>JAQMYJ010000039.1:19197138-19270904 GCA_030014305.1 Clarias laeviceps | reverse complement strand
TCTCTCTCTCTCTTCCTCTCTACCAATCACCAATTTTTAACTGCGGCACTATGATAGTTAAATTATCAGTGTATTGATGGTGGCGTAGTGATTAGCACAGTGGCCTCACACCTCCGGGGTCGACGGTTTGATTCCCGTCTCAGGGTATATGTGCCTGGACTGTCCTTGTCCTCCCTGTGCTTGGTGTTTTTCCTCCGGGTTCTTCGGTGGAAGCCCATCAAGAACATGCAAACTCCATGCACACAAAGCTGAGGTGAGATTCAGAGCCTCAACCCTTATTTATTTATTTCTGATGTATCACAACCAGAAAGTTGCATTTTAAAATTTGGTGCCACCGACTGTGAAAAGGACATAAATCTTCTAAACGTGTTATTCCGACTGAGGTGCGGGTGCACAGTCATTTGGACAGCTGGTATCTAATTACAAACTGAACTCATTTCAAATCTCACACACACAATAGCTATCCATCAGCTTGTCCAAAGCCTGGCAGTCACTGTGAGGAATATCACACTTCGCTTGCAGGTTTATAGCCACTGTGGCATCCTCTGAGTCACTGTTGTATTTACAAATCACTAGCAACATATACAAACGCATGCACACACACACACATACACACACACACACACACACACACACACACACACAAAGCCATGTGGTCAGTTAATAGCAGGTGACTGAACCTCCATATTCCTCTGTCTGTCCATGTATTACTATGATCATCTCTCTCTCTCTCTCTCTCTCTCTCTCTCTCTCTCACACACACACACACACACAGAAGAAGCCAGTTTTTTTTTCTGCTGCTTGTTGTCTAGACAGCACCCTCAGGCCAAATGTTGTCTTTCTGCTGTTCTTAGACTCGAGATGGATGCTCTGTCTCCCCTGACACACCGCTCATGCCAAAAATCTGAGTGAGAAGAAGACTGATTCAGAAGTCTGCATCCTCGGTCTTTGACAGGAATATATAAATAGAACAAAACACCGCAAACACAATAGCATTCAAATCGGGTGAAATATTGTGGGTTCTCGTAGTGAAGATGCAGTAACGATCTCTGTCGATTTTTACTGACCAAATATCGTGTACTAGTACTGTAATGTGTTTTTATTCTTATATTTTTATTCTTATTATGCCATTTTTACTATCGACTATACAGCAGTCTTTATGACACGTCCTGATATTCATCACCCAATAATTAATGAACATGGTTATTGTTTCCTTTTCTTTGGTTTGCAGGTGTGTTCGCCAAGTGCCGTTACATCTACTACGGCAAGCAATCCGAGGGCAACCGCTTCATCCGCAACGACCAGCTCTGATAAGCAGACGGACAGACCGGGACGAGCGACGGAGCTTTATGAAGCCGTCTTCCTGCGCGTCTTTATTAATATCCACATCACCATGTGCATTTTTAAGCAGCTGAACACAGCCCTCTAGTGCCTTGTGCTGAGCGCGCCATCCCTGCCACCTCTCATCTCTTGCTCGCTGCCTGAGCCGTGCCACTCACGCTGACATTATTGCCTTTAAGCAGCCACACGCACACACACACACACACACACACACACACACACACACACAGACATATATCCAAGTGACTGAGCTGACAGCTACTGCTTCATGATGGATTGCCTGATCCAACTGCTACACTCCGCAGGTCAAAGGTCACACCTGAGGCTGCAGTGTGCCCATGAGGCCCACAGGACGAGCCCTCCTCAAAGTCAAAGTTAAAGTTAAACACGCACAAAACGCACTCGCAGACGGTTCATATCACTCAGTGTCTCTTGATACATGTGCTATACAAAAACTCAGCTTTTCCTCTCAGGAAGTGCCTCCAACATTCAGTAATAATGTCTTTAATTGCCTCTCACCAGTCACTGGCGATAGCGTTTAGAGACATCTTTCCCTATCATTCGCTTTAAGCAAGTGTATTTTCTCCGACTGAAAACCTAGTTGATGGAGATGTAACCCTACATTTCTGACGTTTCATTGGCACATGAAGGGCATTAACAGGCACCTCGTACTGCAGCTGTGTGTGTGGTCATGTACACATGTAGTGATATCCAGTGTATTTTTTTTGTGTGTGGTTTTGTGTGTGTGTGTGTGTGTGTGTGTGTTTGCGGATCCTCTGTGCGATGCTGGTGTGATGCGGGGGCAGATGTTTCCGCGCAGGAGCCTGGAGGAGCTGGGAAAGTGCGTGGTAATGAGCTTTGCTCTCGTTGCTCGGGTCCAGGAGAGGGAAAAGAGAGACAGGCGAGACGGAGCAGCAGGACTGAAGGGGAGGGAGAGAAGTCAACAACTTCTTCCATCGCACTTCTGATTGCCTCTTCGTGTGATATGCACACTATTTTAATGACTTGCTCTGTAACTTTTGTGTATGGGAGGGAAAAAAAAAAGCGCTCTTTCGGTAGTGGTTTTAATGCTTAAAGATTTGATACATCGAACGAATGAAATACTTTTTAATTAATTTTCATCTTTTGTGATGCTTTTTATTATTATTATTATTATTATTATTATTATTATTATATTGTAATGTTTGACATGTTAAAGAGTGAGCTTTCTGGACCAAAGTAACATGTAATCCAATAACACGCTATGTACGCAAAAATAACCAGAGATTCACTGTTGATTTATTATCTTTCTGTTTGTACGTCTATTTTTCTGTCCATCCAAATGAGTTGTGTTTAGCATTTCTCTGTGATGGTACTCTGGTGGATATGGACATGGGCCTGTGGATGTGTTCCTAACATTCTCCAGTGCAGCGAGGCTTGTGAAAGAGAGCTTGTGGAGTCAGAGCTCATTGGTCCATCCTCTCCATCCTCTACTCGCCCTCAGGTGAAGGCCACACGTCGCCCGGTGAAATGTTTCCTCCGAGTGTGGGTCAGACACTCGTACCTTGTTTGTTAGTCTGAGTGTATCAAATGCAAAATCTTAGTAAGATTGTGTTTACACATTGGTTTTTGTAAGTGTGTGTGTGTGTGTGTGTGTCCTTGGTCCTACGAGACTGTGCCTGTGCGCTGCTCCTGTTGTGCTGCCGGAGAGCATGGTCACTAGTGCGGGCGTTTCTAAATGACAAGGTTTATTTGTCCGTGTTGTGATATGTTCACAGGAAAGTGCCAGTGACAGCCAGAGGAGGCAGGAAGAGGGAGCCACAACAAGTCCTCCCACCCCCCCCCCACCTTCCTCAGCGCACAAAATGTCATCTCTTCCCTGGCTGGCTCACCCAGCCATCCCCATGAAAAGAACAGACATTTAAAACTTTGTGACATGTGTCAGAGACGCTGCCATTGAGCCAGTGCCGCTGATGTAGCCCGAATTGACAGCAGCGGAGCCGGCGGAGCTGGCTGGGGGACGTAGCGAGTTTGGTGAGTGTCACTTCCCATCCTCGTCACGGCCTCGTCTCCCAACAGCTCCGCAAATATAAACAGCATTAGGAGAGAGGCGCAAGTGCAGAGGGTAGACATATGCTGCCACGCATGTGTACTGCGTGTGAGTGAGAGAATACGTGGATGTGTGTGTGTTGTGCAGGGGGCACAGGATGGGGGACTAATTAAGGAGTGAGGAACAGAGCGTGCACTAGGCACAGGCTGTGACCCAGGGGAATGTGCGCGCGCGGCGATACAGAAAGTTCCTCGGCGGAGTTGCGTCGGAGAGAGGTCTCGGGGCAGGAGTGTAAAAAAGACGGAAAAGTCTACACCAACTTTGCGAAAAACGGGATTAAAAGTAATCTCACGCCGTCCTCCGGTTCTCGCGTGGAGCTTAAAGTGCTCAAGGTGCGCGAAGTAATGAAGCACGTCGACGCGTCTAATGACTTTCAACTGTTTATGATTTAAACACAGTGGAACGCTAGCGATGTTGTCTAGCGCTTCTCCCGGTGTAGACGGTGATATCGGATGCTACCGGGAGCTTGACAGGCAGAGCTGGTGGGTGTTGCTGATGCAGAAGACAGTATGAGCTGACAGTGTTCCCATTACAGCATGTTCACAGAGCTCTTGCTCCAGTGCAGGCCTGTATACAGGGCCTCAGTAGAAACTCAGTGGAAGCCCATGGCTCCACCGCAGCCCACTCCCGCTTCTCTCTCGCTCTGATCCCAACTTTCATTGTGGCTGCCTGTCAGAGCGGCTCCGGGAAATCGCCCCTAGTCATCAGTTATTAGGCTCCTCTCTTTGAGTGATTGACAGCGGCGAATGCAAATCGGGCGCATGAGAAAGCGCTTGCCGCTGTATCGGTGATTGACAGCCGTATGCTGATAGCACACTAACTGGATGAGAGAGAGGTGAGATGAGGGTCTGATCGTTCTCCCTGGCTCACAGCCTCATCCTTTACCGCAGACACGAGGAGACATTAGCCGAGGCAGACAGCCTGGGAAAGGGCAGGCACAGAAAAAGAGCCTTATTTCCGGCACGGTTTCAGATGAGTAGCATTTGTCATTGAGGGGAAGATGGTGTAATTAGCTTGTCAGTCTACTTTAGGCTGAGCTAGCTTTCGCTGCTAAGAAAGATGGACGAACTGCCATGGGAGTTGACAGCCAGTCGATAATGTGGCAATTAATGTCATAAATAATTCCACTACCAATTATATCAGAATGGACTTTGTGCTTTAAAAAGAGAATAGTGTTCCCTTATCATTTCCTCTATCAGCAAGTACTGCCATAATGTGTCAGCTAATTATTTCCCGTTAAACACCGCAGCACAATGTGGCCTTTCTTTTCAAACGTATTTCTGGGGCACGGAATTAAAAAAAAAAAAACACACACACACAAACCACAGCTGCAGTAATCTGTGCCTGTCTTCTTTTTTTTTTTTTTGCATGTGTTTTAAACCTTTTTTTAATAAACACTGTTAGGAGGAATGTAGTTATAAAATGTCAAGAGCGGGTCCTGGATAAAGCTTCACGCTAAGACAGTTTGACAGTGCAGGCAGTATTGTGTAAATCAATTTCACTTGATATTTTAAAGGTTGCTAAAGCATTACTAACAGGCAGGGTATTGATTCAGCGCCCGTCTTCCTCTGTGGGAAAATATTCTCTCTCATCACCTCTAAACTCAAGGTAATGATATTCCACAATACAATGTTTAATAGGCGAGGTACGATCCAGGAAGAACGAGCTCAGACGTCTCCATGATGATGCTCGGGCTGTTTGGGCTGAAGGCATTGTTACGAGCGTGAGGATTACTATAGACACCACACGGGTCTGATCTCTGAGCCTAATCCACACCAACACCAACAGCTTCTTGTTCAATTTTCTTGTTAAAAGCATTCTTTTGAAACGCGCGAGCTCTCTTCATGCACGGCATTGCTAACGTTGTGTAACGTTGTGTAAAACAGAGGTAAATGCATCAGGTTTAATATATGGTCCAGACAGCGATGGCTCAAGGTCACTTCAGCTTCCTCTACATAATGCATGAATCCCCTCGTCCTCGCACTCTCCAATCATCCACACCAACCTTGAGATGAAAATTTTACTAAGTAAATCAGTGAACATGCTGGCATTTCTATTAACCTCCAGTGTGCAACCGACAGAGTGATGAATTATGCTAAATAATAACACATCCCAGTAAATCAGTTCTACAACTTGAAGGTGAAGCCGAACTCAACTGGCTACTGAAATACAGCGAATGCTGAGTTCTTCCATGTGCTAGTGTAACTGATGAGTCTTACTAAAACTTTAGATTAGTATATCAGACAAGTTGTATAAAACCCACAGTGTGATGAATTATGCCACAGCGCTGATCTAACCAGGTAGGAGGTGTTGATTAATTTTCTGGAACAGCAGCTCTGACAGTAATAGGTTTATATTTAATGCACTCGTTCCACAAAGTCCTCGTTTCTGTCGCATGAGTGTTCAGAGATGTTTATGTAGCATTTTTTTTTAAGTCATCAAAAGTGTCAGTGCTTCGTGTCAGAGTTCAATCTTTAAGATGAAGGTCTTTGTGGTTTCTTGGTAAACTGTTCACGAGGGGAAAAAAGAGAAAGTGATGTAGCATGAACATCTATTAATAGTTACTGTAACTGTAATGGAAATGATATAACCAAGCCAATGATTTGTCATTCTTTAAGAAACAATCAGTTGGCAAAGTGTTGTGTAAGAGAATCACATCCTTACATCCGTTCCATCCTGTTTTATTCCTTACTTATGCAGTATACTGTACTGCTGTAATCAACCACTAGGAGAGTTTCTCACTCACTCACTCATCTTCTATCCCGCTTTATCCTGTATTCAGGGTCGCGGGTACCTGGAGCCAGGAGACTTAGGGAACGAGACAGGGTACACACCCTGGACAGGGTGCCAATCCATCGCAGGGCACACACACATACACACACTCATTCACACACTAGGGGCAATTTGGGAACGCCTACATGTCTTTGGACTGTGGGAGGAAACCGGAGTACTCAGAGGAAACCCACCAAGCACGGGGAGAACATGCAAACTCCATGCACACAGAGAAAGTGATGATCGAACCTGGAATTATCATAACAAATGTTCCGTTCATGTATCATGTCCAGAAATATGAACTAGTAAGGTGTGTCAGTATTAATCCTATAGCAGTGTAAGTAACTAGTAAGTGTTTACAAGTTACACTAAACAGTATTTTATTTGATAAGAGATTATCAGTATTCTTTTTGCACTTGTCCTTTTTGTTTCCTTTTGCACTTGCCTCTATAACCTGAGTGCCCTGTAACAGTCAGTGTTTCGTTAAAGATGCATTTGGACCCTGACGGAGTTCAAAAGGAAAAGTTTATGTACACTGACACTCACGTAATACAAACTCTCCACACATTTCTATGTCACTAGCGTGTGATTAGCGGTAACAGTGTGTTTGTCTCTTACCGATAAATGACATTCATTCATCCTCGGTCATATTGTTTAAAGGAGTTAATGATGATGTAAATATGAGCTGTTAACGCAGGAGGCTTCAGCATGCAAAAACATCCCGGCGTTCCAAAGTCGGAACGAAACTACAAAGCCTGTGCTCGTGTAATCTCCTTTTCAATGGAAATAAAAAAAGATCTGTTTTAATTCTAATAGTGACTTACATGCCGGATTTAAAATAATATACTGTCCAATTCAGATTGAAATCAAGCACTGCAGAAATAACAGAAATAATCATGCATGTACAAGCACTGAAAAACATCATTAAAGCACGAAGCTGTACTGTATGCTTACGTAGAGTGTGTAAACACACCCTGTATCACTGATGTACTGAAAATATGCTAATGGAGTCTCGGTCATTTACTCTTCTCTCGCAGCAAGTTAATAACAAGACATTACACCTACTGATAGTTTAAATACAGTACAATCAGATTCCTGTTATATTATCTTATTTATTTATAGTCTGCTTTACCTCAGCCTTAAGTTCTGCCTAATGTTTCAGTCTAAGTTTTGTCTCGTGATGAAAGGTCCATGTCGATTAGTGAACGTCTGTGTGGTCTATTAGGCAGACGAGTAGCTGCAGTGAGTAATGCCGCGCGCCGCCAGCCGAGAGCTCGGCTCGGTCTTATCCAGAGCTCCGGTGGACTCCTCCGGCGTAACATCTGCGTCTCCAGCAGGGCACGGAGCGCTGAGCCCCCACTGCTGGAACAGATCAGTCAGTCGGATGAGACTTTCAGCAGCTGGCCCACAGGAGGACACTGCACTGTGCTCGCAGAGACACCGAGACCAGCGCAGGAATACTGTGCATTATGTAGGCTTACTGAGGGGAGAAAGTGTTCGTGCTGACTTTCACGTTGATGAAAGATCACGTCTTCCAGGGAAAAGTGGGAAACGGAAAGAATTACAAATGGCACGAAAACACAATGCCGTTTTGTTCCTTCTGTAATTCTGTTAATTGTCTCAGGTAGAGATTAAGTGCTCCTGTCCTTTCAGTTCAGCTTCAAATGATGCAGCAAGGTCTCTCTCTCTCTCTCTCTGTCGGTCTATCTCTCTGTAACTTTCTCTTTTCTCTCTGTCTCTCACTTCCTCTCTCGCGCTCTCGCTGTGTCTCTGGTGGAAAGGAGGATTGAGTTGTCATGTAGCTCTAATAGGCAGCACAGGGAATCATTAGTCTAGCTCAGCTCTCTGACTGATGGGCATTTCACTCCAATCATCAGAGCGCACTCACACGGCCGCCACTATTGACACGGTGTCAGAGCTGAGAGGCGATGGCTTAATCAGGCGCGACACTCTCAGCATTGATTTGACAAGCGGCCGTAATGACCTTCTTGTTTTTGTAAAGGATCACTGTTTATCTGGGCTGGCACTGATGTGCGGAACGTGCCGCATCGTCATGGAAACTGTTATCCGGACAGATCCGGGGCTCTGGGGGGCAAAAGGAAGTGAAGGGCGGTGGGGGGATGGGGGGGGGGGGAGCACCGTTGCCACGGTGATAGCTCCTCCTACCTTTAGTCATGTCTGTCCAATACGGTGGCATTTCCTTGTCAGTCACTGTGTGACTCTTTAACCATTCAGATTTCTGCTGTAGATAAAAGAGCTGCAGGAATTCATTCTCGAAGTTGTCACTGTAATAACAAATCCAGTTCCACATATTGATCGTTAAAAGGTCAATATTAGAACGTTCTCCATTTTATTTTCATTCCTGACCAGCCATGCAGAAAATAGTGTTTGATTTCTGAATGGATTGATTGCGCAAATGGCCCATGAGCTCTGTTGTGTTCATGCAGTGTTAATGCCTCGGCGCCGCCTGGCAGGCCGACGTCCTCGTTTAACTCCCTCACCCCGCTGTCAGCGCACCAACTGAAAGATGAGCCCTGAAAGATTTCTCGCGTTATTTACAGGCTTGTATTTGACAGCACCTCACCTTGTTTGTATTCGACCTTAATTCAGAAGAAGCAGGTTGTTATGCGGCTGTAAACATGCCGTTACTTAAGCTGCTCCCACCAGGTTATTTGCAAAAAGAGCTGAGGATGAGGCCGCTGTCAGTGTGTCAGTGTAATCAGCGACCCACTCCTCCTCCTCCTCCTTCTCTCACACACACACACACACACACACACACTCTACAGTGCATGTGTCAGACAGTAAATATTATTGGCATGCTGACAGGTCTGAAGCCAGAGCTCGCTGTGTAGAAACGTTAATAAGCAGCATGATGGTGCCACTTCATCCCAAGGTGAGAATACAGAGGCCTGTTTTCATCCACAATTATCCGGAGGACACGGGTCCATTGTGAGATGATTTCAACCTGGAAGCGGTTGTGCTCCGACTCCGAGATGTGAAGACGGACCGGGAAAGAAAGCGAAAAGAGAAAAATCATGCTTTAAAATCTTCCACTCTGAAACTTCTCCTGACAAACTGCTCACTGTGTAATGTTTTGTCTGATAAACACACGAATGAGACATGAGACCTGACAGGATCAGCATATTGCGTAATCAGGATAGGAATCACCTTTGGCCTCCATGATCCCTAGATGGACCCCAGAGGTTCATAGATACTTGATGATGTTTGAACTAATATCGAGTCACGTCGCTCATCTAGACTGAGACGTGTCTGTCTGTGTGCTTGTGTTTTATCGGGAGCGACGGTGAGAACGAGTCTTGCATGGTTACTTGTGGTAAACATACTGCCAAGTTAAATGGCTGATCAATCAATTTCACTGGAATCGATCTGAATCAGTTCTGCCTGCGTGCACACAGAGGGAGCCACTTTATCGCAAATCAATCATTCTGAAAACATCTCACAAAGGGGCCAGTTCTTACTAACAAGCCATCAATTTAAGCCGGTTGGGTGCCACCTTTATCAGGCTACAAATCAGCAGTGCAACCAACATCTGCTCTGCTTCCACCTCGCTTTATTGCAGCCTGATCTTAAGGTCAAGCTCATTTTCATAGCTCGAGGCGACACAGCACTCGATTCACACGTACGAGGGCCATCTGTGTCCAGGACCCGAACGCCAAATTTTACATCCACTTCCATAATTATTGACACCCTCGTCTAATACGAATATTAAATATAACTTGGCTAAAGATCAGATATGTTTTTCATACATATTGAGGAATTGAATTTTATCCTAATAAACTGATCAATGAAATGTTTTCCGCATCATCGAGTAACAGGACTCGCTCCATTTTTCGTTGAATTTTGACCAAAGTAGGAAAACAGGCAAAAAAGAAATGTTAGAACCCACATCCTACACGGAGCTGCTCATGAAACACATTTGAGTTTGTGGCTCGACTACTGATTAAGCAGCAACTTAGAAAGTTATTTAGCTCTTTAACCCTTTGTGATTTGTTGCTGTATTGCTACAGTATAACTCCAAGCAGCCCACTGCCTTCACATGCCATTTAAGCGTTCCTACAGTACATAACAACACACAAGCAGGGGAGACTTGCTTGTGCTTTTATAGGAAAAAACTTCACAACAAGGTGCCGTCACATCACCCAGAAGTGGATTTGCCAACTATTACCATTCTACATTTAATAATGAATGTTGTCATGTTATTAATCATTTATAGGTACAGTTAATGTTGTGGAACATGTACAAGACAAGTTAGATGTTGTCACATTATAACTATAAGTAATCTTTCTCTGACATTTAAAAAAAAATGTAGTAATGTAAAAATGTAGTTTGTCATTTGTGACATTTGTGTGACCTTTTGTCATTTGCCGGCTTCATTCAATAGATGTAAAATCTCTCCTTACACAGAACCTCTTGTACATCTGTTAAACATTTTTATCTGCTTAGTCTTAGTCTGCTTATGTGGAGAACATATTAAATAACATTAAAATGAGTGAATCAATTCACAGCCTGGACGAAGAAAAAGCATTTCAGAAGGGGCAAGAAAACAACTAAGGAGACTGACATTGCTGAAATGACTAGAATTAGGTTAAGAACTTTCATGAAATGTCAGCTTTACAGAGGAAATGTGATTGGGGGAAAAAATCATAAGCAGAGAACACTTAAACACTTGGTGCAGATACATTGTAAAAAAACAAAACAAAACAACAACAGTAAAAACTGTAGCTATGTTTAATAGTGAAATAAGAGCTTTTCCATACTGTACACAATGTGATGAGACTCACAGGATTGGGACTAAACAGCTGTATGGCCATAAGAAAACCACTGGTTAGTGAGACGATTCAGAAAAAAGGTTCAATTTGCTAGGGAGCGAAGATTGGACTTTGTTACAATGGAAAAATGTCCTGAAGTCTGATGCATTCAGACTGACCCCATTCCAGAGTAAGAAGAGAAGAACATGAAGTGATGCACCTATGATGCATAGTGGAAAGTGTACAAGCCTCAGGCGTCAGTCTTATGCTCAGGGGTTGCTTCAGTTGGTCAGGTCTAGGCTCAGGAACATTATGTGGTAATAAAATTAAGTCAGCTGATGACCTGAACGACCAGTTATTATTTTTTCTTCCCTGATTGCGCAGGTCTCAGATTCTGTGAGCAGGAGGAATCATTTTCACACATGAACTGGCCACCACATTGTGTGCTGTAATCAAAGATAATGGTGACAATAAAATATGACAAAAATTTTTTGGCAGTGTATAAACTCAAGGTTTGAACTCATTTTCTGTAAGAGCAGATCAAAGTCAGTGATACTCGTCTGATTCGAGTATTTAGCAGCTCGGTGGTAGAAGCTCGGTTACCCAATCAGTGGCAAGATTACAGTCAAACTGCTGCTACATTATTTTGTGTGTTGTTCTTGTTTTTAGTATCCTCATTCACCCAGATTGTGTTCATTATAAAGCTCAAAGGGAAACAATGGCAGTCATAGAACACAAATACATCCATTTTAATTTGAGAAAATACAAAAAGAAACATGTACAATTTATGTACAAACTTTTTGTACAAGACAGTATGTTTATCAGCAGGTTATATTTGACAGAGTCAGGTAGATCAACTCAGCACCATCAATCTCTCCATTTCTCCAAAACAGTTCAAACTCCATTTTCCTGTAATGAACAGCCAAATAATGAAACAGAATTCTCTGAATTTTTATTTAAAAAAAAAAAAAAAAAAATAATCCCAAAGCAGTTGCAGCTTAGGTTTCACTTTCAGTTAAGACTTAATCTTTAAAGCATATTATATTCAATACAGTCTGTAACGTTGTAGTGACAGCTGAGTTTTACAGTAGAATAATTGTCTGAACAAGTGGACAGATGAGCATATAGACACGTTACAACTCATTTAGTGCCCAGCATCTTTCAGTCAGTGTCTTTTGTCCTGCCGCCTTAGATTTCTGGGGTTAAATGTGTACAATCATTTCGCTTTATAACTGAATCTTTACGCTCTCTCTCTCTCTCTCTCTCTCACGTGCCACTTTTCGCTTTAGTGGGTCTTCAGATGTTCCTCCTTCAGTCTGACCGCAGCACTGCCTGCTCTTGCCCTGGCATGGAGGCTTGTGTGACTTGGATGTTCCCCATGCCAGGATTAGATGCCACTTAATCCTCTTTAAGATTTGAACATCTGACTGAAGGATGCTGGTTCAGACACAACGTCATGGCACTTTAGACAGTCTGATATGTAGAGAACAGCGGTTTCATCTCACAGCAGGTGCTCACACACACACACACACACACACACACACACACACACACACACAAACATACGCTGCATGGAACTGCTGTGGCTTTTGTTGCACACAAGAATAAAGTCAAGCTGAAGGACAAGACTTGTTTATATCACTTTGTGGACAGACTTTAGCTGTCTAAAGAAAAAAAAAGTAAATTTTAAATAATAAAATAAATCTATTGACAGAGGGAAAAAAAACATTCCTGATATATACTAATTATTATATTTGTAAACAAATAAATGATAGTGAGCGTTTTAAACAGTGACTGTATTAATACAACATATAATTGCTTACAAACTGGCAATATGGAATGTAAACTCTGATAGGAAAGAACAGAAATTCCAGTCTCTGAGATTCGCTTCACTCGAAACATTCATCACCAGACTTTAGCTCTTCTTCGCTAATGTTCTACGCGAGTTTCATTACAGGAAAAGAATTTAGGACAAATCCTCTAAAAATGTCTCCATTATTATTATTATTATTTTTATTATTATTTCGAGATCTGTGATAAATTTTTCCCTTTTCGTTCCAGAATAGCAAGTATGTTATTTAACAATCCAATTTTACATACAATTTACTCACATTTTTAAAAGAATTCTACTTGCTACAAAGTGTAACATCCATGTATTCACAATTCAAAATCACTTGAGCCTAGAGGGCTGCATTAGGATCAAACTACATCCAGTGGACAAACATTAAAGCTGAGATCCTTGCTCTTCCAAAAATAAAATGTGTCCTATAAATGGGCAGAATTTACACGACATACTTCAACACTAAGCGTTATCATATTTTTTTTTTCCTCAGTTATAAAATTGCTAATAGTTGTTTTATTTTTCTTCTATCTAGCATTAGATGGTGATTCGCTCAGTGAATGAGGCGAACTGCACATCGTCCCACTGTGCCATTTCACACAGTTTTACACATATACAGTTAATGCACATGAAAATATTTCAGCATGTTACGTCTATTTCCTGAGACCTAATTTAGGTCAGTATCAGTGATTACGATCGATTCTACCCTGAGAGACAGAGAGTAGACGCAAGCCGTTGGCAATGACCCGTCCTCATGCGCATTTTCACCAACGATTTTCATTTTCAGCTTGAAATTATACTACAGTTTACATCTAATTACTGTACCAATAGTTTATCTCAGCCAATAAAAGAAAAAAAAAATTGTACAATATTATAATCGATATAACTACAGTAGGTCCTTCAAAGCAGCTCAACTATGTTGTATTTAAAAACTCTCCCAGAAAAGCAGACAGAGAGCTGATGCTGGAACTTTGTGACTTCTGTAACACGAGAGATGGACGGTTCGCTTGTCCTTTTAAAAGCGAGATATGTTCTGTTGCCAAGGGTCAAAATGGACAAACTTAACTGGTGTGTACTGAAGCCTTGTTAATATCTACTTAAGATAATTTTAGAAATAAAGTTCTTTGATATGTATAAAAATAAGTACAAAAATGATTATGCTTATATGGATAAAAAATAACTATATACGTACAGTATATGTATAAATCTGACAGAACACTTCAAACAAAGTTCTGCTTAACGTATGTATTTATGTATTACACGTCCCACGCAAAGGCTCACCACACCACCGTGTTCCAGCGTGACGTGGCGTGGAGTTCATACCGTCTCGTCTAACCGCAGAACGACACACCACACTGTACCACACTCGCTTTACATGATAATGACAACTGTGATTGCTTTGCGGATATCTGGAGGTTCTGTAATATTCAGGCATCGCGGTTGGCCACAGAGAACATCCAAGTACGTCTCTGCCTCTGTGCCAACGAAGTGTCAGGCAGTGGCACCGATCAGAAGGAGGAACCATGGATGCCCACTTTTCGCAATATGTGGCACGTTTCCCTACATGTTCCAAGTATTTTCTTTAATTTGATATCGGACAGAATTTTATCAAATAAAATATGCTGTGAAGCTCAATCACAGTGACATTATCAGCATCGCGAGTGTGGTGTGTAAACCAGCAGAATTTTTGTGCCTCTTCCGAACACGTGCATTATGAGCCTTGATCCTACACTTTAATAACAACCACAGCAACACCAGCAGTCAAGCATATGGAAAGACATCAACAAAAGTAGTGCATATCCTGATGATGTATTGCCAATTTTGTAGGGCTACGCTGGAGATGACCTCTTGCGTTATTACATGAACATGATAAGTACATTCCCATACACGATGACTCGCACTGTTTTCTTGTGGATGGAAATGAAATCGATGTCCCGCTCTGCGTGTCCAAGTTGTGTGCGACATTTACTCGAATGAAAGCATCTCCACACAAAGCAGGACTGAGGCCCCTCACGCAGCACTCGTCACCTTTAATGGTCGCCTGTGGCTGACGGTCAGCCGGTGAGTTTACACACCGCGCCGTCACCCCATAATGTTTACACTCCTCACGACCTGCTCTCAAGTTTTTCCAATACTACATTTAGTGCAAAAAGAAGCAGATGAGGGTGCATGTACAGTATGGATATATATATATATATATATATATATATATATGTGTGTGTGTGTGTGTGTGTGTGTGTGTGTGTAGTGGGGCTTAAGTGACACTTCAGATGAGGTTCTTTGGGTAATGTTAACGAGCTGAAGGACTGCGACCCTCATCTTCCATAAACACAAAGCCTTCTGCACTGAGTCAGCTCACTACAGACACAGGATATTGCAATGAATTACAGGAAGTACTTCTTTACTGTTTTTAAACATAATTTCAAAAAGTGCTAGAGGGCTGTACAATCCGTATTTGATTGTCATTATTTACATCACTATGTATACATTTATAAATTAAAATGTTTCCAAAAGCATGGAAGTAACATTAAAGGTATACACATAGGAGAGGAGGCCCCATCCATGTTCCAAAAAAACTAAACAAAACAAAACAAAAAAAAAAAACTTTGAGGTGTTAAATGACAGCGAATCACTATTATCATCACCGTTGCCTTATCACTGCTCAACCTTTACGTCAGGGTGCTCCAACTTTTCAAAAGCCTGGGATTCAGCATTCATCTTCAACTTCTCTGATTGGTGGAATCAGGCTGCTAGTGGATTTGTACTGATTGACTTGATTGGCCATGTGAGTGCTCATGGGCTTGATTTGAATGTTCCTTGGGTAGGCATTTTCTGGTTCATCTGTAAACCATTTCTTTTCTGTGAGACAACCAGGCAGAAGAGAGGCAGGGACAGATGGGGAAAGCAAAGTATTAATATATTAGAATAAATCACGCTGACAGTTAAATACAGCTTTGTTTCAAACACTGTACTTTCTATCCTGAAAAAGATCAACGGCATTCAACAATCACACAGGCTAACTCTAGTTTCTCTCCTAATAATACAGTATAATGTATGTAAAAGCTTTAAACACATTGAGGAACATAGTGTAGACTAAAAGAATAAACGGACATCATGCTGTGTTCATTATCACGGTGGTATCAAGTCTGCACTCTGAACATTTTTCACTATAACTTGGTCAAATCTGTGAAATGAGACAGCATGCCAAATTACAGAGGACTTAAGCCATGTGTGGGATGAATTTCTGTCTTCATCCCACAGGCACTGTCATTTCCTAGCGCTCGAACATTTCTAACTTTGACTGTACCGTGAAACTCGCTGCAGGCTCAAGAGTGTCAGCCAGCGCAGGCCTGCAGGCTACAGTGTCACAGCACAGGCGTTTGATGTGAGTGGAGTTGCGCCTGCGGTGGTGCAACGAGTCAGCCACCTCGCTCTATTCCCCTGAGTTCACGACTGATATTGGCACTCGTATCGCCCTGAGACATCCCCCGGCATGGCAAGAGTTAAGAGAACCAATTTCTCAGGTACTGGCCTTCTCATCATGTTTTCCGTTCTTAC
The DNA here is from genome assembly GCA_030014305.1 of Clarias laeviceps. Classification (NCBI taxonomy): domain Eukaryota; kingdom Metazoa; phylum Chordata; class Actinopteri; order Siluriformes; family Clariidae; genus Clarias; species Clarias laeviceps. Next base: position 19,254,535 of record JAQMYJ010000039.1, on the reverse strand, counting down.
ATTATGATAAGCCGTTCGCCAAGAGGAAATGTTTAACACTCGTTGGCTTGGGCGATAAGGTTATAATCGAACCGAATCAACAATTCCAAAAATATCAAAAATAATAAGCCTGATTAAAACACAAACCTTTCACAGAACAGATTAGCAAAAAAACAACAACCTAAGAATACAAATGTGAAGAGAAACGCAATCAAACAGAAGGTCATGTGTATATATAGATTAATTTTATCAGATGAACTCAGGGATAGAGGCAAAAAATTAGAGGAGGATGATCAACCGCATGCAATGCTGGGGTGATCCTAAGCATGACAAGAGTTAAGCAGTAGCATCAGCCAGTTGCTTTCTACCCGAAAGCAACGGTGAAATGTAGGCATGACTTCCTTCGAAAATAAAATCAACAGCCCCTCTCATTACAGTGCTCCACAAGGACATGGTTAAAATATCTCACAACAGGTGCTGTATCATGCAGAATCATTAACTTGCATACCTTGACTCATTCTATTCATCCTTGTTGCACTTTAGAAAAAAAAGTGGTCTAAGTAAGTTTTACAGTTCTCAAGGTGAGAAACACGTCTAAAAACATGGTTACTGACATGACCGTATCCTTTGTGTTAGGTTAATGTTAGACATCTTCGGTCAAACTTCAGAGCAGTTCAAATCTTAGAAAACAATCCTTATCATTTTTGCTTGCATTTAACTAGCACGTATGTCACATGTTTATGTGACCACTGTACATGCTGGTGATTTCTAAGATTCTACATGTAAGAGCTACTGAAAGTATAAACTTATGAAGAAAGGAAAAAAAAAAAAGAGTTCTGAAAACATGTCCCTCTCCAAGTCCTATCATAGATATGTTTCTTTGTAAGGGTCCAGAATTGTCAATAAACTGTCTCACTCCAAAACAGCTGAAAATACATGAGTTTACTAGAGGGAGAGCACTTAAACTTCCCATAATAGCTTGTAGTTGCAATGTCTGGAGTGGTTTTTAAACCCTGCAGAGTTATTTATATATTTTCGAAATAACTGTGTAGGGCATTTCCACTTCTGTAAACATTTTTTTGTACTGTACATCATCAGCAGGGCTCTTGCACCTGCAAGGATATGACAGACATTTTTGGACTGGACAAAATCCAAACAGACTCTTTTAGCTCTACATCCAACCTAACAAATTCAAAACTACAGAAAACACGGCTAACACACACTAAAACACGGACATGCAAATGCAGCCCTCGCACGTACGGAGACGAATGAAAATGACACCAAGTAATGAACTTTTTCTCTTCCTGCTGAATTACAAGTAGACATAAGGACTTAGGTCATGTCAGAAGATGGCATAGCCATATACTGTAAGCCTACACCACTTAAACAAACACACACACACACACACAGAGAACAAGTATTTGTATATACTTTATATACAAATATCTCAGCACAAACACACAACCATGGAACTACTCACTGACTCAATACATCACACAAAAACAGGGATTTATTATAGATATTAAATCTCTTTAACTAACTGACACAAGGGAATGACTGGTATATGACTGTTAAATGTTATAATTACACAGAAACTCTTTACAGAAAAAGCTTTCACATCACCCTGGCATTTTACTGCATTGGTATAATGGTACAGCCAAACACAGGCCAGTGCTGCTATGGTCCTGAGATAAAGTGTGGCTGAAATGAAGCAATGAACTAATGGGTCCAGTGTGAGCTCAGAGCAAACATCGCATGCACATCATCACGGAGCAAACGCACAAACATCACAAAGCAAATGCACAAACACAAGCAGATCTGGGTAGAGGAAACACGTACTGTACGCTACTCTTTCTGTATGACAAATGCTCACAACAGCAATACACACGTACACACAGAGCACAGACACGCGGTGTACGGAGAAGTACAGGCTCTTACTTGTGTTTGTCACGGCTTTCGCGGGTCTTGCTGCTGCGGTTGGGCCGGTTGGTGGCTGGGATGGAGTGAACTGACGAGCTCTTCTTGCTGGATGAGTGCGAGGAATGAGACGAATGGGACAGGCTGGTGCGTGACTGACCTGCGTTGTGGTCAAACTGCATCAGGCAGAAGATCAGGTCTGTGGGGACGAGCTCGAATTCATAGGGCGGGTTGGTGATGACATACCTGACATAATGACATAAATCGTAACATTGTTTAAATGATACCCTTTACTAATATATATCGCTGCTTGATGTTTTCAGACAATTAATCAACAGATGTCCTGCTCTGACTGCTCTTTAAGTGAAATCCATTTGGATGTTGAGGACAGCTCACCTTTTTGTGCACTGACTCGGTGTACTTAGGTGTGCGTCTCTTAGTCTATAGATTCCAAAGCACAGCATGTTGTATGTTTTTAATGCTTTACAGAACAAGTCCCCATAACAACCTCCGTCCTGAAAAAGAGAAAATAACACACTTTTGTTAAAGATAACAATCGATGTTACTAAGCTGATAATGAATGTGCAGCAGACAGTGACATAGCTTTATTTTTCCACCTTCCTCTTGCTCTCACACATACACTGTCTGTCTTTCTTGCTCTGCTCTGCTCTGCATGTGCAGAATGTTTGGTTTGCATTAGCGGGCAGCAGAGGCGTCGGACAGGGGAGCATGTGCTGTTGAGGAAAGTGACAAAAGCTGTCAGCTCTTCTTAAGCATCCACTTACCCCCAAGTCTGCAAAAGGGCCATCGTAGAGGGCGAGCTGTGCCACGCGACACCTGTCCCTGTTAGCTAGCGTCTGCGGTGTGCTATATCCCCCGTGCAGAGCGTTCTCCTCGGCCAACAGCGCCTCAAGCTCCGGCGTGGCCCCTCCTGTCACCAGCGTCCGGATCAGCGTCAGGATATTATCGTTGAAGTACGTCTGCAGAGATGAGGTAAAGGATACGGACAGCAGCACCATTAGAGTCACCATGGAAGACAGCAGAGATTTTGGAGCCATTCTGGGCCTTGTTATCTAGACCCTGAGCTGTCTCTTCACATTGCACTCCTCGCGACGGGAAGAGACACAGCAATGCAATTAAGCCAGCTGTTGTTGTTGTTTTCCCTCCACTTCAGCATTCATTTGATATCACCAGCCATGCTTAACAGGAGAGCATTCCATACACAGAAGAAGTGGAAAACTGCTCCGGTTATCAATTATCATTACTGGAAATAATTATCTTTCTGGATCTCATAATGCAGTCAGTGAATAAGCTCCTGCATCCAGATGTATAATGTTAAAGTCATATGCTAAAGTCATCTGTAATCATCTGTAACAACAGAAGTTCTGATACATTATGAGATGTTCAACATGCCTCTATTCAATTCAGCAGAAGTGCTTTGAGGTCAGAGACTGTAAATTTGAGCATGTTCGCCTATGGATCCAAACTTTCGGGCCACCCTGTAGTTAAGAAAACCAAATCAATATAGAAAATCTCATGTCAGTCTGTGGTTTAATTGCATTATTTCTGCATGTTTCTTTTTCATTCACAGTCCACTTGCGTATCTCTACATGTGACACATTAATGCATGGCGCTGACAACACACCGTGTTGAAAGGCAGGTCTGTGTGTGAGTGTGTGCGCAAGAGAGAGAGAGAGACAGAGAGAGAGACAGAGAGAGAGAGAGAGAGAGAAGCCGGCCTGAGCGGCAGCAGGAGGTGGAACTCAGACGGTGTATGGAGTGACACCTTTCCAGGCCCCTGACAGCACCATTCAGCTGAATGATAGATGAGAGCTGTCTATTAGCCAGCTTCACCTTTGTCCAGAGTGGAACACACTTGAAGGCTGCTTTGTTCTAACTTCACTCAAAGTGAAAGGCACTAGAATTAAGCCATCATGCGGAAAAGTGCGTATTCAGGGAGGGGGTGTCGTCGTAGCAATGGTTGTAGGTACAGGGGAAAAAATGGAGAGAAAAAAAGATGGAAAGTGAGAGAGAGTGAGAGAGAGAGAGAGAGGTCTCCTGTCTCTAACCAAGATGACATTGTTTGGAGATTAAAGCTTTTGGACCACGTAGGAGCCCACCTGTGTGTCAAGGAATGCCATTAAAGAGAACTCGAGCTCTTACCTTGTTTAAAAAAATCTAATAAGCCTCTTGAAAGTTCATTTCATGACATATTATATGAGGAGTCTCTGTAACAATTTTCCTTTTGATGTCACTACAGCTGGCAGTACTGTCTGATCTACGTGGCATTTCATTTACGAACCTCTGCCTACCAGTAACGTTCAAGCACTAAATCTGAGCACAGCAGAGCCGAAGTTTTTTTTGTTTCCTTCACAAGTTTTCGGATAGCTTCAGCAGAACAGTGTCACCATCAGGTAATTCTATACAACACCTCATAAGGGGAGAAACATGGAATTACTAGACAGGAATTACATTTAATACTTAAATATGTTATTTAAATGCCTACACAAAGTAGACATAAAGGACAAAAAAAAATAAAATTTAACTTATTAAAATTTGAAAAAAGACATTTTACTTCCTTTACTACTTTACCAACACAAATACTAAATTCCATTATGTAAATGTACTATAACTATATACAAGGGGCGTTTGAGACAAACCGGGACAAAATATCTCATTAATTGAGGTCCAGAACTGATTGACAGGATGGTGATGAAATTCTCAGCCACTGTAAAACATCTGAATGATGAAAAAGCTTTAAAGAAGCCCAGATCTGTGTGAATTACGACCCTGGCCAAGGTGGTTCAGAGGTCACTGCAGTCTTCTCCATTAATATTCAGTGAGTGAAACACCTGATTCGGGGGGAACTGTACAGTACACACAATCATTTACAAACACCACTTGCACATTTACAGGAACTTGGCCGGGAGTTACTGCAACATCCTCCTTACAGTCCTGACCTCGCTCCAAGCCATTATCATGCTTGGGCCATTAAGGGAGTTCCTGGGAGGCCAGCGTTTCATACAGGAAGCAGGAAGTCTGATCATGGCTTTGGCGTACTGACCTTGATGGTATCCAAGCACTAGTGAAACGCTGGGATAAGTGCGTTAGTGTAGCAGGAGATTATATAGAGAAATAAAGATCGTTTTTTCTCTTATAACTGTGTTCCCAAGTCCCAGTTTGACTTGAATGCCCCTTGTACAACAGTAATATTAAGTAAGAAATATTATAATAAATAAAGACATGCTGAAATAGTCATTCAATCAGTGGATCATATTAAGTAATTCATATTTTCAACATAGCTTTATCCTGATCAGCGGCATGTGGAAAGATATACTCTCAAATACTGTGAGAAATCATTGGTCCTTATTCAACATTAAACAAATAAAAGTTTGTTTTAAAAAATCTGAGTAAAGTCTACAGCTGAGTGTATATCCTCCTCAGAGATGTAAATGTAAATCCCGCAAGGAATAATGTGTTTATGAGCGATCAACATTAAACTCACAGCGCTCATGAGAGAGTCAAGCACACTGACAGCAAAAGCTGTCCCACAGGCAAAAGGTTGTGTCAGATACAGCTCTGTATCCGGGTCATCGTCGTCATCTTGGTCCAGGAACTGAACGTTTGAATCATTCACTGTGGCATAAGAACATACATTATACTGTAGATCAAAGAGAATGCAAAGAAGTGATTAAAACTAGTGATAAACACAGGAGGGTTTAATGTACATCTGTAAGCAAAATATTATTTAAATAGAAAATAAGAGCATTAAAACTGGTAACAAACAGTGTATCTTAAAACGGTAATTATTACATACTCCATATAAATCAAATAAATAAAAACAGACCATGCACATCAAGTCTCATGCAGTTTGAAAAATATACAACTGAAGGGAAAAACAACAGATATATGTGGTACACCACATAACTGTTATATACTTGTACTAAAAAAGGCCATACCCTAAAAAAATGTAAAATGCAAAAATACTGATGAATGGCATAAAAATAAAAATAAAATGGGGAAATGCTACTCTAGAAATTCTCTCTAAATTCTCTTAATGAAGGCTTAGCAAATAATGATAAAAAGGAGAGGCTGTTATTGAATATTCAGAGAATGCTATTTAGAAATACATTTATTTAGGTAAACATTTATGTCCAGCTGGAACTTTAATTGAAATGTTAAGATCAACAACAGCAGTGATTTTTGAGGATATTTTCTAGAGTAGCCAGTGTTGAGAGAAAATGCCCTGAAACCCAGTTCGATTGGAGCATGGCTTCATACAAATCTTTGTTTCAACTTTCTTCAAAATGTATGCTTTAGAGATTAAGATCATCTCCAAAACAAATAAATAAATAAAAATAAACTGCTTAAAGGGAAGTTTTTTTTATCTAGAGAGTGTTTTTTTAATCTTATTATTTGATTTCTTCCCAGACTTCCTGTGAGCTGTGGAAGAGAAATGTCAAGTCTTTCAGACTGGCTGCTGATGAAAAAGAGCCTGGGCTACAGAAATGAACTGCAGGGAGATGCTAGGGAAACAGCCACAAGGACAGACTAGTGTGATCAAAGGCCTAGTGATGCTCAAAAAGAGGAAGGGGGGGTGGGAAGAGTCCAAAAACAAGAGAGTCAATTTCAACCAGAACCGAGAATAAAAATGTGTTCAAAGTGATGCCATGGGAGCAGGCCTTGTCTGCAGCCAGAGAAATCAAGACAAGCCGATGAGCATCAGTGCGATGGAGGACAAAGGCGCAGCTTACCCAGTTCTGTTATCATTTGTATGCTGGTTCCACTGTTTTTTTCCTGACTGAATGGAACCAAAGGCAGTTGTTTGCCAGGCTTAGCTAATGGCGATAAAACAATGTTGAGGGGAGATTGTTATTGAAACAAGTTCATAGGCAAGCAACAAGGCACAGCATAATGAGAGTATCATGTCAAAAGTGGGATTAGAAATGTAAAGGTGCAGCATTTGCTTTCAAAAGGACACTGTGTCAGTACGTGTGAGATACCAGACATCTGTGCTTAACTGGTAAACAGAGGCTGTCTCTGTTATTTGTGGCTTTTAGTGCTAGAGTGGAAAAGTACTTGGAAAAGGTAAAAAAACAGTTGATGGTAGTAAGGCGATCACAGGAAAATGCTTAAAACCAGCTACATTTTTCCAGTTCATGAGGTTTCCTGCCATGTTGGCTCCTCTAACAGGACTGAGATTAAGTATCTCCGATATGGGCCTCTGGAAGCCCTCATGGGCGATATCTGATTCCTCTGGTCTTGAGGGGCCACTGGAATTTGTGTGCGTGTGTATGTGTGTGTGTGTGTGTGTGTGTGTGTGTGCGTGTGTAGTTGTGTGTAGTTGTGTGATGCTTAAAGGCCGTCCTATTGAAGTGCACTATAATTGGGTCAGTGGAGAGTTAGAGTGGCCAATCCCATGTGCTTTAGTGCCCTCTGAGATCTGAAACTTTCATGAGTCTCTCTGTTTTGGGAATACTACCGGCGTCATTGGTATTAATAAATGCACCCATTTCACAAGATGCCTTTTGCCTCTATGCAAGTCCAGCTAGTCACATGCATTAAAGGAAATATTGTTATGCACCTGACTTTAACCTATTTAGCTCAACAATCCATAAAACCAAGAAAACCCATATCTCGTCAGGCATAAGAACACTGACACACATCAGGTACAGCTGTTAGAATCACAGATGCAGTAGATATTGACATGGAAGCAATCATAGGTCACCTAGTTCAGTTATGATTGGGATGTTGGAGCCAGTTGTGACAGATGCCTGGCGAACCAACCCATGCACTGGACTGTTGTCTGGAGACGATCTGTCCATTCCTGGAGGTGTAAAACCTAAGGAGTGAAGGAGGGATAATAGATTAGAAGCCTACACTAATTAATGTACAGTACATACGCCTGAAGGTCCAATCAAGCACAGTTATTATTGTTGTTATTATTATTGATAACAGTGTAGAAGGATTCATTTCCATGGTAAAGGTTGCTGTGCTATAAATGTCTTTGTGCTGCTGTAAAGAGGGACACTGTCAAAGAGAAAGGACCACAGTGCTTGTCTAAAACACTGCACGGGAGATATTCAGCTTTTAGAGGTCAGCTGAGACATATTTAGCATTTGCTGCTTTCCATCAGCTGGTAGGTATAAATTTTATATGTTGTTCATTTTGTTACCATAAAATTGTTGAAGTGGATCCTGAAAACCTTTTATGTGAAAACGCGATTCTGAGCCATGAAATACAAGCGCTGGTGACGGGACTATGAATTCACATGACTTGACACTTTTGCATTTCCTCAAGCTGACAAGTAAACACCTTAAATCAGTAATGCCATATGCATAATGCATCAGGCCTGTTTTGACATCCATCATTTAGTGCTGACTAGAGAAAATAATGCAAGCATATAGTTTGCTTTTTTGTACAATGGAAAACATAACGCAGGAATAGATTCAGGTCACAAAGTTTTAAAAGTAGACTGCAGAATTCTGTGTGCTCACAGAGCCTGTGTTCAGCCGAAAGATGTGAGAGCAGGGAGAAGACAACATTTTTCCACTTTCCCCAAATTTCAGACTGCAAACAAAATAATTCCTGCTTAAACATTTGACACATCAAATGAACAATGACAGTGTGAGTAAAGCTCCTTGCCTGAAAAAAATCTAAACAATTCCGAATGGGTATCTTTTTCATAATGTCTGTGAAATTCCCTTTCCACAACAAAGACAGGTAGATAATACCATGGTTAACATTTTCACTTCTCAGCTTCAACCAGCACTACAGCAGAGCACTTCAGCACAGTCTGGTGAAAATTTATACCACAGGAGCCGTATTACAGAAACAAGCTAACTGTAAAATCTTATTCTGTTCAATAACAATGACAACTGAAGCTTGGATCTCGTTCAGGACAATAGCTACTGCAGAATAACAATCAAAAAGTTTATCTCACAGTAACTCCACATAGGGAAAGAGGCTTACAAAGGTATGCTAAATTGTCTTAACTAGGATATTGCTTTAACATTTACTGTACGTTCAGTTTACTTTTTTGTAACTGTGAGAATTAACTTCCTTACTGATATTCAGTAACTAATGACATTGCATTTTTTTGGATGATGTATTGATTATGTGACATTTGATAACAGAATGTCAATTCAGAATTCATACACAAATTGTTACAAGGCTTTTGAGTTGTGTGTCTCCAGTGTGTCTCAACACGGTGTGTTGTCTTGGGTAAAAAAATGGTGAGCCAATAGTATGTATGTAAATGCAAGAATTTAGCACTTTTTTGACCATATCTATCTGTGCAATAGGTATATTAAACTTTATTAACCAAAATGTTATTTTTGATATGGACCTGCATAATTCATCAGGCAAATAATATACAAATTTGTATATGATAGCGATAATTATTATTCATAATCATAATTTAGATAATTGTTATAGATTAATTTTACTATATACAATACTATGTGAATGTCTTGGGCACCATGTTATCTTTGGTTAAAATTTTATCATGTCTGTGTCCTTATGTACAAAATCATTCACTATACACATACCTTAAAAATAAAAAAAATAGCATTACAGAACGATATTTACTTATAAAATGGCACAAATCTGTATTTAACATTACAGATTCTTTTTTAAAAGAGTTTTCACACCAAATACTGTCTGTGTTTAATTAATTACTCTTTCATGCTCTTTATGGAAGTTTCATTTATGTAAAAATGTTTTCAAAAGCATCTTTTTTTGTATGTTACCAAAATGTCTGCAGAGTACTGTAAATAAAACAGCTGTTAGTTTTTACTGAGCCTGCTGGAGAATATAAGTTTTTCTGGGAACTTTGCCATACTTGCTCCTTTCCATTTTCAGATTTTTTGGTTTGCCATCTGAAACCTAGTCATGTAATATGTTTCTTTCTTTCCAGACATGCAAATATTCTTCTGTTATCTTATTTATCCATTAATTTTTAACAATGTTTAAAATAATGAATGGTTTTGCACATAATAATAAAGACATGACAAACAAAGATATATAAAAAATGTACACAGTAATCCGCATCATAGTGATATTTTATCTAGAATGAATCACAATAATATTAACATTATATTAATATAGACAGATAATTGTAGATTACTTTTAGTAAATATTTAGTACTATAGTACTATTTTTTTAAGTTACTTAAGTACAAGTCACGAGTCATGTGTTCATTTTTAGTCGTGAACATGGTCTCCATCATTAAAGGATTGTATATAAAAGCTTTACATAAGCTTATTATTGTGAGAACATTCCCCAAAGGCTGTAAGGGAACATACTGTAACATGGGTTCCTTAACAAAAACACACACCTCCAGGGTGCTGCTCGTTTTGCACTTGTCTATATCTTTCCCCTGGCAATAAGCTTGCTGATTTAGTCATTTACACCTTTGTCGTCAAATTCAACATTGTGAGACACAGGGGTTAGACAGCTAGTTATACTGTAGGAGTGACGCTGTACTGTAGGGTAAGACATTTTGTTACATACATGTTCTGCGATTTAAACAAAAAAGAAACAAAAATTTATAATATGTGATTAATAATCTGTGTTAGCGCATACTGTATGTTGCATTGTTTATGTAGTAGCATACTGGTTTTCTTCATTTAAAGGAATAGTATAGCGCTTAAGTACCGATCAGCAAGATTCTTTCCGCTGTTAAGCATGTTTAAAAAATATATGTTCTTCAGTAGCGCATCACACCAGATGTTTAGATGAATTAATAGATGGAGCAATAATGACACATTGTCTTCCTGTGTCTCTTCCACAAACAGAATGATAAAGGTCTATTATTAGCCGTGACAGGGGACCGATTCTTCACAAACGAACAGCCGCTGCTGTGTTACAAAGAGCATTCTGCTTAGTCTCACACATCTCTCACAAATGCTGTCATTTCAAAGCCTCAGCTTCATCGTTCTCTGCAAAAGTGGCTCCTCAATAACAGTTGAAATCTTAATTGTTCTATGCCAGCTTGTGTGGGCTGTGTAATTTGCGTAATGAAGAGCAGCTGAAGAAGTGGTGTTGCTGATTTGTACTGCCTGCTTAATGATGATGAATCCTGATGGGCACAAGAGGGTTACATGTTTATCTGAATGCATAAACAATCTGTTCAACTCAATTTGTCGGCAAACAAATCTGCCGCAGCCCCACTAATGGAGGCAAATAATGCACTGTCTGCAGTGTGATATTTGGGAATTTTAGCAGTGCTTTGATTAGAGCAAGGATAATACCAGGCGCATACATAAACATAAATACAGAGGACTAATTAATGCAGTGAACATGAATTTAAACAAATGTAAACAAACTATAACGTAGTATAATTATGCACTTGTTTCGATTTCAATTGTGCTTATTTTTCATTAAGATAAGTATAAATAGAATGTTTGACCCTTTTGTCTTTTGAAGCATACAGCAATCAGTTTTGTAGTCTAGCAGACTGATGCTGCAGAAGCTCAGTCCTCTCAGTGGTATGTGCTGAAGTGTAATAGGCCACTCTTTACCTTGGGAATTAGCCTGCAGGACCCCAATGCTGTCATCAAACTGCATAGATTTGATGTTGAGTGATGCCAAGATACATTCCTTGTCTTGCAGTGAAGCATCGTCGATATTGTTCTGATTGGCTGACAGGATAACGCACATGTCGCAGAGGTTGATGTTTACAGCCCTTAAATCAGCTCGACTTAACGGTGTGCCCTTCAGCAGAGAGTGAGTGAGAGAGAGAGAGAGAGAGAGAGAGAGAGTGCAAGAGACACATTGGGGGGGGGGGGAACAAGTTAAAGATTAAGCTTTAGACCACCAAGAATTTAGTCAACTATGCGAACGGGAATATATTCTCTAATCTAATGGGTAGCCTTTGCCAATGGCAGCATTTCAGCCACAAATGCTGAGCCAAAGCAGTTTTAGCAAGTTCTAGAGCAGGAAGTGCTACACACAAGCTAACATAACTCTAGTCATGGGTGCTAGTAGTTAAACTGCTTTGTGTCCACCTGCCTTGACTAGAAGTGAAAGTGAACCTAATGGTTTATTCAGTGTACTTACAGGTAAGATGGCGAGCTTGGGGAAGTTGTGAAGGGTTTCCCATTCCCTCTTCAGATAATCCAGTGAGCCTACAAACACGATGTGCTTCAGCTCATGGTAATGGAAGTTACTTGCTCTTAAAGGCATCACCAAGTTTCGCAGACCCACTAAAGCGGAAGTGACGTCTCCGAATATGCAGACCACGACGTGTCCACTCAGAACCGTCATGGAGGCCTCACTTCTCGTCTACAGAGGGGGGAGGGGACAGAAAGCACAAATAGAAAAACAGAGTAACGTATTATTTATCCATGAAAAAACTGCTACATACACATAAATTAAAAGCTATGTTCTTAGGCATTTGAATGCAGTAGAAGAGACAATGTTCTACAAAATAAATGTTTACTACAAGTAATATATAGTGATAATTATTGTGAGTGCCTTAATTATTATCATTATTACTACTACTACAACTACTATTTAGGTCTTTTCTGGTTTTTATTTCTTTTTACATTGTAAAACAATGCTGAAGACAAAATATGCAATAATCTCATTTGGACAGTTGATATTGATATGTGATCTCTAACCTGAGGTGCTGTTTTACCCTTTATCTTTTACATTTTTGAGGCTGTAGCTCTAAATAAACCTCTCCTCTGCAGCGAAGGGAAGTTTTGGTCTTGCTTTCCTGGGGAAGCCCACCATGAGTTTCATCACAGTGCTTGATATGTTTTGCAAATGTACTTGACAATACTGTACTTGCAAGAACTATTCCAGAACAACTGACCTTTCTGTCTTACAATAACAACTGACTATTGCTGTTACTTAATTACTCAATACCATATTTGTTATTTTATAGTTTTGAAATCTCTTTGAAATCTACATTCAGTATTGATCTAGAATGTAGAATATAAATCACAAAAAAAAAACTGAATTGTATCGTGCCCAAATTTTGGCTGGTACTCCAAGTCGTGTTTTCTCCCCTTTGAGAGAGTAGCTGATTATTAGCTGATACAAAACCTTTAGGCCAGATGTATGTAGGAGAAGAGGCACATTGCAAAACGCAGCTGGATTTGGCCACAAAATTCGTTCACAATGCGTGTGAAATTAATGTTCAATTTACAAAGGCTGTAGCTCATTACACAAACTGCGCCTGAGAGAGGCTGCTACTTTGTGCTCTGCGTGAGCTGCAAATTGTGGTTTAAAAGCCCGAAACTAAAGAGAAATGCAGTAATGGAAAGATCAGTAAGAAAGATAATGTGTAAAGGAAATTCTTATTAAATAAAGACTATCATATCAGAACAAGTCAACAGTGTGAAAGAAATCAACAAAAGTTTTTGATTTCTATTTTGTTTTAAAAATAGTGTACAGAATGCTTACCTCTTTAAAAACAAAACCTGCAATGCCATTATTCTGTACCTTCTGCAATATAGCCCACCATGCACAGGACGTGGCGGCAAAGAGCCCAAGGCCACTGAACAAGGCTCCAAATATTGCAGATCACAAACCCATGTGCCAGACAAACAAGCCTGATCTACTGATCACCCCACAACCCACAGCGTCCAAAGGATCCACAGCTAAGGTCCTGGTGCCAGACACTCACAGAGGAGCCAGAACGACCTGGTGGCACAAGGGGAGCCTAAAACCTAGGTGGTTTTAATGTTTTGGCTGAATGGTGTACAGTATGTATACGATTGACAGATCTGTGAAATAAGGCAGGCCACCAGATAAATAGCATTATAAGATGTGTTTCCTTAAAAAAAAATGACCAAGGCCTTAAAATGATTTCATAATTTTGTCATAAATAAAGAAATAAATAAATAAATATCAGAATGAATAAAAAGCATGTGCTGATGATTTAAAAGTAGCCAGGAAACAGACAAAAACAAAAATACAAATCTTGTAGGTTTCCACATGCATGGTGACTCATACTGCGGTTTTGTACACAACATGCGATATTTTTCTCCAGAATGTGAGACCAATCACAAACAGCTCACAATCACAAACAACTATGTCTGGACATCTGACCCTGTGTCCTAGAAGGATTATAAATGAGTGAACCCTCAAAAAGTGCACAAGAAGACTGAAAATACACTTGTAGTACATCCAGATATTTCTAAAATGAAATAATAATAATAAAAAATAAAAAAAAAGTACTGGATTTCTGACTTTAAAAAAAAAAAAAAAAAAAAAAAAACGCATTCATGATTTTGAATCTGTGCATCATTGCAATATCAGTGTCTTTGCCCATGGCAATTTTTTTATATTTGTTGGGAGAAAAAAAAATAACTTGCCACTTGTATCCAAATCTCCAGATGTAACAAGATCAACCCACTTTGTATATTAAAGCTACTTTGCACCAGGTGCCAGTGGTCAAGAACACAGTGGCCTTAAAGTGATATATTTAATTATTCATTCATTTAAATCTGTACAAGATGTCAAACCCATAATGTTGATGTTTTATGAATCTGTGTATACATTAGGTCAATGTAAGAGCATGCGGTAAATGTCTCATTAGCATCTGTGTATAATAATATATACACTATTGACATTTTAACAATGTTATTAAAATGTTCAAAATGTCATTAAAATGTTCAAAATGTCATTAAAATGTTCAAAATGTCATTAAAATGTTCTTAGCACACAGTTGCACAGACACACAGTCACTTTATCACATCATTGCGCACATATCACAGATAACATATTCTGTATAATTTATATTTATATTATATTGTGTTTAATTTATATCATAGTCTTTTTAGTCTTATTTTTATTTTGTACATACTTATTCCCAAGCCAGTTTAAAATGGGAAGTTTGTGTCAGGAAGGACATCTGGTGTAAAGCCTATGCCAAGTTGGTGTGTGGATCGAATGTGGTGACCTCTTGACGGGGGTTTATATATATATATATATATATATATATATATAAAATAAATGGGCGGAACATTTTAATGACAGATTTTTAAGAAAATAAATAAATCATATATATGCAATTGCATTTTACTACTGTTGTACAACCATGTACAGTATGTGACAAATAAAATTATTGAATCTTGAATTAGCACCTGTGTGTGTGTTCTGTCACAGTGCAGAAGAGTACCCACCAGAATGACTTTCTCAATGTCTTTGGAAGGACACCAGTGAAACATTCCAGTGGAGTCATATCTCTTCACATTAACGTCCATATTCTCAATCTGCTCGTTTCCTGGAATAAGTAAAGGGTCATGTCTGCACAAAAGGAAAAAGTAGAAAATGTAATTAGACCACTGTTATGACTATTGAGTAAAACAATGTCATTAATATGTTCAAAAAGATAAAGTTGCTGTTTCTTATGCCCTGCATTCTTGCAGGGCTTGATCTCTTTCTTTTACTATTTAAACTGTTTTGCTAAGCAAATGTGGGAATCTTACGTAGCTTTCATCAAGTTCATCATCTTCGTGGATTCTTATGAAATTCATAGTGTACATTAATTTTATGTTTAAAAACAACAGGTAAAGGATAGTTCAAACATTGCTCAATATCCTATACACTACAATATATAATATTAGATAAAAGCAAATCGCATAAGTAACCAACAAGCAAGCTGTCTCTGTGAACGATTACAAAGTAATGTGCAGGGAATAAAGAATTGTTATTGTTACTATCCAGATCCAGGTTTATGTAGTATAAATAGAGGGATTTGTTGAGTAATTAGAATTATAAACTGAATTATAGTTACATACATTTTATAGTTTTATCAATATTTAAAGAGTGGACATCCAAATTAGTCATTTTCTGCTCCTACTTAACACTCGCCTCACTGTAATTGTTCAATACAATGGCAAAAAATTATAGACATTACTCATTTATTTTCATTTTATACTGCTGGCTGTCCTGCATCCTGCAGTTGCCTCAATGAAAGCTTCATTTCATTATACAATCACTAAACCACCTTCATAAGGCCGACTATAAATGTTATACAGTACATGAGACAAGAGTGTACTGCACCTTTTAGCTGGTACATTGTATTATAATTGTGACATTAATCAAATCACATAACCACAATAACCTATCAGTCACAAGCAGAGCAGGTGTGTGTGACAAGGCCATCACTGTCAGAGTGGATGTGTGCGCCCATCATAGTGTGGGTGCTGGTGACACACACTGGTGACAGCTTTGGAGTGGAAGGGAACAAGCCTGAGCAGCGCACTCACCGAGTGGCACTGGAATGGAAAGCCAATTACTGGCTTTTACCTCACTCAGCTTCTGACGTGCTGTGACCTCCACCCCCACCCCTAGTAAAAGCTTTAACAGGGCTGCACTTTAAATATTTTAGGAATTTGCCTGATCTCATTTTGCTCTCCTGAACTGAAGGCCATTAATGTTTCAGAAAAGTGTTATGGCGAAACAGCCTAATCTAAAACAACGTGGCTGGGTTGCTGAAGCTGATCTGGGGGAACAGTGACCACAAAAAAAGGTTCTACGACTCTGCAAATGCTACCTCCGGAACTAGAGTATATTTAGCACATGGGATCACCTTGCTCCCATGAAAGGCTTTTCTCAATGAATATGGGAAATGTTGGTTTGTTACAGGGTGACTGTGTATGGACACTGACGAGCACATTTTCAATGGAGTTTCCTTTTTTCACAGCGCAGACGAAGATAAAAATATACTAAAAAAAACCAAAAAAAACTAACATTGATGTTAATGTATTCGGTCTGATCATGCGGATCATAGACTTCTATGGGATTCTCTCACTTATGAGAGCATTTTGGGAGGAAGACCACAGGATACTTGTCAAGAGGCCATAACAATGTCAACAAAAGCCCACTGAGCAGCCCACTACTGGAGCGCTGAGTGAGTCTGAAAGCCTGCCTTTGAGGTAATAGCCTGAGGCCACACCAAGCAGCTTCCTCTCTGCTCCACAGCTACTGTACAAGCGTACATGCTTTTCCTTTTCTGCCCATCGACTATGCAGCCTTCACATGGCATTCACCAGCAATTGCCCTAAACCCACAGTATTTTAATGCCAACTTAAGTTTATCACTGTGATACTCTTCTGATCCACCCAGGAAGATGATATCAACTTCAGTTCATGCTAATTTTGACCAGAACATGTAGAGGTAAATATAATTTACTGCATAAGCAGGAGATCAGAGATTGAATTAGTTGTTTTATAACGTTAAAAGGGTTTAATCTTAAAAAATGATTTTTGTTGAATTATTAATTATTACTAATTTATTAGTTCAGAGATTTTCTTTCAGCACATATTCTTTTCATTTTACTGTACAGTTGAATTCACAAGTTCACATGCACATAGCCAAATACATTTAAACTCATGTTTAGTTTTTTTTTTTGTTTTGTTTTTACAATGTCAGATATCCTAGGAGACATTCAATGTCTTAGGTCAATTATGATCACAACTTTATTTTAATAATATGAAAATTCAAAGGGGCTATTTCATCACATTCCCAGTGGGTCAGAAGTTTACATAGACAGGCTTTCACTGTAAATTGTTTAACTTAGGTCAAACTTTTTGGGTAGCCTTCTTACAATCTTCTTAAATTGAGCTGCTGTAATTAAAGATTTTCAAGTAGATTGAAAAAACCTTATTGTCCTTTAGCCATTTTTTCCACAACTTTGGAAGCATGTTTGGGGTCATTGTCCATTTGGAAGACACACCATCCTGAATGTATATTTGCACTGAATGCAAATATACATTATCCTGAATGTATATAGCACTGTTTGTACAGAGGAAAGTACCTTCATGCCTTAGGAAATTGCTCCCAATTATGAAACATAAATAAAACATTTTCCCATGATGTGAAACAAAAAGACACTAATTGAAGGAAGGCCTTAAAATACGTCCACACCCAAAAGTGACTCAAATACAGGCAATGATAGGCTTCTAAAGTCATGAAATCATTGTCGGTTTAAAGGCCCTATCAATTGAGTGCTTACACTTTTGACCCACTGAAATAGTGATATAATGAATAATAAGTGAAATACTTTATCCATAAGCAATTGTTGGAAAAATTACTTGTGTCATGGATATAGTAGATGTCCTAAGTGACCTACCAAAACTACAATCAGTTAAAATGAAATCAGTGGAGTGGTTAACAAATCAGTTTTAATGCGTTAAACCAATGAGTTTGTAAACCTCCAACCTCATCTGTATTAAATTATTTTATTTATTGATTAGCATTTAAACCAGAGTTCTTCTCCTCATACTGATATGGCTCCTCAACCAGCCATGTCTTGGTCTTTTACCCATTTGCTAATAACACAGTTTTATTTGTGTAATTTTATGTTTTTTATCCTTTGATATAAAATGGCTGAATATTCTCTCCATCTTGCCTAGTTATATAATATATCTTTATGTAGTGATACACATGAATTAGACGTTGTTTCTAAATTGCATTCAGACCTCCCCATATATATTTATAGAATAATGAATGATCAGATATTGGCCGTGCTTCAAATATTTGCATAATGAAAGCTAATATTCAAGCAAAATTAATTTCCATCTACAATTTCATCATTATCAACAGTTCAAATAAATCTTGTTTCTATTAAAAACAAAATGTCCTATCAAAACAATTTAACACTCTACAGGAATAATGCATTCAAAATAAGGCACAATGATAAATAACTCAAAACAAACATCTCCCTCCCTCTCTCCCTCTCGCCCATGCTCCTCCACCTGTCTCCTAAGTGAGCTTATTCATTGACATTGCTTTGAAGCCTCCCCTTTCACTCCACGTTTCGACGCCGTTTGATTGCCGAAATATCACATCAAAAACGTGTCAATTAGCACGCTGGCACTACAGAAATGATCTCAGACTGTGGGCAGGTGATAATAACAGTGAAAGCATTTAGTGCTTTTTCACCCCCGACTGAATATTTTATTATATGCTGCATGTTTCACCGCTCACTCTACGGACCCCTGTCACTTCCATCTCTTCACCATGCTGATTGCCACTGCACACCTCTGCCAAGATAGCTTCGTCTCAGCACTGTCAGCAAAGTCTGCCATTCAACGCATAACTCTCTGCTCCACGCCACTCCAAACTAGTGATATGACACTTCTGCTCTGGGAGTGGATCAGGGCAAAATGCACTTTGACTCCCCACAATTAGAAATGTCTCAGGTCCGAACAGAATACCCAAGTGCATTTTGCTAATTTAATTGAAGAAAAACTGTTTACTGTCTTCTAGAAACCATTGATTAAATATATATATATATATATATATATATATATAACAATGTCTGCATTAATGAAAAAGACCTATAAATTGCCAGGTTGTCTTCAAGCTGTTCAAGCCGAAGCATCCCAAAAAAATTTATAAAAATAAAACAAAAAGTGTTTTCTATGCGAAAACATACGGTGAACACTTTTAAATTCATTGCTACTGTATGAGTTCCCAGTGCCATGCTGTAATTGGTAAGGTTGTGTCTTAGATGTGATTTTGTAGATTTAGAATGATAACCAGAGCAGAAGTTGTGCTCAGAGCTCGGCTAGTTGCTTTTCACAGAGTGTTTAGCTATTCTAGCCCATCACTTGGCAGTCACTGACTCCTCAGTCCCTCTCCAGCAGCCTATGAAAGGAGCCTTTTGCTTTGAAATTTTTCCCCATCATGCAAACTGACAAAGGCATGCTTTTCAAAAACCCACAGCCAATCTGTTGATCATTATTTATTTACGACGGCCTAGAGGCATAAAAGTATGTAAAAACCATAGCTGATATGGTATAAGCTCGCGGTTTTTACCTTCCATGTTTGTACAATAAATTATCCCTAAGGCTACCTTAAACAATCACTTATCGTTGTGCATAAAACACAATTTTTTGAGGCTAAAGTATTCAATATGCGGTGTATTGACAGCAAAGGCAATGGTTGGAGAAGTGCACAGGTCTGCATTTGGTAATTTGATGTTTCGCTGCAGGGCTACGACTTGAAAAGCCTACACCTAGTACTGAGAACCTGTCATCCAGTACCCAAGAGCCAGCCAAACACAGAGGCACCCTAAAGCACAGGAAACTTTGGCACTGCTTTGAAGCATTTCAAAACAGGGTAAATAACTCCCAAGAATTATTATCACTCACAGATCAAAGGGAAGATGCATATATTACTCTGCAAACAGGGACCATCATCTCAGCACAGAAAAATCGTTACGAGCCTTAAGAACTCAAAACTCAACATCTTTTTATTCAACTAGAAGAAAGTGAGTTTTCTTTCTTTCTGTTTTCCTTTTACTGTTCGTTTAAGGGTATACCGAACTGCGTTACGGTATTTATCTAATATAAGATGCTAGTGTGTATGTATAATGTGAATTCAACTCCTACATATACTGTAAGTTCTCAACTGTAGCTTTATTTTTCAGTGAACTGAGAAAATTAGACATGACAATGGTATTAAAAAATTAAAAACAAAATATACTGCTTACCTGAAATTACTTCTTATGTACATTTCCCGGAAAAAAAATACTAATAACAAACAATAAGAGAACTGGGAACGAGTACGTCCTGCCTTGCCTTCCTGAATCGTGCTCTATGATCTCGAGTGGACATCATCACCACTGAAATTTCTGACTACTGACCACATGGACAGAAAGCAAAACCCTTTCATCGGTCGAAATCAATTAGCAGCGTTACAATTCCTCTAGACAGGTTAAAGGAGGGTAATATTTGAATTAATTTTTGATTGTGATGATACATCTCACATATGGCCTTAAGTTCCAAGAACACTACTCACTGGGGCTCCTACAATAGATGAAGAGCCTGAGGCTAAGTAACCATACGGGCAGCTCTGATTGGCTGCTGCTGTCATTAGTGCCACCGCTGTTTAAGAACTACATGTGGACGAGACTGGGGGGGGATGGGGGTGGTGGGGGTGACAGCCGAGACTTTAAAGCAAGAGTATTTTTCAAACAGCTTTTCATAGCCTCTTTCATGACAGAAATATTTCAGCTCTATCATTAAGCACTGACAGCCTGACAGCTTAAACGCCTGAGCCTTAGAGGGCTCCTCTCCTCTCCTTCGCTCCCTCTCTCCCTCGCCACTCCTCCTACTCCCGCCAAACCCATCACCAGCCCTCCCGTCTCCCTGCCGCTCTCTCTTTCCTTTTGAAGGCTGCAGAGAGCGTCTTGAAATCAATGTCTTACCTCATCACTTTGGGTGAGTAGTTGGGTGAATTTCGCATGCCTCCGTTGCGCTGCTTCTTTTTGGGTGACAGCGTTGATGGATGCTCGTCTTCAACTGCAAACACATGCAAAGAGTGTCAGTCTGTGGACGGCAGGGATTGTAACGTGTGCTGGGGATGACATATTAAAGAACACAAAAGGCAACACTCAATCAATCATGGAAAAATAAGTCAGAGGCGACCTCCGAAAATAGAAAGAGAACATTGTTAGTAGGGACAAATGTACAATATCAGGAAAGAAGAAAAAAGGATGAAGGACACTCATTAAGACCTGAACTTAATGATTACTATGCTCATTTTGCTCCTGAGTGTTAGCAATCTGCATCAGCAATGTATCATCTCTCTTCTGCATCATTGTCCTTGCATGAAGAACAAGGACTAAACCCATGATTGAAGGAGTGGGGGGGAGGGGAAAAAAAGAGAGTTATATGTTTTGCTTTCCAATGGATCACTACATGGCAAAGTCAATTCCCATCATCATACTTGTAACTGATGAGTGTGGGCTGGTCTGCGCATGTATCCCTCCATGCCACAAGCACTCTGAACCCTCTGAGCTCACTCATCTAATACTGAAACACCACTCCAAGAGGAAATTACGGAGGGGCCTATGAATGTCAAAAGCATCCCTCGTACTGAATGTACTATCTATGAGTGGAGCTGCCTGAAGGTCAACATCAGCTCCTTAAACTCTTAAGAATGTCAGACTCAATAGCAATGCTACACAGCTCTCTGAAAAGTATATGGTAATGTGGAAACAAACAAGAACGGATCAATGTTTTTATTTCTGTTACAATCTTTTTTTGTCAGAAATTGTGCATTGTCTGTAGTGAAGATTTCTGCAAAATATTTATCAGGATGATAAAATCTAACATGTCATACAAATTTTGATGTGTCGTCCTTATTAGAAACTCTCTATTTGAGCCTTAAAAGTGAGGCACTTGCATTGTATTCCAAACTTGCACAAATTTGGTTAGACTTCACAACCACAGCACATAATTAAAGAAACATTTACCAGCACTGCAAGCAGTTCCACTATGAGGCGAGTAGCCTCTGTTTATTACTCTCATTTCAGCATCATCTAATTGCACTAATGAAAAAGGACAAATTTAAAATGTTCTGTCTGGGTATGTACCAAATGTCACCGTTTGACATTTACCACTACGCAGTGGCTAGAGAAATGCGAAGCACTAATCAACTTTCAAAATATCACTTGCAGTAAGGCACCATGGTGCAATCCTTTGTTTTTTCCTATTAAGACTAAAGAGTAAGTGGACTGGCTGGGCTAGACCACACTCCTGCCCTTGCTTCTACAAATTAGACTGCAGAGATTTATGAGCTATTCCAGTGCCCTTCAGTAAGAGGCTTAACAATGAAATAACTCTACCTGCAACATGGCTGCTTCAGCAACTCCCTGCTTGTTCCAAATTGCATTAAGGCACCTTTACAACTTCAATCAAAACAGGATCAGTCCAGTGAAGTGTGATTGCTGTTCCAGACCACAGGCAACAGTAAACGCTTCTCAGACGACTCGACTATGCACCTGCCTTCTCTGACTTTGGCATGAAGACACAGTGATGCAACTTTTTAAATGAAAACAATCAAACGGTAATAGCACGACAAAGATGGAGACGGTGGCAGTGGAAGAGCTCCACTTCCGAAATCTCTTTCTGTTCAACCTAATGTACCATCACACTCTCCAAACTGAACTGTACTGTACAGTACTCTTGGCAGCTGCAATGCATTTTCACACATGCACACACAGTGCTAGGGAGGGAGGATGTTAGCTCTGTTCCATGCAAGATGTAGACTGCTATGGAGGGACCTACAGGGTGTGGGCGGGCGAGTGGAGGAGCGCATTGAAGAGGAGAGCGTGGAGGAGAGCTTCGACGAGCACAGCGAGGAGGAGAGCACGGAGGTGTTGGAGTGGTAGCGGTATTTCCCGGGTAGGCTGTGGGCCCGATTCAGGCCAGCCAGGCTGAGACCTCGGTGTGGGGGTGGGACTGGAGGTGGCAGACTACCTTTACAGTTAATTAGGAAGGCCTCGGCAGAACGTTCCACTGCCAAAGTTTGTGGGACAGTCAGACTGGTTGTTAATTTAATTGTACGATTTTGAAAACTGGGCCTAACTTCTTCCTTTACTGTCAAACAATGGAAGATAAGCACAGTGTAAAAAAAACGTTTCTAGCACAATCAATAAATAAGTAAATACATATTAATAAACTCATTAAAAAAGAACCCAAATCTTTTTTTTTTGTGCATATATTTTTGTAATATTTTTTTAAAATAGTGAATAGAACTTTATATTTAAAAAAATTAGTAATAGAAATGTTATACATTTCTAAACTCATTTTCCTGTAATCTTAAACTTTGTAAAGTTTGAGTTGTAACCAAGACTGATACAAAATACTCTTTAAAACACTTCATTATAACATTATATAACATTGATTAAAAAATAAAAGGAAAATATTTTTGTGATTTTCTTTGTTGAATGTGCAAATTTTAATAATACCCATACTATTTATTATTGTACATGGATTGTTTTATGCAGAAATAAAAAATATCACCCAAAAAAACAAAAACTCTTAACAGATTTCTCAATAAATACCAAATAGACCTTGGCTTTATTAAACACCACTCAACCTCTTAGCATGTGCTTGTAAAAAAAATATTCAATATGACATTTTTACTGCCATTGCTAGTGAGAGCATAGATTAAGATCTCTTCTTTATTCTTACTCATCACAAAAGCAAAACACTGAACACCACGCCTGAAAGTCTGAATAAACCGGCCCATGAAGCAGCCACAAGCATTTAATAACAAAACTCAAGTACTGCACCAGTTTCTTAATCTAAATGATGTCACACAAACACAGGTATGGAAATCATTCATTATAAATCTGGGATACAGAAGCCTTATCACCTGCACTCTAATAAACTGACAGAGCAAATCATTTCATTTACATACCTATTTAAACCACCAACATGTGGTGAACTGATAATAAATACTGGAACGGAAACCTTAAGTCTATTAGTGCGAGCAAATGAAGAATTTCACATTGACTTATCAAACATGTTACCTTCCAACAGAAACTGGAGAATAAAACATAAATGACATCTACACAAAAGGCAAGAGGTTAACCAATATATGGTGTAAGTGGAAAAAAAAAAAAACAGTTTCCTTCTGCTCCCCAAACCTAGCTCTGAGCAATAAATAGATGGTTATTTCTGCCGTCAGCTGCCGCATAGATTTAAAGGCGGCCACAGATAACTCCTGGATTCATCTGGCCCCTGTCAAACACATGCAGCATTACAGAGTGGATATGTGCCATGGCACTTTCTCTGTGGATTTACAATAATCCAGACGGCAACTGTCCCTCCCTGAAATGCAAATACCATGATGAACCATGATTGCAGACCTTTATCAAGCCAGGAGTAAAGTGTGAAATATGCAACTATGGAAGACTATGGAAGAACTTAATTACATCATTAAAACACAATGATGTGACATCATTTATTATTATTATTACTATTATTATTATTCACAACATAATTCACACAAGCACGTTATGGACATTTAAATCATACACTAAGCATGCATCTTATATTGTATAATTTCATAAATATTATAACAGAACAAAAAAAATATATTTAGAGTTTTAGTGAATACAAAACAAAACTTATCGCTATTCCAGAGTCTGTTGTAATAAAGCAGAGCTCTGTGCTGGAGAATAAGAGGATTTACCTAAAATCCATTCTGCTTTGAACCGAACCCCAGCCTCTCTCTGACCTCCTGTTTTCCCTGGAGTTGTAGCGCCATCTGCTGCTGAAGGCAGCACAATACAAACACATCACTGAAACTCTATACATACACTACAGGCCAAAAGCTTGTACTAGTAACTTAACTTGGCATGTTAGCATAACAAACAAACAAGAAAGTATAAACCTTTGCTTTACTCAGATAGCAATAGGTGTCTTAACATGAAAAGCTTTGCTTAAATGCAGTATTAATGAACCTTGGCTCTTCATTTGGCACAGGTTGTTTTAGAGAAGGTCTGTTCCTGCTATAGTATTCCAGGCCCTTATATGTGCGTTACAAGTTCTATGTTGTTTTAGCAATGTGCTTTGTTCAGTGAAAGGTCAAGCTCATCCTGGAACTTGATTAGTGAGACACTGATTGTGGGGGCCAGACCACCAAGACTTTTATTTTATTTTTAAGTTTCTTGCCAAACTGACTTTTTTGTAAAGTGTTAGACATTGAAAATCACAGGTTGCTTGCTTACGTTTGGCCTGTAGTGTATGTGCTAATTATGTGCATTGTATTAGTAGCTCCTACATACTCTCTCATGGGGCGAGTTTCTACTTATTCCACAATCATTTTTCTTTAACAACACAACATTTCTGAGGGCATTACAGGCCCCTACCTACATCTACAGAGCTCTAAGGAAGCAGATTTGGAGTGCAGTAATTTGGGGATGGGGTGGGGGCAAAAACAAGAGCACAAAAGCAGGTTAGCCAGGTTAAATGATGTGAGATGGATGAGTGTAACAGAGGCTGAATGTGAAAAACTGGAGAAAACTTACGTGATGTAACATATCCGTAATACTTATATTTGGCTGAAAAGAGTATAGATACAAATAAAAGATTATGAGAAATGACAGATGGAGGGAGGGAAAGAAAGAGAGAGAATAAAAATGAAAAGCAGTAAAGAGGCATGGATCATATTGACCACATGGTGATTCAGAGGTTAAACCAAATTAAACAGATTTAAATGAGGTTGACACCAACAACAGGGATGAGGAGAAAAAAAAACTAAATAAGATAATGAAAAAAGACGAGATGAAAACCAAGCAGGCCGGCCCTGGTTTCTAAGCCAAGCTGACAAAAAATGAACCCTGACACACACCACACCCTGCTAACCATTACTGACATACTTAGTCTTACCTAATCTTACAGGCTGTTTTAATGGCTGTTGTTATAGCATTATACAGTAAAAATGAGGTACTGTACATATAAGCACAGGCTGTTGAAATGGGGAAAAAAACTCTTCAAATGTTCCCATTATTACAAGCAGGTAAATAAGGTCACATCAAGTAAACGTTTTGTGCTTTATGGGCACACTGGCCCAGATTTGTAGTACGTAGGAAGAGACAATGGATAAATGGGGTTTTGTATGTACTATTTGTTTTCAGTCACTGGGGCAAACTTTGGATCATCAAGAGACTCCAAGATGTAAACTGACTTGCCACACACACACACACAAGTCAAGCCCAAAAATATTTAGACATTGACAAAGTTATAGTTATTTAACCTGTATACACCACTATATTATACACAATAGTCTCAGGTACAAATTGTGCAGTTTGTAAGAAAATTAGCTGCCTAACTTTACTGAACATCCTGCAAAAACCAGCCACAGTCCTTCTGAGAACTTTGCCGCACCTGCTTCGTTTTTCATGCATGCAATACCCAAAAGGATTCTTTTGTTTTTTGTTTATTTTTATTTATTTCTGAAAAGTGGTATTTTACATAATATGCTGCTTTCTTTTCTGGCCTACAGGTATTTTCCTGTAAGATAAAATTTTTTTGCTGGAATACTAATGTTTGGAAATCAGATTTTTTTTTGGACTTGCGGATAGGGAAGTCAAAGTATGTATAAAGAAATTTGTACAAAAATAAATAAATAAAATGGTGCCTAAGACTTTTGCACAGTACTGTAGATGAAGTCAGAGTATACACATCTTTAGAAAAAACTATTAGAAAAGAAAAGAACAGTTTAATCTGAAGTGTACCACCTCATCTAATGGCACGGGTATTTATAGCTGCCAGTGGAACTGCTTCCCTCATATTTATTAATGATGTGAGTGGAGGAGGAAGTGTATGGTGCTACAGTATATTATCTGCTCAGATTCGGAGCACTGGCCAGTACTTCACGGTGTAGATGGACAATGACCAGAGGCATCCTTTGAAAGCAAATAAAAGCATTTTTTACAGCAAAGAAGCAGAATGTTTTGCAATTGTCATTTCAAGCAGCTCACTTGAATCCAACTGAGTATGAATTTTACTTGCTAAAGACACCAGGGAAGAAACCCAGCATCTGCTGATGTCTCACGTATGCAGACTTGATTAATTTGACTTCAATAATATTCAGACAGTCATTAATTTGAAAATTTAATCTGACAAATTAAATTATAGGCAGCAAGATGGCTTAGAGCACTGTCGCCTCGCACCCTTGGAGTTGGGGGTTTGACTCTCGCCTCCAGTCTGTGTGTGTGTGTGTGTGTGTGTGTGTGTGTGTGTGTTGTATGCTCTCCCTGTGTTTGGGGTGTTTGTACCTATCGGTTTCTTAAAAAATACAAAGACACACAGTTTAGGCAGACTGGCATTTACAAATTGCCCACAGTGTATTACTGAGTGTGTGAATATTGTCTGCAATGGCTTGGCACTCTCTCCAGTGTTTACCCTGCCATGTGCCCCAAGTTCCCTGGGAAAGGCCCTCCCCCTTTAACCAGATCCTACACTGCTACAGCGATATAAGTTTAGTGGTATAGATTAAATTTCTGGGTTTTTTCCGTTCCTTATAAAATTGGCAGGGGCACATATAAAAAGTGATGTAATTTTCCCAATTTGGATTCATATTCATTATAGATTTTTAAGTATAATATACTGTGGTAAACAGCTTAAATAAAAAATGTTCAAATTAATTATATGAGGGATGTTCAAGTCAAACCAGGACTTATAAGATTAACAGAACACAGTTATGAGAGTAAAAACTACTTTCATTTGTCGATTTAATCCGCTGCTATATTAAGGCAAACTTATCCCAGAGCTTCATTAGTGCTTGGAAAGGTTTCTCAGTACGCCGCAGCCATGATCGGTCTGCCTGCTTCGTGTCTGAAACTCATCCACACAGGAACTCCTTTGATGGCCCGAAGAGGTCAGGGCAATACGGGGACCAGGCCAATTTTTCCATTAATGGAGAGGTTTATTAAAGGAGTTCTTGGGAGGCCAGCGTTTCAGCAATGATGATGCCATGAAGCAGACAGCAAAATCATGGCCCTGGTGTACAGAAAAAACTTTTACCCTTATTCAAAGAGTACTGAAATTCTGGGATGAGTGCATAAAGGTAAATTTTACTTTCATAACCGTGTTCTGTTACTCTGCCCTGTCCTGGTTTAACTTGAACAGCAATCATACTGTATATAGTCAAAAGCTTGGACACAGGTTTGTATTTATTTTCTACATTGTAGAACAATACTGGCGATTTCAAATTAGGTATTTAACGGTCAGTTGTTATTTTAGGACATGAATGTCAGCTGATCTGAAACAGTTCTTGCTAGAACAGTATTGTTAAGTGCAAAACCTATCAAGCACCATCATGAAAACCATCCCAGGAAAGCAAGACCAAATATTCTGCTGCAGAGGGGAAGTTCTTTTAAAGTTACCAGCCTCAAAAATCACCAATTAACAGCACCTCAGATTAGAGCCGTTATGAAGGCTTTACAGGGTGTAAGTAGTAGACACATCTCAATATCAACTGTTCAAAGGAGATTTTTGTATATTTTGGATGCCTTCAGTATTGTTTTATAATGTAGAAACAAATAAGAATCACGAACAACCATGTTATTAGAAGGTGCGTCCAAACTTTTGACTGGCAATGTAGAACAATGTTATACCTGTCAGGAATAACATTTATTCAAAGCAGAGAAACACAAACAGAATACTGAATAGAATTTAACTAAAAAATATATAACATTATAGATAAATAGAAAAAAAGTATGATGTATTCTTAAGGTATGTGTGTACAGTATGTGAACTTTTTTTTTTTATAAGCAATGGTGTTGACATTGGTGGTACAAATGTGCTTTGATAAAAACTTTTTTCCCAGGTAATAAGTCATAATTATTATAAATTTTTTTAAATAAACCTAATAAGTTTACATGTTCACAGCCGGTTGCTTTTGCAACTTTAGCAGCTGCCATTTTATGATGATACTTTGCACACACAAGTTCTGTTCCCAAAATTCTTCCATGCTTAATAAATCACAAAACAATAAGCAAAATAATCTCCGTAGTAAGGAACAAATCAGCTTCCACATTTTTGTGGTTTACACATGCAAGCCTTGTAAGACAGGACCAATTAAGATTAACAAGATTCGATGAGCTTTAATGCAGGTAGAAACGATGAGATGCACTCAGGACCAAGCAGTTCTCACTGCCCTTCACTGTTCCCTGCGCTGCTGTTCTTCGCTGAGTATGCTGGGCTTGTCCCTTTACTAGAGCTATAGCTGACGCCTTAAAAGGTCAGAGTGTAGGGCTGCGATACGAGTGATCGAGCAGGGGCACCATGCCCACCCTGGCATCTGTCGCTTGCTATCTGGAAAGCAGGGTGAGTGAGCGGCCTCTCTGGCCAGCATCTGTCCCAGGCGGTTCTGCCTGGTGGGAAGGAACTGTCACAATGAGTTTGCTGATGCACCAGGGGCACTGGGAAAATGAAAATGCAAACATAATTTCCATGTCAGGCTGAATAAAGACCATCTTTAGTGAGGTGTGCCCTGCAAGGAGCAGACAGGGTTTGTTCTTCAGATTGCCTCGGTCTACCCTTGCCAGCTCACTGCGTCCTCTCCAAGCAGAGCCAGCAGGAGGGGGGGAAAAAACATATGCCCCAAGAGCAAAAGCGAGCCCTGACCTCTCTCTCCTGTCTCTATCCATAAGACTGGCTGTGGTTGTTTGTAAAACAGCCGTGGCCACAATTCTGCTGAAACAGTTATGTCCAAAGCAGGAAAGAATGCTGTCTGAGACAATGGGCACCTTTTAGACTCTTTAAATCTTGTGTAATGAGAGGATAAGTCTCGGCAGGTAGAGCAGAGGGACTCTAATTGTCACTGTAACTTACAGCAGAGGCAGCTAAGTCATTGGCAGTGTGAGCATGCCTCCTGCCGCTCGCGCTATTCTGTCGTATCAAACACTTCTTAATGGTGTGCCGAGCTCCACAGCTGTAATGACGGCTACACTACTCCTGGATCCTTGTCAAGTGCTCTTTGAGCTTCGGCTGCAGCTAACAGCAAAAGAGACGCAGTTGTCTACCACTCATGCATCTCATTTTCATACTAATAGTTCTTTGTCTGGCTCTGACATAGAAAACCATTAGCATCCAGACGTTTGCATGCACGAATCAATGCAAAGAGGTGTGGAGGAGGATCTGTACATAGAACACTACTTTTCTAAGACAACGTGCCTTTAGTGCCTTTACAGCCATGCATTTCACACATTCCACTGAATTACTGGGTCCAAGGGAGCTGTATTTATTTCAGCAATAACTGCACACATATAAAGTGGAGATATAACTCTACAATGCCGTGCTTAGTGCAGGCACGCTGTGATGTATGGTTTCTGACCCATGGGGTGCAAAAAGGTTGGAGCATACAATTCTCACTTTACCAAATGCTATTCTTCATCTCAATCGCAGCCCTCTGAATTAAACCAGACGAGCAGGCAGGAGCCTGACAATACTGATAATTCAACTCCATATAACTGTAGAGGCATTCTACGCACAGGCTATTATCAGGAAAAAAAGGAAAAAAAAAAAAAGAAAAAAACCACATACCATGTAAGTGCATACAAGATGACGTCCAAAAGAAATCAATTATTCAACATAGTGAAATCAGTCAGGCTGCAGCGTAGAATTAATTCATCATAGAAACGCTGTGATAGTTCAAACACAAAAGCAATGAGACAAAGCAAAACAAATCCTTTGCTTAAGAAACTGTCAGATTAACTCGGGAGCTTAAATGAACAAGAATAAAAAAAAAAAAGGACAGCAAAAGAAGTTCCTGAATTTCAACAAGGTAATGATGGGAAAAGGAAAGATCAGTAACAATGTAATGGCTCGTAATTGGTATCCAGGGATATGACCCGGAATAAAAACATAAAACACAAAGCCAAACTCTTCATAGCATGCTTGACACTAATCTAGCAGGATGTGGAGAGAAGTCAGAGAGCAGCTCAGAGGAAATGCGATCGTCTGAACTGACCCCTGCTTTGATAAGCAGGCCATGCTACTGTCGGGGCCCTAATTGACAGATACTTTAGTATTTCACATCTGCTCTGACTTAATAAGAAAGGCCTCTCCACAGCACTGTGTTCTGCACAGCTAACTGCGTCAGTCATTCGGACTCCTACAGCCTGAATCACCGCTATCTCAATTGAGTTTCTGCCAGGGGATCTCCTTTTAACTTTTACATTGAGCCGGACAGTCCCACAGTGGTATACAAGGCATTAAATAAAGGACATTGACTTTTTCTCTCCCCTGGTTGCTAGCTAAGGAAAAAAAACATTGAGAGGGGTGAGGATCAGATCCACTTTGCCCGCTCATTAAAAGCAAATTCTCTAGGAAGAAAATATTTTCTCATTCGCTTTGTGTAAAAACAATGTTCAAGAGCCACAGTGGGTACAAGATTTCAAATGTGTACTTACTTTTCAACTCTTGAACATTTAATGAACTGTCAGTAAAGAATACTTTTAAAGAAATACACCATGTAACACAGACAATGTACAGCATATATAACAATTCAATGATCAAAAACTTTTCTCTGTGTGTCCAATATTAGTGTTAAAATGTTGGAAATATGAATTAAACTGGAAGGTCTGTCAGCCTATAATATTATTCAGTTTATCAAACTTTATCACACATTGCTTGTATCTTCTGAATGATACATATTTGTCACATTTTTACACATTTATCATTAAAAAACATGACATTAATAATATTTTCGGCTAACCCGAGTGCCGGAGGTTGCTTTACGAGGGGAAAAAGTTAATATGACAATATTTTGCCCAAACCTGAAAAATTATTATGTCATTATACATCAAAAAAAAAAAGTGACACATCAGCATACAGACATACACAACAAAAGCTTCTTTAGCAACATAAAACTTCCATTGAACAGATAAACATTAACCTGATTGGTAATTCTCAACACCAAACAGTGACTGTGTAGGCACCAGCACGGCACAGCACAACTGCTCCACTAACACAGCATGCGACAATACGCCTACCACCTACTGCAGCAACACTATCACAGAAAAGCCACAACACTACCACTACTCGACCACGGTACAGAAAATCATATTCATCGATGAAGCACTAGACTCAGCGAAAAAACACCCAAAAAAGCCACGGAGAGGGAAACAATTATGGCACAGAACGAAGGTTAAAGAAAATAGAAACCAAAGAAAGAAAAGCACAAGACATGGAATACATCACGGACACGTACACAGGTCACGAACATGAAAGAACGTGTGGTTGGCGATCGAACTTACAGGCACGTAAACTGGTTGAGCAATCATGAACAGAGACAGAAGAAAGTGGGAAGGCCCTCTGAAGGCTGTCCATGTTACTATGTACACTGCCTGCCATGCACGAGCAGTCGCGCTCAGAGCGCCCGCAATCAAAACAACATGCCAGTTTCATTCGCTTGTAGACGGACATCTTGGCTACAGTCATGTGTTGGATGAGAGGAGAGGAGAAGCAGCAGGTTAATGGCAAGGAAAAAAAGTTCATAAACCAGGGATGTCTGAAAGCTGTTTTTTTTTTTTTTGTTGTTTTTTAAAGGAACAGAAAGTGCAAAGCCTTAGCAGCAAGCTTTCACAGGCTTGACCCAGGACTGGGAGATGACACCAATCTAACTACTCCAATGTAACTACAGCAAATATGTGTGCTTCATATATTTATTGCAAAAATACTGAAAAGACCAAATTCACTTCTGTTAATACTTTGGTTTGGTCATTATTTCCAATAGAAGTCTTGCAACCTGTTTGGCAAGTAACAGCCATCTCACCAGGGTCAAGCTGTGCCCTAAGGCTGATCATGTCATAGAGGGTCAAATGGTCAAATATGACAATAAGATCAGGGGATAGGGGCAGAAGGCAATCAGGAAGAGAGGGATGAGTGAATGCCCTTAGTAGCAAAACTCAGTTCATAACCTGCATCCTCTATGACTTAAGAAGAGGATCACGTACCTGTATCGCATCATGCAGCAGCAGGGCCTTGTACAGGCCAGCAGGCTCTTTTCCTGAATCCTATGCCAACTCATTACACCACTACCCCCTCTGTACTAATACCAGAGATGCGTGAGTATGTGTATGTGTGTATGTATATTATTAGATGTTGCACTGTACACTTGTACAGTGAAGTTTCTGCATTACCTAAAAATACTGCATATACTGTAAAAATATTTTCGTGATAATGACTGTGTGCGCATGTACAGTATGTAGTGTGTGTGTGTGTGTGTCTCTTGGGGGAGTGGTGGTGAGAGGCTATACAGTTTTTGACTGTTGTGATCCTAGCTAAATAAAATAAATTAAAAAAATGAAAATAAAAACAAAACAAAACAAAAAAACAGTCCCTGGTACTCATTCTCCCGGTGCCATTGTGTTAATAGAACATTATAAAGTCTGGCACCCTGAAACGAACTCGCAATCTGCAGGGAAATTCCTGCTTTTTTCACTTCTGTCTGACGGCATTAGTCTACATTAATAGGTCAATTTCAGTAACATGCCAGCAAGAGAATAGGGTACATTACTGGGCCTTTAAAAATTGTGGCCACAACCTCAGGGACTGTTATTCCCGTAAGGACCATGCATAACGGCTCAAATTAGGGATCATAAGCATGCAGAGAAGTGAGTGCAGTCTCAGCGCTGGAGTGGAGGCAAGTCAACTGTTTGCAGGACGGAAACAGTTTGAAGTGGTGCCTTGATGTGCAGCAGTGAGTCTGAGACGTCAATGTCATGCTGAAATCTGTCACTTCAGAGATCTGGGGCTGACATTCATCCAACCATAAGTCATGTGGATATGTTAGTCATACAGACATGGAGGGAGGGACACACAAGACAACAGAATGATATGAGGGACTTAACGCAGCTATACACATATCCTAACTGAAGCCCCACGAAAAGAATCTCCACATTTAGCAAGAATGCTGCTGGCACTTGTATGCACGCTTCTATTAATACAGCAGGAGACACCTATAATACAGCATGACAATAACAGACATACAGTACATAAGGGGTGCGGAACAGAACCAGTGATACCGGTGTTAATCCTGTAATAATACCAGACCAATCACGACGAAGCCGTTCCCTTTAAGAAATCCTAACTGTGGAAATAATGTTACAAAATAAAATAAAAGTAATGATTATAATAAAAAATTTAAAATAAAAATTACACCGAGATGCTTATTTTCAGAAAGCCACGTGACAACCAAATAAAACCTTCTGCTGACAGCATTCTTGCTAAACAAGGACTGTGAGGACCTCAGTGCTCAGCACACGTCTACTCCAATCTCATCTACAGAACTATTCCGCCATCTATTGGCCACTTACTGTACAGCAGCTGGTCAATCCTACCACAATGACTTTGATACTGACAGGTATGCTGATCATTGGCAGTGAGTAAAAAGGGCCCAAGTACTACAGAGAATTGAAATGCAGAGCTGGATCATTTCAATTCTGAGAATAGAACTGAGTGCTGTGTACATGGCCTGGGCAGCAGGGGCCAGGGAAGAGGAGAACCAAAAGGAAACCAGATTGTTTAAATTCTGAGACAATGTGAAGAACTTCCCACAGGACACTTTCCACTTTCTAAAAATATAGCAATTTGCGAAATTGCCTCTGACAGGGAGGGGATGGACAGCGGTGAACTTCCCCCTCCTCTTTGAAGTCTAGTGTTGAAAATGTCAGTCTGCTCGGCTTTTGGGGTCTGTTTAGGTTTCTTGTCGAAGTAACAAACTTGGAATTGATTAAAAGTGAGCATCAAAGCTATTACTTTCAAATTAACACCGTCTTGGATATTGGAATTGCCATTGCATTGTGGGTAATAGGTGTTCTCGACCCTCTCATTGAGGAAGACATTGGTCATCTGGAGAAACCGAGGGTGGGAAGTTGGGGTGAAGAAAGCGCAGACAGAGGCCATTTTGGATCTCTGATCCGTACTATGCTGTAGAACTATTTAACCTGAGGACAGTGTAGAGATGGGAGGTGTGGGGAGGATGCAGCAGCTAGACTGGTACATGCAACATATATATAGAGATATATATAGATAAATACTATCAACAGAGATATAGACAGTTAGACTGCACTCTGTGCCACAGGGAGTCCATTTTTACTCACAATATATCACTACCAGTGAAGGGTTAATTAAAGAGGCACATTCCATGGCAGCAAGGAAGGAAATACATCAGAAAGTGTGTCAATGGACATGAAGAGAGTAAAACAAATTAAATAGCATAAACGTCCACTACAGCAAAGCAAAGGTCATATCTTTATCAGTGGAGCATTTGTCAAATCTGCTTGTTTCAATCGGACCTGAAAGTTACAGCAGAAAATCCAATTCTGGTACATAACAAAAAGGAGAAGGGGAAAAAAAAAAAACACAAAAAGCCTTGGTTAGACTCAAGTGCCTGATTTTTCAACATAGGCTCCAGTAACCTCTATCAGAACATGGATTGCTGTTTTAAAGTTACTGAAAATCAAATCCAGGGTGATACCACTATTTGCTGCCAAAAGTAAATAGTTTAGAGACTCGAGCACTGACCATTCACTGTGTAATTAAATTATTCATCTTGTGACTAACTAATTTATAACTAACTAAAGTGCTTATATAAGGCAAGTAATAATAATAATGCATTAGTTCTACCGTCATGATAACACATCTCCCTATTCAAACACAGAACTAATAAAATAGATGCCCTTACGCACTCACGCACCTAATCAGTTTGCATCTAATTATCTACAGTATGCTGTAGTTATCACTGACAAAGAGTTTAACAGTGAGCTGACTGAGCGTCTGCACTCAGCAATACAAATCCTTGTGACTCTTTCCTTTATGCTTCAGTGCCTTGCTGTCAGAGTGGGTTCCTGCCAGGCTGAGGCAGTGGGAGACGACACCGGCGAAGTTGAGTAGCACTAGCGCCGAGCTCTCTGAATAAACAGGGTGGATATGATTAGTAAAATGATCCCAGGCCAGGAGTGTGTTTGTGGCGTGCCTGACGAGTGTGGCCAGGGCTCTTTGCCTTTTTGTTTTTCCACCTGACTGGTGCCATTATCTCGAAATCTCTCCCACTGATGCTAGCGTGGGCTGACAGGCTCTCTCTTCAGCCTCGCTAATCACGTCATTGCCTTTTCCCATCTCTATTTCCCTCTGTCTCTTTCTCATCTTTCTCAGTCATTAGCATGTTGATGACTAGCTGCTTTTTCCCTTTTCCTGTCATCACTCATAGACACCTTTTCTCTCCCCCTATTGCACACATTCTATCACTCTTTTACTCCTTTATTTTCTGCCATCAAAGACTTTAGCTCTGGTGTAAAGGTCACATTGATCCTTGCTTCCTTAACTGTTAGTATAGTAACTCCTCCAACTAAAAGGCATTGAGTACATCCAAAAGCTTACAGAACATTTTAATAAGTAACAAAATAAGTATAAAACAGATGGAAATTTACCGATCACTTTGGATTAACCCAAGATAGTAAAGATGAGGATTACACAACATTATAAAATGTAAAAAACAGATGCATCCTGGGAAAATTATTTCACAAGTGGACATCAGAATCCTGTGTAGACTCCAGTGAAATGAGAAGGGTGTGAAACAGCCTGGACTACTTACGTCTCTTGCAGCCACATTTTTTGATCCTTTTGGGATCTGTGATGTCGTCATGACAAGCTTTGCAGTAGAAATATGCTCTGAGAGAGAAACATCATACAAATGGACATGGATGAATCACGAAGATGACTTCATGTGACACCAGTAATCGAGAAATAGACAGCTGTTGATCAGTTCAACAAGAATACCTTTTGACCTCTTTGGCATCACTGGCAATAAAGAATCCCAAGGTTCCCTCCTGCATCTTTACATGATTCCCAGGGTTGATCAGAATACTGTTTAATAAGAAAGAAAAAAAAATCATGCTTGTTAACAGAAATCAAATTTGAAAATATATATACACATCACAGTCAAATGCTCTAATCAAGAGGAATGGTACACCCGCCAGCCTTCAGGGAATCCTCACAGGCCAAAAGAGCATCTACACTGAACTGCCACTTTATCTTTTCTTTACAAATGATCTTTTAAGTGCTCCAAACTGCAGGGGGGAAAAATGAAGCTCCATTCCTTTCTACACAAACATATTGCTGCAGTTTTTACTGGTCTTGGACTTTGTTCTCTCAACCAAAACAAATAAACAAAACTCTGTAGCACAACTGGCCAATCCTAATTAAATTGATGCATCAGATTCGTTTGAAAGAATTAAAGTTTGTTTCATGGGGTGGTTTTAGTTTGACGGTGAACCAAAAACAATAATCAGAAATTAACCCTTTAATACAAGGTGTGGTTTTTCCTGTCATAATAGTAAGAAGCTGAATGTTAGAATACACCAGGCCACTTAGGGTGAGGGATGACCCCTGAACCTGCATGTCTAAGCTAGCTTTATTACCTAATGCTACAGAAATGTATTTCATGCTGTTAATAGACTGTTGTGTAATACACTTGCTTTAATAACATATACAGCAGTCAGCCGCTGTTTAATTATAAGGCTAAGAAAAAACAACATCAGACTCATCAACATGCACATCACTTAAAGTTTTACCCCCAGGCTTTGAGTGATAAAGCAGGCCATTCAAAACAGTATTTTTCAATATAGCACTTAAATCAGCCAGCACATTCAATGTCTCACTGTGACCTCCCAAAGTAGTAGGGCATTAAAGTTTATCGTTTGCCAAACACTACTTATTAGTTATGGACAGGTTTTAGTAGTCAATGTAGAAGTTCAGTAGCGATGACAGAGCCACTACTGAGCCACTGTATCATTCCCCGTTAATTAGACAGAGACGGGACGACACAACACAGTTGTTAATGCTTGCCTTTGGTTAGAAGTCATCAATGAGTTGAGTGGTGACTGCAACATTGGACAAACATTGGGCCTGGCCAGAGCCCAGATGAAAGTGAGAGGCTGAGCCCTGCAGCCCAGTTACAGACATATGAACGTTCAATCAGATACAGCATACAAAAAACTGCTTTCCTCTGGGCTCCACAAACAACCATGTTATCAGGAATGACAGAAAGAGGGGGATTTAATCTATCATAAAGCAGCATTCAACTTAATTACAGAAAAAAAAAATTACAAACAACACAAAACACATGTTTTGGTTGAAAAGAAATTAATTAATTCCCAATGTTGAATTTTTTTTTGTGTGCGCGCGTGTGTGTGTTGAAGCTTTACATAATTAAATTCCCACCTCTTTCTAACAGCACATTCTGCATGCTATTGAAAAGATGGCAAAGTAAACAAACCGACTCATTCACCAAACATATTCACACATGTTGCTCCCCAAATCTGAGATTTTCACGTGTACTCCGTGTGGTCCAATCACTCGGCAACAGAGGCCTGTAGTCTGATCAAACCTCATATTATGGGAAACAAGGCAAGCATCACACGTCACGTGACAGTGTTCAGGCATGCTGCAACCAAGAGAGTCACAACCATCGGCACATCTACGAGAGAGAAAGAGCAGGTACAGCCACTGCACGTAGGCAAACTGGCACGTAGATGCAAACTGTTGCAGTAACTTCTGTGCAGTTGGATTGTTGTATAGAACACCAAACTGACAGGAAGTGACCTCACTTCATAAACATCTACTCAGAGACACACAGGCATTGGGGTACATGATGAGAGACAGTTCCACACCAGACACGCTGATACCCGCATATGCGCACGCACACACACACAAACACACACACCTCTAATCTTTACTTACATACAAAACAGCAAAGAGACAAGTTGAGGCTATTACACACACACACACACACATACACACACACACACGCTAAATTCTACAAACACAGGTATGTACACATGAGTTGATGTTAGTGTGGTAATGGGAGGAAAAGAAAGATGACTGTTATTGACAGTGGCTTTGTTTAACTGGAATATACACGGCATATACGGTTAACTTAAGTACTGTATGTTTCTTGTGTTTTTTTTTTTTGGTTATTGTTGTTGTTTTTTTGTGATGGTTAAGTTTCCAAATGACAACTGATTTTGTCAAGAGTGCTTTTTCTTTTGTGTTCGGTTAGGTGAGATGGAACTTTAAAACCATGAAGTACTGTTTTGATGGAGAAAGTAGCACAGAAAAAACAGTAGGACAGAGATCATTTGTTCGAGCGGAGATGTACACAGCTGAAAAACATTACAAAAAGCAAAAACAAAACAAAACAAAAATGTAAATTTGAATACATGAAGATGGCAAACAGTACAGACAAAGAAACTAATGATAACTACTCTTTCTGCCTGCAAAGAAGTTAGTGCATTAAGCACAAGGATCACAATAAGAGAGTGAACGATTTGGCCATTTTTTTAAAAAAAGGGGACGGTACAATATCCTTAAAAGTTTTCCCCCCAAACGGATGGAGGATCTAAAGTGTGGAGAGGTAAGAAAATGAAGAGGGCATACCGCTTTCTGCTTCTGCAAACAACAAGAAAACATTACAAATCACACATTTATTACATGATGTCATGGACTCAAAAAAGGAGGTGAGGTTTAAAAATCACTTGTGTCTAAACTGGCCTTGCTCTAATCATATGAGAGCAGAGCAAAATTTAAGCCCATTATAGTCGTTTATTTTTTTCCAAATGCTATTGCAAAATTTCAAATAGAATAAAAATAAAATAAAACATTTATTTAGAATCACCTATAGTGAATTAAATAGGGGAGAAAACCCACCAGAGAGAGAGAGAGAGAGAGAGAGAGAGAGGAATTTAAAATTACCTGAAAGAATGATTTGAACAGCATGACGATACACTACATTGTGCCCTCTAGATATTTTGTAATAACAATTTACTAAGCTATTTTCATTAATATACAGGTATAAATTTATTGCTTTTTATAGCTTCGTTTTACAAAAAAAAAAACATACTTGTGTGATATACTATTTAACAACCAAAGGCCAAAAAGGAAGTGCATTTGCTGAATGCTGTTTGTTACGGTCTGTGCTTTTTTTGGTCAGACCAGTTGACTGCCACACTCATTAGTTATTGTGAAATACACAAAAAATGTATTAGTAAGTTATACAGAAACATTTGACGACAAGTTGTGGATGCGGGAGGGGTGGTGGGAATCGGCAAGAGGTTACTGAGACAGAGTACTTCATGTTATTAGTTCTAATGGTTCAGTTAACAGAATGCAACAGGTGTGTTATTGATGGGAGGCCTTTTACTCTAAGAGTAAAGCCTTCATCAATAGATCACAGTGAGTTTGAGCAGATGTTATGGCTCTATTGTGTCACACTGACTCCTACAAACAGTCTGCCTAGAAGGGGCAATGACCTGCAGAGATCTAAACTGCTTTGTGTGCTCATACTGATATAGTAAGGCAGCTTTCGATCTAGTTTAATTACTAATCAGGTTAAATAAGTATGGATCTTTTATATGACCTTGATAAGAGTCTGTATTAATTAGACTGCTGTGAAATGGGGTGGTGGATTAAGGGGAATCTGATCTAGTGGAACTCTTAAAGAAACCAGTGAGGGACCCGACCGCTTTGCCCCTCTTTGGTCGGGAATGTGTGGCATGATGAATCACGAAGACCAAAGGGGGACAAACCTGCTTTCCCTCTGCTCTGACTTGTATTCAATAGCAATCAACAGCAACTTGAGCTTCACATAGCACAGCCTAAAAACAAAGGGAAAAAAAAAAGGTAAGTGTTTTGTGTTAAAAGCAGGTCCATAACAGTACTAAAGGCTTACATGCATCACATTACCATTGTCTAACATACCTATAACACATGAGCTACTATAATTAATTTTAAAGTATGACAGTGTAGGCAAAATACAGCATGAATAACATTTAGAGTAGAGTATCTACACAACACTGTGTAAGTATATTTTCTGGAGAGAGTATTAATTAAACATAATTGTAATTCATGATCCAAATCCTGACATATGGATCCAGCTTACTTACTCACAAACTGTAGGAAAAGAAAGGCCCACAAAGGCACTGGACAGGTACTCAGTGTACATCTCATTGGCCACTCCCTCCAGATAATATTTCTGCCATGTGTCCTCTTCAATCTGTAAAGCAGAGAAATTGATACAAAATATAAGAACTTGCTTTTTTAAATTTATTTTTTAATAAATAACAGCCCAGTTTTATAATTTACTCATAAACGTAACAATTATAGATGAGCTTTGCTTCCTTCAGAAGCCATACTATATTTTATTCTGAATTAAACTATGCATTAAAAAGCAGTGATGTTTAGCCCTATAGTGTTTATTTTATTTCAAAACAACATAATCTGTCACAGTCGTTTTCCTCATTTAAGAGGTGCAGTCAATAAGTAATTAATCAGATGATAATTTGGAAACAAAAAATCCACTCTAAACTAATTCATTCACAACATTACAAAACATAGACGAAGCAACGGAAGTAAGTTTTGGATCTACAGCATCAGAGCCTGGCAGTAATCGCAGGGAACGCTGTGTAAGGCATACAATATTTCTCTATCACTCTAGGTTTTACTCTGGTTCCTTCATCATTCCCTCATTACACATGTCTGAGGAGCAGGCCAGAGAGAGCTTTGATAAGCAGCAGTGCCATTAGGCAAAGCTTCAGTCATTACTCTGCCATCTCTAACCCAGCATCTGTCTGACAGCCAGGGTGGAACGTGCCTTTCAAAAGCAGGCTTGACTTTTAAAGAGAGCTCCCCCTGTCTCGGCTGGGCTGAGAGCCGATGCTTTTTAGGCGGGCAATTTTAAGGACGGTGCTAATAGGAGGGCTCTTGTCATCCTGCCCTGAAGAGATGGCAGCCATTTACTTAGGGCTTCCTAAATTACCTCACACATTTGTGTCACAGCCTGTCAGGTCTGATGTAAATGCTGCGGGCATGAGCTCTTCCAACGACAGTACAATTATTTCCTTGAGCTCCTCCAGCGAGCAGGAAAAGCACGGTCTGATCGCCAGCTTCTGCACAAAACCCGTCTGTTTACTGCTTTTACATACTGAATGGCCTGACAAAAGCAAAGTTATTGCTTCTATAGTCGGCTAATGGTCTTTCCCTAAATCTCTTCTTCAACTAATACAAATCCTACCTCAGAACAGCAAGTAACACTTTTTGTATCAGCATGTGAGCGTCTCATTAACACTTCGCTTTGCCCTTGTGGTTTGTTTCCTGAGTGCCCACTCAAATCAGCACTGATTTCAGGGCATAGAGCAGTCTGTTCTATCCCTTCTGCGTGAGCGCATCGGATGAGACAGATTGGTGATGCTCTTTCGCACATTGTCCTGTTGGGCTTTCACTGAGGAGTTGTAATGTGCCACCGCTGACCTATTTTGGCTAATTGCTTCCTTAATTAATGAAATGCGTTTGCTGAATGACATAGACTGTAGAAATTGATTTGGCTTCTCAAGAAACATTGTTTTTCAAAAGGCCCTAGAATAGAAATTAAAACAGAATAATTTTAGGATTTTTTTTTTTTTGCATTTATGCTTTAGGATATTTATTCTTCACTGCCAAAATTCCTTGCCAGAGCCTAGCTGTTCCATTCTATTTGTAAAAATAAAGCAAAATAAAAAAAAATTCTTACTTGCAATTATTTACATTTTCACATTTGTATTGACAAAAATATAAATAATTTGTGCCAAATGCAAGTCACTATTTGGTATCATCAGAATGAATGAGGGTTGGCTTAAATAAAACCTTCCGGTTTTGTGTTTGTCGCCACATAGCTAGAACTATGGATACAATAAA
The DNA here is from genome assembly GCA_030014305.1 of Clarias laeviceps. Classification (NCBI taxonomy): domain Eukaryota; kingdom Metazoa; phylum Chordata; class Actinopteri; order Siluriformes; family Clariidae; genus Clarias; species Clarias laeviceps. Next base: position 19,211,633 of record JAQMYJ010000039.1, on the reverse strand, counting down.
TTGGTTGTGAGACAGCTCAAATGCAGACTCTCTCTACTTATGTACAGTAGTAATCTGAATTTAATGTTTTTTGTGTGTTTGTCAAAGACAAATGTTTAAGTGCCATCACTGAACATCTTAATCAATTTGTGATAATGATTAGTGAATGACAAGAAAATGTACATCAGTTCTATTCTATTACAAATTGCCTCTGCATGAACGTCCTTCCCGCTGTTGTATATACCAGATATTGCAGCTAATCACAACCTATTTTCCCATGCTCAGTGACTTGTCTTATTGTGTTTTGGAAGCATTTGATGGGCCACCAAGAACCACGTCACCACGTATGAATCTAAGCCTGCACATATGAATGAGACGCCCTTTTCATTACAAGCTGGAAATGTTGGTCTGCGAGTGGTGTGTACTCCGCGAATTGGCATGGGTGGTCCTGGTTCTGTCCCATGTGTTTTTACAAGAGAAATGATGGACCCTGCAGATGTTTCCACACATAATACAATTTAACAGTCATTGCACAGTTATCCCTCATTTTTCGATGACACGAGAATGTTCCTCTGCAGGAAGTAAGCCCCTCCCTTAATGTTAAGACTTTGCACGGCATCCAAAAATCAAAGCCGACGTTATGGCCCTTTGGGGAATGGAAAATCATTTCAGTTCGACTGCTTTCTGTCCTCTAACAAAATCCAGCCTCTCCTCATCTGACACTGACAGGAAAGCCTCACCCATTCACCTCAAACACTCACTCATTCATCCTAAACCAATATTCGTTCATCGCAAATCCCCTAATCCGCAGCCTTGCTGGAGACACCGTGTCTAGTGTGATTCGGCTCTATCGCACGGACGCAGTATAATTTTGATCTGATGTTTCCTCATCTGTTAGGACAGTTCTGTGACAGAGCCCTGTGTGTGTGTGTGTGTGTGTGTGTGTGTGCGCTGAGGCAGGTTGGCTATAAATACAGATTGCTCAGAGGTGCTGCTTGTTGACTATGGAACAGACACATGGTTCACATTTCATTGCTACATCAGCACGCAGGGGGACAGTAAATTCAGCCCGAGAAAAGCCACTAATTTACATTCTCGCCTCTGCAGTGCCATCCACTCATATCAATTACCCCGTAATGGTGACAGCGTTGCTGCGCTGCTGTCCTGAGTGGGAAACAAATGAGACGGCAGAGCTCCGGAGATGATTTACCCTGCAGCGTAATAGCCGCAGTGATTGAGCTGCAGTGGGGATTGACTGGGAGGCTGATTCTAGTGTATAAGGATAGCATGCATAACCGTGCGCTTGATCAAAACCAGAGGTCAGAGCCGACGATACCTTGATGTATGACCTCATGGAGAAGAGGTTGGCAAGCATGGTAGACAGGCCCTGTGCCAGGCAGCTCTGCGCTATGAAACCCGCCTTCAGCTCGGCCAGGCAGATCGCATCATCGCCCTCCTTCCAGTTCCAGCTGGGAATGTTTAGCAGATGGGCCTTAAAAGACACGAGACAGGAAAACACTAAGTCAAATGAGTCTCCTATTCTGACGCCTTACAGACATTTGACACAAGGGATAGGAATGTTCATTATCAACAGTTAAATCCACCGTAGAAGAAAAATTATGTTTAAATTACAGACAATGAGGCTTGAACTCGTCCGTAAATCTTCTCTGTAAACAGTGCAAAGTGCGAAATGCTCTCTAAAACAAGACCAGACAAAGCGAAGAAACTGAAATGATACCTTGTTATGGTACTGCAACATTTGAGTGATTATTCTTATCTTTGGATGGTAATTCTTGATAGATATTACTCTGAAACAAAAAGGAGACACATAAATAAGTTGCAGCTTAAATCTCATCCAAGCTAAATCGAACTTGTCTTCTTTCACAACAGCAGAGTCTATAAAAAGTGAGGTGAAAAGTGAACACTGGATGATGCTTTGTTTGAAACTCTCCAGGGTTATTAAAAAAAGATGTAAGGAATTTATTTGCACATGAAGCCACTTTAATGCAGCATTGGATCTTTATAAGAGGGCAGTTCCAAAGTATACCAAGATCGTCCCTAAAAAAAAAAAAGGGTTTCATAACACATTGGGCAGAATGCAACACGTTCCGAACACACACTAAAAAAATGGGTGCCCATGCCCGCCTGGTGTGATAAATTCTTTTCATCTGGGGCCAAAACAAACATGTGCTGTCCTGGGTATTCAGATCATTTCTGAGTAACTCATTCACACCTCTATTTTACTGTGGAAATCAAGATGGACCTTAACTCTCCCGAGGCATGAAAACACAAAAAAAAAATTACAGGACACAGAGGAAGGAGTGGGACACATACAGATGTGCAAAATGGTGAATGGTTAACAGGAGTAAACGTCTCTGGAAGTTTGTGGATAAACACACGTACCTCATTATGTTCGATGCGTCCTCAGCGTCTGGGTCTGCGCAGTATTTGTTGGCAAGAATTAAGCATGCATCCGCTGACTCGATCTACAGTTTAAAAAGATAAAACAACACAAAGGTCACAGTACATACAGATTTATCAGGTCCTTATGCATCTCTACTGCTTGCATCTTAATAATCACCTACTGTACTAGAACTAATTACCTTGACTCTAGCTAGATCATGTGGGTTAAGAACAGATCCTTGATAGAATTCCACCTGAGTGAAGTGACGTTTAAACAAGGCTTCCAGCTCAAGATTAGGGGAAATACTAAAGCAGAGGAAAACAAACAGAATCTTTAATCTTTCATGTTTGTTTTAATCAAAAATACATAGACTCAAAATACAAATTTAACCAATTTTCTGAGTAGCAGATTACATCTTGTGCTATTAAACTCTCTGAGGTGATGAAGTAGAAGTTTGTCTTCGTTTCTACTTGGTATTAACAAAAAAAATGCACTTACTTATGAAGAAAAACAATTTCTACATTGACATCATCCCTGTCCTTGTGTAGGAAGTCTTTGAGGAAGTTGGATACACTTTCGAGTGTGATGTGACCACAGACCACAATATGCCTGCAAAGTGGAAAATTCAGCTTAGCAGCACAAAATGACACAAAACAACTTCTGGCATGTAGTTTAAAGAGAGCAGTCATCAAAAAATACAAAAATTACTTTTGACAACAATATATGTCAAAGCTTTTAAAACCTCAGCTGACTCCCCAACCGCCCACCCCCCATCCCAACACTGCCAAATGCTCTTTTACCTCACATCTATAAAAGTGATCTAACATGGCATGAAGCTTCCATCTAAAGTAGATCTTAAATCGATTCCCATTTGTTCTATTCAACTTGTCAGAGATTCTTAGAGTGTAATCGAAATGTTAAGCCAAACAACGCTTTTATACGTACACATGTTGGCAAAAAACATGTACTTCCATTCAAACTCTGACTTGTCCAAAAGCCTCTAAAGTGTTTTCTGGTTTCTGGCTGGTGAAACTTCTAACTTTGACTTCAGGGTATTTGGCACCTTGTTGGACACATATTGAAATTAAATGCTGGCAAGTTCAGGAAAAAAAAAACCTTGATTTTAGTGTTAAACTGCATTGGCATTGTGGTAAATGTTTGGTCACCGTTTCCTCAAGCAGCTCTAGTTTCACTTGCTGAGAGCCTCGGGGCCAGAGACCATGGAACATTCCAGTGACAAAAGGTAACTTATTTCTCACAATTCCTTTTTTACCTTACTGTATTATCTATTACAAGTAGCCTAACATGATGGCCATCTTTGACTGGCCACAACTGTTTAAAACCCGTGCTTACACTGGATAAAGGTTTCAACATTGATCAAGGTTAGCATGAAATAATTTACATCTCCGTAGCAAACCAACACTCAAGTATCAGGGGAGCACACTTTTGGCTTGTCAAAAAATTTTTTGGAAAATCACATTCTAATAACAGCTCTGTATTTGTTATCCAAATGCCCACGCATATGGACTGCAGGGCAGCTCAAATCACATACAGGATCGTTTCAGCACTACTGTGGTCAAGGTCTGAGGAGCTACCAGCAAACTCAGTCATCAATCTAAACCTGTCACATTACTTCTGCCCCTCCTGATACTTGAACTGAGAGTACATATTTTCAGCCTTAACCATAGGTGCATGTTTTTACTCTCAAGTGTGAGGGTATGTGTTTGTGTTTTCATTTATAAGCGGCTGTTTGTGCTCAGAGAGCTAAGCGGTGCCAAACTGCGGACTAATCTGGCTGGAGGGAGAACCGACAAATGAAACAGGGTCTGGATGCTATTGAACATAATGATCTTCACAGATCTTGCCTTCATTCCTTTAAGAATTTTAATGAGCAGTGGTAATTGCATGCTTGCCTGTCCTCACAGGAGAGGACTCTGTTGGGTCACTGGTATTATGAGGAGCCAGCAGCATCTGGCACAGTACTGATTTGATGAGGCCTATATTATTCATGCCTTCTCATTTACAAGCTCACTCTTTTAAAGGTTCAACCCTACTTTAAAAAAAATATATATATATATAACAGCACTAAAGAGAATCTGGCCTACATACTGTACATTCATACACATCAGACATCTTGCCTCCATGTTTGATTGACTTATCAGTGGTGAGTGAATGTGCTACTGATTGTATTGCACCACCATCAACATACTTTCAGCAAACTGCAGAAAGTAAGAAGGAGAGGAGAGGATTAGGTCATTACGCAATACCTAGAGCTCCTTCACTTTTTCTGTGCTAAACATAGAAAACCATCATCTTGGAGTTGATTCCCAAAGCATGAGTTCTGAAGTTAGTGGTCCATCAATGCTTTTACTTCAAGCAGTAGCACATAAAAGTAACCTAACTAACCAAAACTAACCAATATCTGATTCCAAACCTTCAAAAATACTGTAACATATAGTAACATAAATGAAAGAAAAATATAAACACTATATCCAATTAAAATACAAACATTAAAAACACTACACAGAAAACAAACACACAGTGGAGAGAACACTTGGACTTTGGAACAATATATTATACATGATAAGATGAAAAAAAAAATGCAAAATGGCACAGACTGAGCAAGCAAATGCACATGTGCACGCATCTGGCATGCACTGAGAACGATGCAAAAACATGGAAATGTAAAAAAAAAAATAAAAATCATAAAGGTAGGAAAGAAAGAGAGAGAAAGAGAAAAAGAAAAGCTCAGACATCAGCATCAGCAGCGACACCATCAATACTGCTCTAATCCTTAAATTGTACAGAATTCACTATTAATAAATTGCTGTTGCGTGGATCCGATGGTCCTCCAACAGAAGAGCTCGGTCATATGAGGAACACGGAGGGTTTTGGGTAGCAGAAAATTGAAGAAAAAGGTTCTGATTTATTCACATTTTTTGTTCCTATTCTCATTAGAACTACACAGTATCATCTTCAATGGTTATCAAGGTGTTAATGTATGGAATTATTTTCCCTCATAAGGAAATTAGAGTTGTCATACTCGTATATCTGTTTATCTTACGAATCTTTTCAGATTTTTGTTGCTCTTTTCGTTTATGTCTACTTTGTTTTCTCCATCTGCAGGCATGTTTGAAGAATTTACCATATTTTGTCAGTGACAGAGCTGCAAGTGCCATGCTGTACTGAGCTTATTTTCCATATCAACTTTAACAGAGCAAAGTGAACCTAATGGCTAATGTTCCACTGATGGCACGACATTTCCCTTGCTCCGAGAGCCTGGTCGGTAATGGCGTTAACACATGTTGTTCGCCTTTCTCCGCTTTCACACACAAGAACATTGTCCTGCAGGTCTAAGAAGGGCTGGCTTCATATTCTGAGTGTCAGCAAACAGACTCTGAGGAAGTGTATAAGCTCAGAGTTCATGCAGGGTTTATGAGACTCGCTTGTCCTGGTCCTCCTTGTTCCGCAGTGCTTTAATGGAAACCGCAGCGAGACAGAGCTGTGCCAGCAGAGCTGCTCTTTATTACAGCAGCACATCCAGTGTCAGTTCTGTCACTGCTCTGATGGCTGAACACGCTGCCATGACCCTTGATGAGATTATACATAAAATCACTCACTCAGCCAGCAAGTCATACACACTGGAGCTGGAGCTAATTGGCTTCAGAGTCGGGACCTCCAAAGCAAACGCAAAAGCCGATGCCAATTTCAGGAAAAATTGCAGAAAACTTCTGGAGAGACGGTAACCACATTTCACAACGCATTTGTAAAAACCTGCTACGATCCTTTAACGTGACTACATTTTGGCCCTGAACGCTGCAGACTGATGATAAAAAACAGGCGCTTTTATAGTCCTGAAAATCCTTTACTCATTTAAAAACTATTCATAAATCACATTATTTACAACGTTCTGTTGTTAAGCTAAATCCTGCACTAACTATAAACAATACTATAAAACAAAGGGGTTTTCTTTTGCCATTACAGCTGTGGACTCGTTCACACACAATGGCTTAAGCCACTGATTTTATGTTAATACAGTTTTATGATATGATTTATATATATATTTTTTTTTACTTTTCTTTCTTTTTTTGGGGTGGGGGGTGGAGGGGGGGGATGTCACCTCTCCACTGAGCCTGCCAGAAATGTGGCAACAGAAGAAAAATATAAATAACCTGACATATTTATTTATATGTCATGAACCATCCATTAATACACACACTCGCATCAATATTTAAAACAATAATGCAAAGCCTGGTGCCTGTTTTTCGGCCTGGCCACAGGATTGGATCCCGGCCACCTCTAATTGCAACCACATGAACGTATCGCCAGCAAAGGAAAGAGTGAGAGGGACAAGGAGAGACAGACAGCGGGAAAGAGAGAGACCTCTCTTCTGACAAGCCTTCTCTCAACACCAGGCTCCAAATCCAACTATGGAGCTGAGGCCAAACATAACATTTCATCAATCTTGTTTCACTGACAGGGAAACAGCATCAAACAAAAAGGCCTCTAATGGCTCTAGACTCTCTTCGCTTAGTATTTGCCCTAAAAGACAACTGATGAAAGCTGGTTGTGGCCATGAGCTTTTTTCATATTAAGTTTAAAGAGGAAGAGGAAGAGGGAAAGAGAGAGAGAGACAGAGAGAGAGAGAGAAAGAAAGAGAGAGAGAGATATTAACTGAGACTTTAGTGTACAGGACATAAGCGTAGGCACTTGGGGAGAACTGTCGTGCTGATGACAGGGTTGTGTTTGAGCCAGACTGGGTGTTCAAAAAAGCCACAATGACAATCGGAGGCAACCTCTGGAAATACATAACCACTATACAGGACATAAAGTATCAAGTGGGGCAAAACAAAAAGCAAGCCAAGTGCAATTGAGATGCTCCAGTGCAAGAGCTAAGGCATTCAGGCATTCAGGGTGACTGAAGATCAGGGCCAGAGTCATGTCAGACACAGATGAGGTGATAGGCAGTGATATAGCAGTACCACAGCCACGCAGGCTTTTCTCAAAGCCCATGCACAGCCACCCTAAACAAACCTCCAGTCACAGAGAGCATGCAAAAAAAAAATCAGTCAAAATGAGTCAAGAAAAAAAAAAAAGAAAAATGGGATGAAAAGGAGGCTCTACAAGCAAACAAAAGAGGCATTTAAGGTAGTCGTGCATGCTGTTTTTGTATCTAAATAACTATTAGTTTATTCTTTACAAGCAGTTTTCATGACTATATTTCTATAGTCTATATCTTACATTACATATACAAATATGAAATATATCATTTCTGTTCTGTTAGTAAACACAGCAATGACAAAAACAAAAGTCATGAAAGCTCTAGAGACAAAACTTAAATGACAATAAAATGATAGGATGTGTTAAAGAAAAAAAGGCATGTGGACGTGGCTTTCATGGCCAAGGTCTCCAGTCACAGTGTGACGATTACTTCCATTCAAGTCTGTACAGTATTTTTTAACAGAGCCTACAGTATGTATTAATATTAATCCTCCACTATCAGGAGGGCTTATGTCACCCAACCACACCTGCTTCTGGATTTGGACTTACTTTCTGCCTCGTGTTGAGTTATAAATCCCTCCGTATTTCTTCCGATTAAGGATGAGAGCAGCAATTTCTGGCACGTAGCGAGCAAACATGGCCTACATGCATGGAACAGAAAAAGTAAAGATGGCATGCAGAGAGAGCTTCTACTGCAGCCGAGGCAGCAGAGCCACTCGGAATACTTACTTTCTGCCATTAACCGCACTATAGGAACCACCATATTTCTTGCGGTTTCCTATTAACTCTATGATTTCAGGGACGTAGCTGGCAAACATGGCCTAAGGAGAAGATAGGAGACAAAAGCAGAGACTAAAAAAAAAAAAAAAAAAAAAGGAGGAGAGACTGGTTCGTGAGGTGCACGCTTCTCCATACACCTCCCTGACATCTCAAGAGCAGAGATTGTAGACATTGTGTGTGTGTGTGCGCACGTGTGTAGTTTATATTTTTTCAGAGAATTTTAAAGTTTAAAACTGGAGGCAACAAGAAAGTCCAAAATATTTTGTAGTGATCAGAAATCTCAAAAAAGTGACGCGTTAACCAGCAGAGATTTTAATTGGAAAAAGAGTGTGTAATTTATTAAAGCTTCTGGTTTCATTTTTTATTTTATTTTTTTTTTTGCTTATGTGAACAAACAACATTCTGTGACCGCACCTAAACCGGAGGAGGAAAAAGAAGACCAAAAGAAAACCCTATGTGCCATGTTTTGTCCAACAAACACTGAGAATATGGCAGGTTGATTTGAATAGTCCAGGCTGAGCGCCCACAGCTGCAAAACGCATTAAGACTCATTAGCGTGACTGGAAATGAGCTGGATGTATTTTGCATAGTTTGCAGCCACCTGTTGTGTTGAAAGCTCTGTATCTGCTCCTACATGCAAAACTTTCTCCCCTGTCTGAGGCCTTTTTCTAAACTCCTCACTGCACTGCTGCTCTCTCCAGGGTCCAAATGAATCATGACATCTGCTGGGTCAGGAGCTGATGGTTTACAGCACATCATACTGAAGTCATTAATCGTGCTGCTGACAGAAAGCAGGGAACAGAGCTCTGAGAACTTCCAGGCCGCTTCAAAACAAAGGAAGGACACATCAATATGGTGACTCCATGACAGCTGGAGCTTCATCTACAGTGTGATGTGGAGATTGTCCGATCTGCTCTGTGTCTGATTGCAGTCTGTATGTGATCTGCTCCGTGCTACGGCTAATCTGTTCCGGCTCTCCGACTTTGTAGTTATCGGCCCTGATTTTGTGTTGTAGTCTGGAACTTGTATCTGTCTCACTGCAGCACAGCTGATTAATGAAAACTAACCATTCTAATTATCTGAGATAAACAAAAAACAAACAAACCCAAAAAAAGACAAAAACTAGGTTGTCTGTTACAACAAGAATGAAAGCAAAATAGGATTACAGAAAATACACATCTAGTTTGTGTGATTGCCAGTGCTGGAAGGATGATCTTGTAAATGTAAAACCCTTCTAAAATGGAAATATTCAATAATATCCAAGAGGTGCCCTGGATTGATCTTGAATATGACCTGATCAAAAGTCCACTGTGATCCTGGCAACTGTTTGAGTTGAGATCCAATCCAATCCATAAACTAAACTGAAATGAAGTATTATTAAAAACTTGTATGCATACAGTATATCAAACCTTTTTTTCTCTTTTTAGTTAGTGTCCTGCGATTGCTATGATTGACATTTAAATGTGTAAAAATGAAGTATTTATTTAACTGTAGCTGTTTGCTCTGTATTGTACTTTAATCTGTGTTGTTCATTCAAAGACACTAATATGTAAATATAGAAATATAGTTATATCATAAATATATACTATCTTATAACCATATAAATGTGGCATGTTTTGCACTCTATATGCTATGATCTTTTCTTTATTTTTCCCCTGATTTATTCCCCAATTTTAGTCATGTCCAATTCTTCCCCGTCACTAGGGGGCTCCCACATTAGGGCTACTACTACCACTCAGTCGGGAGGGGCGAAGACTATCACGTGTTTCCTCCGAACCACGTGACGCCAGCTGACCGAATCTTTTCGAACTGCTCGCTCACGCACCGTTAGCACAGCGCTATCCGCTCCTTCCGCTTTCGTGAGCTCACAGCCGCCCCTGATTGGCTGTAGAGCCGTGATTAATGTGGGAGCACTAAGTACCCCTCATCCCTCCCCTCTGAGAGAGCTCGACCAATCAGTTCTCTCTAGACCTCCGGCTGTGAGAGGTTACAGCATCACCCGGGAATCGACCTCGCGATCTCCGGATGATAGGGCGAGCACTTCACTACTGCGCCACTCGGAGGCGTGCATTAAATTTCATTCTAGCCTTGCCCATATTTGTACTGTTTTGTTCGAACATTACAAATAGACTCGTAGTATTGCGTGGTGTGTCTTGTATAAGTATAGTATATAGTATAAGAAGTATAGGGGAAGGGGGCTGCAGGTGCTGCAGTGAAGCTCAGACTGGACTATTGGCCATCTTCCTGCCACTGTGTTTGTTGGAATTTGGGGAGAGACACAGGAGGGTGGGGTCTGAAACCGCAACTGCTTTAAGAAAATAGCTAGAGCATCATCAGATTATGTCAGAATACTTAACATGTTTCACAAAACATTAATAAAATACAATAATCAGACTTTGGCTACATCGCTATTAAAAACTACTTTAGCATACATGTCAGTTCTACATGTGTTACAGTGGGAGCACAGGGGGAGAGAAGTTCAACAGCGGTGTTATAAGGACACTGGGAATATACAATGTGATGCGTGTTTCATGAGGACTGTAGGTTGGTGACAGTTATGGGCTTTAAATTGAAAACAGGTGTCTCTGTCTACATGAGGTGGCAGATGATGTGGTGCATGAAGGGGATTAGACAAAGTGCAGATGAAAGGTATTTTACCAAACCGCCAAGAATGAAGAAGACCATGAAAAGTCGTCCGAGGGTGGTTTTCGCGCAGACGTCCCCGTATCCCACCGTGGACATAGTGACCATGAGTAAGTATACGCATTCCCAATATGAAAGTGGCTGAGAATTTTGGAAGTTATCCCAAGGATCCCCTGAGTTTTCCACCTGTGGAGGGGGGGAGAGAGTATGAATAGCATTACTGAGACAAACCAAGGCCTTCAGCTCCAGCTTCAAGCCTGATCCTTTACAGCCATCTACTGTTTCCTCAGATTACAGCCACCACTGAGTGTGGGGCACCGAAAGAGGGGTTTTAAGTGCTTCAACTGAGAGAGGAACTAAACAGGTGGCTTTACTGTAGAGCAGAGATTCTGCTGCCATCTAGTGGCACAGATGTCCTCTGGCATTTCCTGATAAGGGAATAAAAAGAAAATTTAATCCTAAAAATCTGAATTTTAAGTATCTCTGCTAAAAAAAAAAAAAAAAAAGAAAAGAAAAGAAAAGAAAGAAAGAACCCTACAAATATAGAATGAATAATGGGATTGGATATTTGTTCCTCTTTAATATCTTTTCTTTTTCCTTTACCTATACCTGTACACTTACTCCATTGTGGGAGGAGGGTACTTTCTTTGTGTGTGTTTTCTCACTCACCAGATGAATGAATCCTGCAGCTGTGAGCCATGTGCTTATGAAGATGGAACACAGGTTCACCAGCTTGATGGAATTACTGTGAGAGACGAGAGTTACGTCACACCTCTCAAAGTGAAACACATCGCACTGGCGTACAGATAAGTCAGTCATCTACTGAGCCCAACACACACATATGATGAGGAAAACCATGGACTCTGCCACGTCACCTCTTGCTGGGAGCAAATACACAGGTTATTACAAAAGTACAGTTCAGGTATTTATGCGATCCCTGTCTACAGTGGACCTCAGGTTTGCTAAAGCTTTTTGCTGCTGCTACTACACTCAGATATTCAAGTACTAGTCTTAGATATTTCAGTAGCATACAGACTTTGCCCAAGCTAACCAATGGACTTTAATAAGGGGAAACCATTTTGATTAGGGAAAATAAATAATGTTCTTCCTATCTACGTACTTACAACTGAGCTACAGGGTATTTTACCTTCGTGTAACATATTAGTCAAGGAAACATATCTCTCATGCCTGCTCTGCTCAGGAAGAAATCAATGAAGAGCCGAATTCTATAGAGCTTCAATGGCATGGTTCACACTCACCAGTCTTCCTGCTCTCTTCTTACCTACAGTACAGCATGCTAAGAGGAGATGCAGCGTAGAATTAAAACAGAGCTTGCTCTGCTGAGCTATAAAAACCTGACTTCTGAGATGAAGAAGTAAATATAAAGAGCTTTCTAAGAGTTGGCTGGATGAGCAACGAGCCCTTGAGCATGATAGAGTGAGCAGAGGAAATCGCTAAAGTGAGCTCAGCATTGTTTAAAGGTACAATAAGATGATGTGAAAGATGTAGGCACAGGCAGCTGTACAGTTATAAGAAGTGTAAAAAAGTTCACTGACGAATGTGAGGTAAACTTGCTGAGTGTTCAGGGTTATGATCATAAGTCATGATCAAAATGGTTTGGTTTTTTTTTGGTTCTTTTTTTTTTGCGAAGCTTTGTGACCAGACAGGTGATGAGAGTTGTGAGTAGCAAGTAATGTGCAACAAGATAGAAGAAACAGAGTTTGCTACTTATTGTACCTTTAAAGTCTTACCATGACATTTCTTAACAACAAAGGAAAATGACGGATGTGTACATGCAAGTGGTCGGCCTTACCTTGTTTTCAAGATATTCAAAAACTGTAAAATTTCAGAGAACTGTATCAGTCTCAAGGCTCTTAGAAATCTCAAACCTGCAAAACAAGACATAAAATACTGCGATGTAATTAAAACTAAATACACTTTCATACAGATTTTTCAAAACCCTTTACCTCACATTAATGCAGGTGTTTAAAGTCAACATACATATCACATGGGTGTAAAGCTGATTTAACTTGTAATTAACATGTTTACATTGTTCTCTCTCAAGAAGGCAACAATTATATGATTGTTAAACGTGGTTTGTGTATTTCATGCATTGAATCTAAAAAACACACTGAGTGGAAGAACAACTGACTGGGTAACATAGAAAATGTATTTGAAACATGCTTGCACATTTAACAGACAAAAAGATTCTGTGCAAATTATTTTCTCACTCAATAATCTTTCAGTAACCTTTATGATTCCATCAGTGGGTTAATATCCCCCGAACTGTGTTAAATGGTTTGATTTGCTATGGTTTTGCATTAAAAGTTTCCTAACCCACACCTTTTGTGGTCAGAATATATGTTCTTATACTGCATGTATTGAGTCTCTGACTATTAGGTATTCCCTTTACACAAGTGTGCTTATATTTTGCATACTGTATGTTTTAAAAAAGAAGAAAAAATTAAAAGAGGAAGAGGACTGATTAAGTCGAGGCAGTTTACAGTAAAGTTCTTAAAGTAAAGAAAATAAAAGTTATTTTGGGTTATGTATGGATTAGGTATTGTACAGCATTTAAGTTGTGTGTATATTATGTACTAACGTGAGCCAGTTTCATTATAGTGCTTGATGGGTTTTGCACATGCTCTTGACAATACAGTTCTTGCAATAACTGCTGCTGTTGTTGTTACTTAATTACCCAATGCCATGTGTGTATTTCATAGTTTTTAAAATTATCAGTATTGTTCTACAATGTAGAAAAATAAATCAAAACGTTTGACTGGTACAGTATATCCAAAAACCTCATGAATGTTAAAAAAAATACAACATTCCTTTATATTTAAATGAGAGAACGGGGTTAATGAGAGATTGGATCAAGTAATATTTACATGTTGCATTTTTATTCCAATTGAATATTATCTATTACTAAATGCACCTAATATATACTCAGACTTGACAAACAGAAATATCAGATGATAAAAAAATATCAGTAACCCATCAAGCTTATTAATGTGTGAATTTTCTGTGTGTGTGTGTGTGTGTGTGTGTGTGTGTTGGTCAGAAAAAGGAAAAGATAAAGTGTAAATAATATACTTCACTGTACAGTGCACTCAAATAGTGAGCGGAATGTTCAACAGTATGGCCATATAACACTGTCCAATTTATAAGGAATAGCAATACAGTTTCACATTCATGTAGTTACTGTATCTAAAGAGACACTCGTGTGGCAGCAGCACTGAAACGAAAAGCTTGCAGATAGAGCTTAAGATCCTTAGTTAATGCTTATATCAAAAATCTGAATCAAGAAAAAATATCATCCTTGTAATTTTCTCTGCAATTTCACACCCAACAGTCTCCTGAGTTTACACAGGATGGAGTGAAAAAAAGAACTGAACTAATTGGAGCAACAGTTCTGTGGGTAGAAACACCTTGTTAATAAGAGAGGTCAGGGGAAAATGGGCCATATTGGTCTGAGCTGCCAGGAAATATATACAGTGAAACCTCGGACTGCGAGTAACGCGGTTTGCGAGTGTTTCGCAAGACGAGCAAAGATTTTTTAAATAAATTTTGATTTGGAAAACGAACTAGTCTTGGTTTACGAGTACCAAGTGTCATGTATCACGCATGCGCTTCTTGTTTTGATGCCGAGCGTCACGTGATCACAACTGAGCCAATGGTTTTTCTCTCT
>JAQMYJ010000039.1:19172798-19188317 GCA_030014305.1 Clarias laeviceps | reverse complement strand
AACGAAGGAAAGAATTTTACAGGGTGAACGTCCACACCTGCAGGACTCACACACACACACACACACACACACACACATACACATACACACACACACACATACATACACACACACACACACACACACACATATACACACATACACACACACACATACACACATACACACATACATACACACACACACACACACACACTTTAGTTTAGTGACATTGCACTTTTGCCTAACCTACAGGTCACTCTTGGCTTCTAACCTGAGAAAAGCATTAGAATCAGAAAAGCAACTGACTAATCCACTTAAACACAAGACTCCATCTTAATACCTTCCTTTCTCCTTAACACTCTTAATGTCCCCAGCTATGTTATTTTCAGAGCTGAACAGCAGCTCTTATAAACCCAGTCCAGGACATTTCCTTCTCTTTTCCGCGTGTCAACCTGCATGTTTGTGCCGTCACTCGCCTGTCCATTAGGTGGCATTTCTGAGCTATTCTCAGCCGTTCAGGAAACACAATGTGACACCAACTCTGGTGCCCAAATATCCAGGCTTCAATTCAATAAGATAAGCTGCCCTAACATTTGCTTTGGCCACCTCATCACCATTATCACTCTCTCTTGTCTTCTTCCAGTCTGGTCTTTCTGTCTCTGCAGCAGAGGCTCTGCTACTCTTGATGACTGTTGAGGCTTTAATACTGAGGGGGAGTGAAGAGGAAACAGGAGGGAGCGTACAGACGAGTAGAGACTTACCCAGCCAGCTCCTGTTAAGATACACGGACACAAACACTGGTGGCACCGTAAAGAAATCCACCACAGAGTTCACCTCCAGCCAGAACCACAGTTTATCGTTTGCTGCAATAAACTGGGGACAAGAAGTGAGACACAGGGGAGGAATACACAAACATTAGACACAACCTGAATAGCTACTGTATCTGTAAGATAAAGCAATCACATTACTCTAAACTGACAGTAAAATGATCTTGATGTGTAGAATCACTTACACGCAGACCAAAGTAGAGTAAGAAGAACACGTTGAAGGCCATGTCGATCTGTAACGTGAAGTCTTTGTAGAAATTCTGACAGGATTCTATAGGGCTATGGAGACAAAAGCAATACACAAAATCAGACTTTATATCTCAAGTTCATTTATATACCGTGGCTTCAGAAAGCATTAAATTGACTTATGTAATTTATTTACAACCATGATGACAAATTGAAAACACTTTTAAAACTGCTTTTGCAATTCTCAGAAAAATAAACCTTCCAAAGTATCTTGATATCCTTTAGTTCCTTGAAGAAACCTTGCTTCAGCCTGCAGACAACCTCACGACTAGAGCAAACCTTCACTTTTCTCCATGATAACAACACAAAGTATAAAGACAAGGCAATAGTGAAGGGAATTTACCCTTATATATACTGCCACCTAATATACTGCCTATTTTCAAAACTATGAAATACACAAATGGCATTAGAAAATTAAGTAACAACAACAGTCAGATGTTATTTTAAGACATTTAGACCAGCAGTTCTCAACTAATTCTTACAAAAACAGTATTGTCAAGTGCATTTTCAAAACCCATCAAGCAACATGATGAAACTGGCTCTCATGAAGATGTACACGAAAACTACTTTTGCTGCAGAGGAGAATTTCATTTAGAGTTACCAGCCTTAAAAATCACCAATTTACAGCACCTCAGATTAGAGCCTTTATGAGGGCTTTACAGACCATAAGTAGCAGACACGTCTCAACATTAACTGTTCAAAGGAGATTATTGCATATTCTGGATGCCTTCAGCACTGTTACAATGTAGAAAGAAATAATCAGGGAAGAGAGTTAGAAGAATTATACAAATTATTGACTACATGTATATACAAACTTGTTAATTATTGAATTCAGGTGTTTCAATCAGGTCCCTTATCCCCAGTGAAGGGTAATTTTAATGCTTCAGCATATGAAGACATCTTTGACAATGCTATGCTTGCAACTTTGTGCTAACAATTTGGGGAGGCCCTTTTCTATTCTAACATGACTGTGACTGAGTGCACAAAGCAAGGACTATAAAGACATAGTTTGATGAGTTCGGTGTGGAGGAACTTCAAGATTCAAGATTCAAAGAACTTTATTAATCCCAGAGGGAAATTGCTTTTTTTTTTTTTTTTGACTCGCCTTAACACAGAGCCCTGACCTCAACCCTATCAAGCACCTTTGGGATGAACTGGAACAGAGATTCTGAGCCAGGCCTTCTCGTCCAACATCAGTGCTTGACCTCAGAAATGCTCTACAGAATGAATGGACACAAATTCCCACAGAAAGACTCCAAAATCTTGTGGACAGACATCCACAAGAGCTGCAAAAGGGGGACCAACTCCATATTAAAGTTAATGTATTTGGATACAATGTCATCCAAAGTGTGTGTGCATGTGTGCGCGCGTGTGAATATATACATACAGTACAGTATATAGAGCACATATATATACTGTACATATACATACACACACACTGTACAATCATTTGTCCTTCACAAGAGGTATAAATTCCCAACAATACATCAATCAGGATAATCAATTTGCAACTGAAGTTCAAGGGTTAAAACAACTGCTGACTGATTCAATTAAGTTAAAAGGTACAGATTCATAAACAACCATTAGCCCCGGTGGTGAGGTTAATGTTGTAGTGCCTTTTCAGTGGCATTAACATTGATCCCATACCAAGTCTCAATTATTTATGGACTACCGAGCCTTGAAATTAATACAAAAAATGCTAAAATGTACAAGGCATAGATTGCATGGTTGAATAAGCAAAGCTATTTGTGTGGTGTTTTTTTTTTTTATTGGTTTAGCATTTACTGGAGCTTCCCAGGTAATTTCTGGCCAATGTGCTCATTCCATGCAATTATCTAATCAGCCATTTGTGGGGAAGGAGTACAGTGGAAAAAAATCATGCAGATATGAGAAAGATGCTTCGGGAAATGTTATCGACATCTGCAGATATCTTGGGGTTTACATGTATAACTAGAGTTTACTCAGAATGGTGCAATTAAAAAAAGAGAGATCATGAGATGGACAGTTTGACTTCCGTCAGCCCAGAACAGTAAGCTGAGGCTACAGTGGGTTTAACAAAACTGGACAGCTGAACGACTGGAAAATTTGTAACCTGTTCAGACAATTCTTGATTGGGGCACAAAGAAGGAAGGGTCAGAATCTGGCACCAATAGCACGAATCCATAGACTTTGTGTTATCAGTCCAGGCTGGAGGAAGTGTGGGGAATGGTGGAACACTTTAGGCCAGTTAATATCAATCAATCAATCAATCCTTGAATACCACAGGTCTATTTGACTATTGTTGCTGATCACATGCATTCCTTCATTCCTTCTGCCAGCATGATAATGTACCATGATAAGGCAAAAGATCCGAATTCAACAGAACACCTTTGGGACATGGTAGAACAGGAGACTCACAGCATGAAAGTGCCCTTTTAAAACTACCATGGGTAGATAGATGCATGTGTGCATAGATCAGAATCTCAAAGGGTCGTTTTCAACATCTCGTGGAATCTGTGCCATGAAAAATTGAGGCTTCTTTACAAGTGAGGCCAGTATTAATGTAGCGTTCCTTATAAAGTGCTTGGGAAATGCATAAAATAACTTCAGCCGATTTTTTACTGTAAGCCATCTAATCTATTTCTGAGAAACAAGACAGCACTTCAACATTTGTAATTATTTACCAAGTAACATTCAGATACGTTACGTTGCCATTTTCTTCAAACACAGTGGCAGATGTTTTTATGTGTATACATACTGTAGCCGCGTTGAGGCAGTGAACCATTTGGTATGATCTGCACACGCCCTATAGTACAATTCTTCCAACTCCTGTCTCCCTATAACGTGACCTGCTGACCTTCAGCCTGGATAAACGTCATCGGGGGAATACTTCTAGATGAAAGCTCAGAGCTGAAGGGCGAATGCTGAGGTAAAGAAAACCAGCCTGTCAGAAAGCTGATTCTATAGCTGTCGCAGTCAGAGTCAAAATATGTCACGGAAACAGAGATAATCCGATGATTCGTGAGTGCAAAAGACGTCTCTGTACATGCGTGAACTAGGAAACACAAAGAACCTCCTTCACAAAAGCACAGTCCCTACACACAGTGTCACATGCTGTCCAGGCAGAATAAGCCAGGAACTTAGCTTACGTAAGCCACCTCCCTTCAATGCTGTCCCAGCACAAGAACCTGGACAGTTTGTCTTCCACAGGCTTTATATAGAACACGCCTGATTTCAGGTCAAGTGGAGATTTCTGAGGGACAGCGCAGTGGCTGGGACGGACCTACTGTAGCACAGGTGCTCTACTAACGTTCGACATTACACTAGTTGGCCTCAGGTCTTTACTGCTGCAGCCAAAAGTAAGACACTGTGTGTAAGGTGTGACACCCAGGGAATCGTGTGTCCTATTTAAACGTCTTTCTTACGTGAACAACTATTTACAGTAGCAGTGCACAGAAAATTTAAAATTTGTTTAAAAGACGGCAGCAAACCAAAACGTTTAGATAACAGCACTGGGAGAAGCAGGAGCATCGAGTGAGAGGTGACCCCAGGTCAGAGCAAGACCCTGTGCAATAACAGAAAGAGAGAGCTGCTCCTGAAGGCAACAGGAAAAACTTAATACAAACGTGATTGATTTAGGTCAAGGCGCCATTTTTAAAATAGGAATGATGTAGCACCTGCAAGGGTACCAGACATATACAACCTCTTTTGGGACCCTAAAAATAGCCTGTGTGCTTTGATTCTCCCTGAATCACCCTCCGCATACGGTTCACTTGAAGGAGAAAACACAAAGCATTGCTCCTTAAGAACAGGAGGAATGAGTAAGGAGAGCAGCTTACTGTACACATGTAGCTACCATTACAACATAATAGCCCAGTGCTCACAAGATCTGGCAAGTTACACTTTTAGCTCTTCAACTGTGCGTGCAAGGTAGCATTACTGAACACAAACACGGTACTCTGAATGAACACACAGTGTTGATGTGCTTTAAACTGATAAAAAAATATTTTGTTAAAGTACACATTAATTTTGCTGTCTCCTCAGTGGTTTTCTCCAGTAGTCTGACTTATACCCTTCCTGACTGAGCGCCAAAATAACCATATATCCACACACACACACACACACACACACACACACACACACACACACACAGAGACACACAGAGACACACACACACACACACACACACACACACACACACACAAAACTCAAAATAGCTCCATATAGCCCAAATTATTGTGACATTATAAGAAAGTGCTGCTTTGAGGACATCAGTTTGACTAGCGGTAGCACACTGTTCCACTGTCAAACACTTCAAGAGTCCTGTAAAAACTTTCCTGTTTTTTTGGAATCGAGCAGATAAAATAAACTCTGATCAAACATTATTAGGTGGCTATTGTGAATGATGAGGGATGTTCAAGTCAAACCAGGACTTTTGATTGTGTAAAATAGGTCAGGAGTAGTTCAGTGGTAATGGACAATGGTTCGGAAGGTCTCAGGTTCAAATCCCACGACCACCAAGTTGTCCCTGTTGGGCCCTCGAGCGACAAAAATGTAAGTTGCTCTGGATAAGGGCGTCTGCCAAATGCATAAATGTAAATAACAGAACTAGCTATATTTCTCTTTATAACATGTGGAGTACTGTCCAGAGGATGTGGCAATAACTCCCAAGTGATGCTCATGAATGATTGTGTACACAGTTCCCACAAACAGTTGAGTCTCTTTCGAATGTCAGCATCATTTTCAAGTTACTAGGCGTTCTACTGGCTAAATGTTCATGGGAGCACTGCTTTGGGCTACGAGCCACCTCAATCGGGGATTGTCTTTTACAGACATACTGTATGGACGATTTTAAAATGTTTGCGCCATTCAAATGTTTTACTGCAGCTACAGTATGAGTCTCATCACAATACTGTGCTTGAGGTTTTCTGTAAATGTCAAGTCGGTTTTTTGGCTTTATACATGAGAAATTTCATAACAAGTCCCGGGTTTGACTTAAGATTCACATTTAATTACAGAAACTGTTTTGGTTATGGCTGCTTCAGGTTCATAACTGAATACAGATAATATTGTGTTACACTGCTTCTTCATGCTCAGAAACCCATTAGGCTGCAGAAATCTCTCATGGATAGATCGCTCTTTTCATGTAAATTGATTACGAGAGTTTCACAGCAGAGTAAAATGAAATGCCCTTCCTTATCTCATTATTGATTGAGGCTTGCATGGTGCCAAGCTACTGTACACGCCTCTGCTTTGCAGAAGTTTTCTGTCCCCCAGTTCTGCCTCACTGATAAGAACCTGGTGCTGCAGAGAGTTTTTCTGAGTCAGCACTGCTATTTTATTTCCTCATGAATAAAGAGCACGATTTTTAGACTTCTCTACTGAAACCTGATGCATGCTCAAGCAGATGTTCATGTAAAGAAAAGATCATGTCAAGCCTCGATTATAAGCTTGAAGAAATGCTCTACCTCTCAATATTCCTTCAGTCCGACCATGTTCTCACTCTCTTCCATCTAGTGAGTTTGAGCTTAAATATCATGCTCCTAGTGTGTGGGAGATTTAAAAGCACAGGGATGCTCCAATGGAGTTAAACTATGTGTATTATTCATCCCTGCATTGCAGCAGGAGCAGCATGAGTCTTTTAAAGAGCAGCCATGCTCACACTTACAAATACAGCACAAATGGGACACAAACAAAGGCATTCTTTGAAGAAGAGCCTCGCTTCCGTTGGCCTAAATACTGGAGATATACCTTCATTGTGCACACTGAGCTAAAAGAGACCTGTGTCCAAAGGGGTAAAGTACCATTATGAATAATGAAACCAGACAAAGGATTTTATAAAAAGAATCAACCGCATCAGACCTCTTTATACCGCTTCAGTGCTCATCTCCACTACAGATAGTGACGGTACTATACTGTAGACATTATGCCAGTGAGAAGAAAAAATAAGTCTACAGGACTGCGACAACATAATGTGAGTTAATGTAAGGTTGCATGTACTTTGAAACTTTTTAAAAGCCGAGCTACAATATACAGGAATGGTATTGTATAATAGCCTTCATAATCATTCAGTTGAATGATGGTAGAAGTGACAGGCTTACTTACACCTCTTTTCACATGTATTTAAAATGTTTTTTCTTTTTTCTTGCATCAAATAAACAAACCTTACACATTGATAAAACAAGAACTACAGATGTCAATCATGTTTCATGTATTTATATTTAATGTAGAGATTATATGTAGATTATATGTAGAATAAAATATAAAATATATATTATTCTACATATTAGTATAAAATAATCAGCATTTCCAAACTTTAGTCTATTTTCCCAGAATGTTTACTTTGGGCGATAAAAAACACAAAGCCTATATTAAAAACAGCGATTAATTATTACACATTCTGAGGTGTCTGATCATACAGATGTCTAGTGTTACACACGTAATCATGTACAATATAAAGAAATATAATAATAAGAAGAAATTGTGTGACAGTAGTTTCATTGCACCACTTTACCATCCACATCAACAACAAACACAAGCAATCCATATTGAACAATTATCAGCATGCTTGTCAGTTATCAAAACATGATCAGGCCCCGTGCCGCTATCTGGAGAGGATGCTGTTTGGCCACCAGAGAGGGCTGTGTATCCACTGAGCTGTGTAAATCTCCCTGTGAGGTCAGCATGGCCACTCAAGCAGGAATAAAGACTCTTCCTTGCCCTCCCCACTGTAGCCAGTGCAGCATTTCATCCTACGTCAAATTCAGAATTACCCAGGGCAGCATTTTAGTAAAAATCACTCCAAATATCTCATGTTTTCAGATGGCCTTTTATAATGTACCATTACTTTTAGTATTTGAACACTAATGACACTTTGGCATATGACATGTTTCCCTTTTTTTTTTTTTTTTCATTTTAGACATTCTGTACATACTGTACAGAATAATAGACAGAAGTGCTTGGGTTGTTTTATAGTGACATAAAGGATGAACTGAAAAAAGATGATCTGTTACCAGCTCAGAGTGTAAGTCATGGCAGCAGCAGAGGTCAGTTAATAATGCTAGCACAGATGGCACATAGAGTGAGAAGGTGTGTGTTGTTTACACACATCTCGGGGGTGAAAACAATATGAGAAGAGGGTTTAGCTGCTATGGTGCTGGACCTTTAGAGCTTTAGCCGTTTTGAACAGGAGATCATGTCTGAGCATTCAGCACTGCTGTCATTGCCAGATTTGGAGCTGACCAGGTGAAGGGTTAAGAAGGATCATGTAAAGTGTCCTAGTTTGAGTCTAATGAGAACACAGACAAGACACAAAATACAAGCTGCTGCTCCAACAAATTTTAAGATACAATTAAATTCTATCCATTTGCACTACACTAAACCCTAAAACTGTTGCCTGTTGGTCAGATCAGCAACAGCCCGTTCCTTACCTTCTAGAATCCCCAGTATAAAACATTAGACCAAGAAAAGGATATAATTCAATCACAGAGCTAAACATACACACACACATGCACACACAGATGACTTTAAATTAGCACAACACACTGTGTCAGATGTCACAGACAAGACCAGAAATGACATTAGAGTACTCAGGACAGGCTCCACTATGATCGACTTATCAGCAAGAGTCTGTGTGAAAACTCAAACCATCAGCACTGGAGCCAGCATGAAAATACTACACAGTAGGAAATGGGACAGAATGGCAAAATTTAATATATTGTGATACAAAAGTGTTACAATATGCATCTCTTAGTCTCCTGACATGCATCACATGATCCTTTACACCTATACTGTAGATGACCTTTAGAGCGTAAATCTTGTGGACCTGAAACAATATGTTTTGCAGAACTTCCCAAATATACCAGTCAACCATAACATTACAAAACATTATGCCTAGTATTGTGTGGGTTCCCCTTGTGTCTCACACTTCCATGATTCCTGACTTGGGTCTGTGTTTGCGGAGTTTGAATGTTCTCCGTGTTTGATGGCTTTCTTTCGGGTACTCCAGTTTCCTCCCACAGTCCAAAGACAAAGAGTTTCTAATTGGTATTTCCAAATTTCCCATAGGGTGAGAGTGAATGTGTGCTTGTGTGCCCTTCAGTGGACTGGCACCCCACCCAGGGTGTACACCGGGACCTCTGGGACAGGCTATAACGAGTGAGTGCAAGTATGGTGTAAATAAAGCGAGTATACAAGGCAAGTTAAGGTTCGTTGTTAGCGTCCTGACCCTGGCACTCTTATCTATCAGGGCTTCTGTACACTGTCTGAAAAAATTTGCTTCCACAGGCCCCTTAAATACACAACTCTATACACAACGAGAACCACGTCAACACTTGTTCACTGCTTAGATGAAGACTACATGTTGGCTTTTATATGACAATTTGTATAGTCAACTTTGATGAAAATCTGGTGTAGCGTTAATATTGTGTGGCTGTATTGTAATTTTACCTCCAAAGGAAACAACCCAGAGGGGACACCGGTAATTACACAGCAGCTGTATTAGTCACACAAACACTGCAGATGGTATGAGTCCTTGAACCATAGTAAAAGGCTAGATAATGCAAAATTATACACATTCCACAATGAGCCTTTCTTTTTATTCAGTACATGAATTTGAGTGCGTCAACACACAATCCATCCCCACAAGCCACTGACTATAGGTATAACTTTTCCCCAAACCCACCCTCACAGAGGAACTCTTAAGTGAAAGTGTGTGGGGAAAAAACATTCCCTGCTTTTTCCTTAATTAATATTTTTCCAGATTTTCTCCCTAATTTAGTAATAGCCAAATTCCTACCCGCCATCATGGAATTCCCCCATCAAGGCTACAACTACCAACCAGGGAGGGCGGAGGCCATCACGTGTTTCCCTCGAGACACTCGGAGGAAAGCGCTATCTGCTCCTTCTGCTTGTGTGTGTGCTCACAGACACCCATGATTGCCTAGAGCCGTGACTGATGTGAGAGTGCTAAAGTGCCTCCCAACCCTCCCCCTGAGAGAGCTCGGCCAATCAGCTCCCTCAAGGCTCCCGGCTGCAGCAGGGCATCGTTTACAGCATGACAGGATTCAAACTTGCGATCGAACTCCAGATGATAGGGTGGGCTTGTTACCACTGCGCCACCTGGGGGCCGCATTCCCTGGCCTTTTGTCTTTTTTCCATTTTTTGTATTGGAGCTTAAACAAGCCAATTAGATTTTCCCCCTTAATGTGACCTCATATAAGCAGGTACCCTATCTGAGCGTGTTGCTCAGCTCTGCTGCTCTCTTGTGGGACGTGGCTCAGTAGGAGCTCATTTACTGTATATAGAACACTGGTGTGTTCGGGAAGAGAAGCCTGAGATATGAAAGAAATGCAGTATTCAACACTTTATCCTATACATGGAAGGAAGCAGGCTGTATACACCCTGGGCAGGATATTATTAACTTATTAACTAATTTGGACTTATTAACTCTACGTATGCCGACCCGAGCCGGGCTTCAAACCTTCGATCCTGGAGGTGTGAGGCCACAGTGCTTAACTACTTTGTCACTTTGCCACCAAAATGCATCATCTGAGGAGTATTTCAGCTGGAGCATCACCGCATACAGTACCAGTCAAAAATTTGGATACAACCTCTCCATGGTCCACTCCATGGTCTTTCCTATTTTTATTTCTATCTACTGTACATTATAAAACGACACTAAGGGCATCCAAAATATACAATATTATAATATGATATTGAGATGCGTCTGCTACTTATCCTCTATAAAGCTTTCATAATGGCTCTCTGGTAACTTTAAATGAACTTCTCCTCTGCAGCAGAGGTACACTAAGTTTTGGTCTTGCTTTCCTGGGATGGTCTTCATGAGAGCCAGTTTCATCATGGTGCTTGACGGGTTTTGCAAATGCACTTGACAATACTGTTCTTGTAAGAACTATTCCAGAACAGCTGACCTTCGTGTCTTAAAAAAAATTCTTATTGTTGTTACTTAATTAGATTATTCCATATGCATCAATTTCAGTATTGTTATAGAATGTAGAAAATAAAACCGTAAACAAAAAAAAACATTGAGAAGGTGTGTACAAACTTTTGATTGATACTTTATACGTATATACTGAAGGGGGCTATGAGATGTGTGGGAACTTGTTTAGGAAATAGTAAAATATGGGACCTTTAAACATGTGAGAAAAACACCAGTAAGAAAAACAGCAAGGCAACACTTCAATGTGGCGGCTGCTTGTTAATAAGGAGCACCTCAGTTATTTTAAGAACAAAGCCTGCATAGTCCTGATGTCTTCATTTCTGTTACAGTAGTCCAAAATATCAAACCTTGTGAATTCATACTTTAAATTCACCTAGATCAAGTAGGCACAAAGAGAAAATTAATTGTTACCATAAGCTTCCTTTGGATTTTACTGACTTGTCTGAATTATAGCCTGACTTGGTCTGACTGTTGATTTATCTGAAAGAAGTCGCCTCTGTAGCTGCAGCAAGGGGTGATAATTTATTTAATTTTATTTATTTTTACAGATTATGGCTAAACCACAGATGTTAGCAACTCTCTTAAATGCAGCAAAAAAAAAGTACACCAAGTGCCTGAAGCTCTATTTGACATTTTTTATATATAAATTTTTAGAGCAGATTAAAAACCCCTGATGAAGTACGGCAAGTTTCAGCTTATACAAATGGTGGACAAAGAGCATGGACGCAATATTGCTAATCAGATAAATTATACTATTATTCCAGCACCCTTGGTGTCCCTTAATGCTTGTGCAAGTGTTCAGTCCTCCAGGTTGTGGTATTAAGCCTGAACTGACAGTCACTACTTCCCCAAAGCAGGATGACAGCAGGCACAGAACACAAGGAAATATGAGTTCCATTTGCTCGCAGTGCTACCTGGTTGCCTGGGCAACAGCTGGGCAAAGGATGAGTGCGCTTGTCTCCAAGGATCATGGGGGGATGGGATGAGAGGGCACCAGGGATTTTCCACCTGATGTAACCATGGAAACTGACTCACTTGGCTTCCATTGACAAAATAATCACGCTACCCGGGGCTGGATTTTATTTTGCGCTGGGACCAGGACAAAGATCGTGATTTCTTTAATAGTGCACTTTGCATAACAGGCAATTGAGGGAACATTAAAATGTATCATTACCTACATGGGAAAATAGTATCCTGGTACAGATGAATGTGCCCACCTGTGCTCTGTGCTGGCACAATAAGCCAGCGAATTCTCCATTAGCATAGCTCATACTCCACAAGCGAAAAAAATATTCACTCATGAGTCATGATATAAGACGTACCTGAAACGTGTGAGCAAAGAATCTGCCTGCAAGCTAATAAACAAGAGTAACAACATGGGCCTTCTCTTCAGGGAAACTGTAACCAGAATTTGGTTTAAAAATAAGAATTTAATTAATAATGTCCATCTGTTGTACAGTGTAAAATTTATTAAATGTTGGCGACTGTAGACCATGGAGCCCCGAGAAGATGCCAAGAAAGCTAGGAAAGTGTAATACTCACTCAGACGAGTCTATGAAGTATATTCCAAGGGCTCCGATACTGAGAGCAAAGACTAACACCACCTGGAGAGACAGAAGAAAAGAAAACCATTAGACATTTCAATGAGAACCTTGTATCAGTCTGCTTAAGGAGCTAATAACAGAGCATAATTATTATACTGGCACTCTTGCTGTAGAATTTATTTTAATAAACCTTTTAAAAAAGACAAATACATTTTTCAACATTTTATCTTTTGCTTTTCAAGGAGTTTGTCCATCTTTGTCCACAAACTGTCAACAAGCTTTCATAATTCTTCATTAAAAAATGTTTTAGGCTGATCTGCAAGAATGCACCGCTGTCTTCAGTTCTTCATCACAAGTGAATCTTTGTACATGTAAGGCTGCTTTCAGGGGCCCAAACAGGTGAAAGTCAGGAGATCAGCGCGATCAAAACTACAGAAAGGATGTGATGTGGTCATCTTGCCTCATAACAGAATGTCGACAGTGTGGGCAGAAGCATGCAGACGTTTGTCATCAGCCGTAGACGTGGTCAGGCGTGCAGCTCCTTCTAGATGGCTACCACCTGTGGGAACTTCCTCGAACTTCTTTTTCCATCCATACACACTTCTTCGAAACAAAAGGAGGGCATCCATTTTTGCTCGCACCACAGTTACAAATGAACTAATGTACAGTAAAACGTTCACACCTGCACAGCAGCGACTGGGAGACAGTAGCCTTAAACTGAAAGCGCTGACAAGAAGTTTTCATATTACCGGAGTGTGGATCATTTTGTCTCACCTTCGTACATTAGTCGACATAATAGATCAGTTAAATCCACAAACATGTCAATCAAGTTTCAGTGAAGAGATGCTAACAAATCCTACATAACTTGTCTGCTACAAAAATGTGAGCATCAAATGATGCAAAAAATGCTACAGACTCACTGTTTACTGTTCATTTAATTTACAGTAATACAGTTAAAAAAACAACAAAAAAAAAACTAGAAATTAAATGCTTGATGAGGATCACGAACACGTAAAAGCACCAGGTGTTCACCAGGTGATGAGGAGAACCTCAATTGGGAAAACACAAAACCAGCAAAAAGTGTGCTGGCTATACGTAATTCCTTCAGGCCAGGTGGGCTTAGAGCTTGGTCATGTTTTCTTCTGCCTCAGGGGTTTTTAAATACTGACCCAAGTTATACCGCTGACAGGAACACACACCCACATGCTAAGTAAGGAACACATCAGATGATATTTATTCCTCTGTGTGTGTATGTGTGCGATCTCAGGAATATGTCTGGTCACTGGCTGGAGAAAGTGTCCCAGCACAGGGGAGCGGAGAAGGTGCAGCTCAGAGCTTCAGGGGTCAAATCATTTAATCTTCTTTCAGCTGCTCGATGGGCAACATCGCCTGATCAGATGAAATGGGAACTACTGCTATCAAATAGCTGCTATGCTATGGGGAATAGCACACCAACATGCACAAATGCACACCCTCGCTATCAGCTTGCCTAATGTTTCATCTGTTAGTGCACCTCACAGTAACCTGATGCTGGACACCTACACTGGAGGCTGTTAATATGCTAAGCGGTATCACTGCTGCATCAATATGATGAAGGAATTTGCTGACTTTTTTTTTTGTTGTTGTTGTTTTGTTTTAATACTGAAGCCACAGGCAGAGAAAGTGTTGACAGTAACATATCCGTCTCCAACTGTGAGAGTTCAAGAGCAGAAAGGATATGAAGCCCCTGAACAAGAGAGAAAGTCAAGGTTTTATTCCTGTTTTTAGCCAAAATCTAATTAATACTTCACACAAAGTATTGCCATACTTAACTGACACTGTAGGCCAATAATGCACATGGAACTAAAATTACAATTTCTTCCTAACGAATGAAATTCTAAGGAACAGATGGGAAAGCCTGAGCATTGCACCAGTAAAAATGTTCGAGTCAGCAGAGCGAGCAAATCGAGTCCTGTATTAATAAATATGTAAAACAAAATCATGTCCTGGTCTGGTCACATGGTACAGCAGAGGGGCTGTGTATCATATCTATAGGGAGGTGTGATATTAACTTTTATACATCGTCAAATAAACAAATAACATGACAACACACTGTAACTGTATGTGTATTAAAGAGGGCAGGTACAGTATAGATACTGATTAGTTTCTTATCTAAAACCTGTGATCGGGCTTGATCTCTCACTGGTCAAGCTTAAGTTTCGTCCAGTGGAAAGGGTCCTGATAACCTGTCCGAAGGTGAGATAGAAGGAGCTCCTGCTCCGATTGCCAAACCCGAAAAAGCCTCTCCACTCGCTCGGTGGATGCCTCAAACATTTAAGACTTGAAACTTGGCACCTCAGTTGACAGCTTGTCAGATCAGTGATAGGGGACTGTTCAACAGGAGGTGGCAGTCCTGGAGCCCTGTGTTGACATACTGAAACTTTCAAGCTTATATTTCAACCTTTGGTTATGGTCTAGTTCCCAGAACAAGGTCAAGTGATTTGAGCAGCCATATTAAAGTAATTACTATGCACTGATTGATGATGTCCTATCTGTCCTAAGTGTGAATCTGTGAATGCTTGGAAATTCTCTAAAAGTCAGTGTAAAATATTACAGCTGCTGTATATGATGCATTTAAGGTGGGCAAACAGTAAAGCAAGAGATATCTTTTAGAATGATACATGAAAAGAATGTGCCATAGTTAGCAACCAGAATCATAAGAGAAATGATGTGTGCAAGTTCAATTCAATCCAATTTTATTTGTATAGCTCTTTTAACTATACAAATAACTTTTAATTTAACTTTTAATTAATTGAGATTTTGGCAACATTGGCAGCTTTACACAATCAAAAGAATTATTTAAGTTTGTATGAGATGTGAACGTGTATGAATCAAAATGATGAGACTGTCCCTGATGAGCAGGACGAGGACGACGGCGACAGTGGCAAGGAAAAACTCCCTGAGATGGCAGTAGGAAGAAACCTTGAGAGGAACCAGACTC
>JAQMYJ010000039.1:19152020-19162390 GCA_030014305.1 Clarias laeviceps | reverse complement strand
TGTTTAGTTTTGAGTGTACGCTCTTCACTGTCAATAAAGAAAAACATGAATTAGAATAGGTACTTTCCTAAAAATTTTCCACTAATTTTCTCCCGTTCATTGCGCCCCACCTGCCATGTCTGTATCCCCCACTAGTGGGGCGCGCCATACTTTGAGAACCACGGTATTAGAGGAAGCATGACATTTAACACAACATCTAGGATTTAACACACATTCATCATAAATACAGTACATCCTGTATCAATGCTTTCAATCCAATGAGGATGGATGAACCAAGTGTTGAGGTGCTTTTGCTCACTCGCCAGATGCAGATTGCTTCAGAGGATTCAGTCTCCCTAATTCACTGGTATTTACCAGCCATGAAGATATTAACTGTGCTTAAAAAAAAAACTGCTGCCAGTCCAGCTTTGATCTTTTACAATTGGCTCTTGTGCCTCAGCCTTTGACACTCTAACCAATCACAGAGCAAGCCAAATTCTTGCAACTAATCATAATTTAATATGATCGGATTAGTCTGGGAAAAGGCTTTCTGCATCTCTTAATACCTGAATTAATCCAGTGCTGTTAATTGTAATTGGCCTGGTCATGCTGATCAGTCTCATTTTCTGATATGTTTCATGATGCACTTTAGCTTTCGCACTAATTAAGTGTGCTGGGTTGTCTGATCTACATATCAGTGTGTTAGCTGATAACTGTTTAGCTAGCCCAGTCACTACACCTCTGGTCTTGGGTTAAAGGCGCTACAACAACGACCCCTCTGATTTTGATTCTGTTTCTTTCATACAGGACGCCAAGCTAAAACGTTATTGCTTGTTAATTAATACTTCAACACCACACTTGCTTCACAGCTTCATTACCATAAAAAGGTGAACCTGTTAATAAAAAAAAAAACCTTTCCATGAAAAAAAGTGTTTCTATGACTATTTTAGCTTAAACTTACACAGTTTGATTTTGAACAATGAATAAGCAAATATTTAACTACACTGCAAGTCAGACTGCAAAATGGAGCAAAAATAGTAATCCATTGTTGTTCTTTTGCCCAAATGATGGAGTGCTATCTTTATTAGTTAACAAGCTTATCCTCCCTCGGCTATATGCTCTTCAATGCAAACAACATAAAATATTTTCAAAACAGCCCGGTGGCACTCTGAATTCTGCAGCACCACAATAATAAATAACAAATATCCTAAATTTTCTGAAAAAGATGGCGTTATATAGATCCACACATGCCGATCCATTACCGTGTCAGATAACTATTTAAATCTAGCCTATCCATCCAGACAAAATACACTATGCACAGGATGTCCCATAGTGTCTTCGACAGAGGCTGACAGCAGATATTGAGGAAAGCACTGACAGGCTGACATGGCCAAAAAATTATGTGTCAAAGCGAGCATGCATGAGGGGAGAGGACGCTGTGGAGGCCGAGCTGACAGGATAAGACACTACGTCAAGCTGGGCAACAACCCTATTTCACTGACCTTGAGTAATGACCGGCCTAAAGAAGCAGAGTGGATTTTATAATGGGATTTTGCAGAGGCCTGTGACGCATGTGAGAAGTTCAGCCCTGTGATTGGCCTAGCTGGGAGGTGGGAGTATGGCACAGCATGTGACCAGAACTCAGACTGGCTCCCTGAAGTGCTGGCGCACAGGTCACTGTCTGTATAGCAAGGACATCAGAACATGTGTGTCCGTAGTCCTGCATCACAGTGCACGTTCTCATGTCCTGGCCTTAAATATTCATCTTTCACGTGTCAAAATATTTCTTTAACATAACATAGTTTGGATCAAATATACTATGATTTTAGTAACGGTTGATTTATTTATGTTCTATAGGTATACTATATGTTAAATATGGGTTGGTTAATGTTGTATTCATATAATATTTTACAATATTTATATTTTTAAACATAAGACGACTTTTCAATTCCGTTTGACTAATTCATGTAAACCCAAAGCAAAAGCAGTGCCAGGATTATTACCAGAATATAGAATCATCCTTACTTACAGTACTTATTCAGTATTACAGATGTGTAACAGGGGATTACACTGAATTAAAACAGTAACAATGAGCATGACCATGAGCAGTTTTGACTTCCGTTAGGGGCGACACGAGAGGATAGCAAGTAACGGCGCTGCCTCAAAGCTCCAGGGTCCCTAGTTCAAACCTGAGCTTCACTGCACTCTCTCCCTGTGTGATTCCTGCAGATTCTCCTATTTCCCTTCACCCTCCAAACGCAAGGCAGTAGAATCGTAGCGGTGCAATTTAGTTCGATTGGTGCGAGTGCTATGCCATGAGGAATCCAAAATCTTCACAGTGCCTATTGTACCAGCTCACAGTATTTAAACAACAACTCCAGTGGCATCGGAGCCCATGTCCAAACACCATCTGTGTCACCAGCCCTGGCGTCATCACAGGTGAAAGGCTGCCACCAACACAAAGACTGCCCATGTTGTTTAGCTACAGTATACACAATGGATACTCTGGTCAATTTCACAAGAAGAATTCAGGCCTATTCATTCTCATGAGCTGATCATAGCGTTATAAAGCCTACTGTGTTCTGTAAGTCCACAACTGTCTTCTCTCTCTCATGTCTTCATTTTTTCTGTGATTTGTAAATGAAGTCTGCTGTTTGCTTAAATAGGAAGCAATTGTACAGTGCACTGGTTGAATTAAAAACTCACTAAAGTGTTGATTTAATAAACTTTCTTTATGATTCACATGAATTTAAGTGGCCTTGCCCACCCTAAGCTTGTTTTCTTTCAGTAATACACTTTCTCTCAACTGTATAAATTAATAGTAGATAGCCCTAATAATCTGACAGCACAAATTATTTACATAATCCAGGTTTCTGCATGAGCCTGGATTGTGCTGATTGATGACCTCATGTAGTCTATCATTAGAGGATATTTATTACATATTTTGACATGAAACACAACTTGACTTGTGTAATAATCTAAAAAATCTTGTCCTGTCTGAACTCAAAAGCTTGAGCTACACAGTAAATAAAGGTAATGCAATGAATATAAGCGACTTATCAATGGCCACATCCCTGACCAAGTTTCTCTGTGCAATAACAATGTTTTGATATAATCACTGCTTTTTAAAGATGCATCCAGCTTATATGTAATAATAAGGAATATAGACACACTGGTGCAGTGGGTGGCGCTGTGGCCTCGCACCTCCAGGGTCGAGGGTTTGATACGCCTCGGGTCTGTGCATGTGGAGTTTGCATGTTCTCCCTGTTCTTGGTGGGTTTCCTCTGGTTACTCCAGTTTCCCCCCCACAGTCCAACAATGTGTCGAGTAGGCTAACTGGCACTTTCAATTTGCATAGTGTGTGTGAGAGTGTGGGTGCTTGTGTGCCCTGTAATGGATTGCAACCCTGTCCAGGGTGTCCCCCCACGTCACGCCAGATGGGTCTCATCCCTGTCAGGATGAGCAACATACAGAATGAGAGAGAGAGAGAGAGAGAGAGAGAGAGAGAGAGAGTCAATTTGTAATAACATTCAATTCAATAACTTAAGCCAAATATATCTTTAACTAAACACTCATTAATAATATTGTCGTCACGTCTGAACCGCATCAAAAAGCTTCTAGCCGAAAAGGATCATGATTTTAATCATACAGTTTACATCATATGTTACATTCATAAAACGCTACCATCAAGGTCTCCCA
Organism: Clarias laeviceps; assembly: GCA_030014305.1. NCBI lineage: Eukaryota > Metazoa > Chordata > Actinopteri > Siluriformes > Clariidae > Clarias > Clarias laeviceps. The sequence continues at coordinate 19,158,712 of JAQMYJ010000039.1, read as the reverse complement.
GAACTGTGGGATCCAGACAGTGATTCAGCTTTAAGCACTGAAAGGCCATTCTGTTCCTCAGCATCGAGCTGTGTGTGCTGAACCTGTGGAGGAAGTGTGTGACATTTCCCTGCTGAGATTTGCGCGGAGCAGTAGCCCTGCTTCTCAAGCCTTCTGTCACCATGTTATAGCTGTTCTACCCTGACGGCGCATGTAGCCACGAAACTGTGTAGCCTATGGCTGAAAAAATCCTGCACTTTTCTCCCTCGTGGGCTTGTTGTGAGTAAGACGAGTCTCCCACTTTAATTTTCAATCATCAATCTGATACTGGCAAAACTGGAAAGAATATTTAACAAAGTTAAAAATGGTGACCCCGCCCTTTCTTTTCTTGTAGTTGTCATTTCAACATTCAGTGGCAGGTCCATATACGGTATTAAAAATAATACAACTTCTGACTTTGGGTTTTCTGCTTCACACTAAATAGGTTTGGCTTACACATGAATTTATTGAACCTGCTCTCATCTAAAGCGCTAGTTCTGACTGTTCTCCATCAACACCACTGAATTTTGGGAATTTGCAAGAAACCCAGGAAATCATCAGGATATACAGTACTAACAAGACAGAATCCACGTACATCACTAACGACTATTCTGGTCCGACAAAAGATACGAGCACATGCGTGACCAGGTGATTCCTGTCTCGACATGACTTTGGGCTCTACACTGTGTACCAGGTGGAAGCACAGCACGAGAATGTGGGAGTCTCTGGGTGTCTTCCTCCAGCATCTATGCCTGGCACTAAAAAGGTGGAACTAAAAAGCCAGACCTTATCCAAGCATGGAAAAAAAATCCTCAGGAAGCTTAGACTACGTGGCAGCAATACTTGAGCGTCAGCCTAGTACCACTACTGTAGTTACCCGGCACAGCACCGAAGAAAACATGTCTGTAGAGATATAGAAATTTTTTTTCAATCCCAATCACAACCTGCAGTCACTGCTCACCATGCCGGATCACTCTCTTACTCCTTTGCTCTCTTTACCTAAATCAAATAAATATACACCCCCTTGGGGCTGAACCTTAGTGAAGAAGCAGTATAACGGCACGCTGCTGTCATGGACATACAAATCTTTAAGGTATATTCTTCACGCTCATGGTTTCACTCTATTTTAGAAAAAAAAAAAAAATCACAACAAAGACGTATCTTTTTCGCAGACTTGCACAGATGAGATTATGTTCCTAAACCACTTTCTGTCTCCTCTTACTCCTCCTTTGAGGAGAAAAGATTACAGGAAAGTCGTCCTAAAATAAAATGACTCCAGCAATCATTTGAGAATCTCCCAGTTCTGCTAGATGTTAACCAGGTCTTTTGGAAAACTTGTGCACATTGATCAATTATATTTTAGGAACACTCTACCATTTCTAAGGAGAGAAGAAAATGTTTTAAATAAAATTTAGATACGGTAGCACGTTCAGCATTAGCTCCATCTTAAAAGTCTTATTTATGTGAGCATACTGTATGCGTGGTGCTGTGGTTTTATTCGAGTTGCAGCACTGCGGCTGGTGTGAGTCACTGTGTGAACTGTCATTAGTGATTAGAGCAGTTTGATTCATGCTTGGACCAACGTGGTTGACACATTCAGCACAGGCCTGTACTGGTACTTTGCTTCTGTACACATGCATGTGAAGATACACTCACAGGAATATCTTTGGGAGTTGGGAAGAAACCAGACAAACCTGGCGAAAACCAACATGCACAGTCTCATGTCACAAGCTCAAGACTGTTTAAAGTAAGGACACAACTGGCTGCACCAAAATGTCACCCAGCATATGCAACAGATTAACACATTTAAAAGCTCCAAAATAGCTAAAATTATTAAAGACGATTTGGGAACACCAATTAGCCTCCTCTGCATGTCTTTGGACTGTGGGAGGGAACTGGAGGAAACGCACTTCCACCCTGGCCACAGTCCTAACCATTACACCACCGTGCTGCCTTAGCTAAAATTATTAATTAATTATAGCAGGTATTTGATTGCCACTTACTATAATCATCTTTCATAGAGCATTTCAGTTTTTACCTGATAGAATGAAAACATGAGAATAAGAAAACTGTCACATCATTAACACCACATTCACCTGTTTACATTCAAGCAAATGTACATTGCTATTTAAACAATCCTAACTCTCAATGTTACTGAAAACAAAAATTCAGAGGCAATGAGGTCAACAACAATCATACAAAATATAACCTACATTATCTGTAAGTGCTTCTCTTGAGTGATTCTTTGGAGAATAACAATTACAAGTTCTTCAGTAATGTAATCTGGGTTAAACATGTATTTGACGAGATACAACTTGGTTTTAAAACTAATTCAAGCTCATCTTAAATTCTCTATTCTTCCAGGTTCTCCTGTTCCTCATTTTCTTAACAAATAATTCCATGAAGTGTGAGAAATTAGGTTGATATGGTCTCAGAAGACACACAACAGTGACACAGTTTTTTACCTAATTAATTCCTGACTTCATTTCTCCTGCAGCTGATAATGAAGGCTTTACAACATGGGTAAAAGGGCCTAATAGATCAAAACGCTTGATGTTTTTTGTTACCATCTTACCTATCTGAATGCACATCGTACTATAATCCATATCTCACCTTTTGATTATCCAGCCTTCTTTATATTTCAGGTGTTAAAACAGTGTTTTTTTACTGATCTGAGATAAGGAATACAACTACAGAGTAAACAAACACGCTGTGTACTCCTTTGGTGACGAGTCTTGGGGAAAGTTACCAACAGCTATTAACAGCATTCAGTGGCTTTACGGTGCATGATTCATAACTGAATACTGATCTTATTCATTAAAAAACTGTGGTTCAATGTGATGCATCTACAGTCCCATTTAGCAAGAAGGCATTATTATTTAGAAGTATCAATTTATAAAACTGCATGTTTTCTATTACACATGTTACATGCACAGGAAAAAGAGGGACTAAACTAGTTTTTGTTACCAGCTTGTTTGGAGGTGGAAACATCTCGATTAGAAAGTATAATTAAAAGTGATTCCTGATGCCGAATAGTCAATTAAAAACTTGTGCTAAATCTGCAAGTCTAAGTAATGTAATAGAGCCTGTCAGGATTTTATGGTCTTAATCTCACCAACATGGATTTTACAGCCTCCAAATGGAACAAGAGAGAGACATAAAAGCAGTATATACTATCATAGCACAAGACCTTGCATGTGCAATTACTGTACTTTAGAAGTGATGACTAGACAAAGAGGCCTTTCAGGCTCAGACTAAGGTGCTGCTCAATTCATCAAATGACCTGAATAAGGAGATATCTAAATATGTGACTTTAATTGTAGAACGTGGGTGCTGGCAGGACTGAAAATCTGAGGGACAATACAGGACGAGACACACCGTATGAGAGATGCAACATACCTCATGTGGGAATACAGTTTACCAACATGACCATAACTGACTAACCATAAAAGTTTATGCAGAACATATTTACACTGTTAGGATGCTGAATATCTTCTCCCTTGTGCCTATGTTAAGTTTAAATATATGGTTTAATTAATAGTAAATGCTCAATGGGCAGATCTTACTGTAGTAAAAAATAAATAAATAAATAAATAAAAAAAAGGACTCAACACCTGATGAATGCAATTTGTGTCAAAAAAAATTTTTTTTGAACCATTTAACCAAGATGAGTGCACTAGATGAAGCATGAAATAAAGACAGGACATAACTAGGGAGTATAAGAGTTGATTTTTGCACACATAATGAGGAATCAATATAAAGCTAAATTATAATGTTATGTTAAAAAGTAATTATTTTAATTTTAGGAAGAGGCTTTAATAATTTCACAATATGTCGGGGTGCTCGGTCTGCAAAAAAAGTCTATCAAACTGTAAGTAACAAAATGTTTGTGTGTAACCAGGAAATCATCCACAAAGACCACACAATCTGTTCACACTTACAGAAGGCAAACAGCAAAAATTAAAACAGTCTTAGATGAGACACTCTGCATTTTTTATTCCTCATGAGAAAGAAAATGTTAAATAATGACAAGATAACCTAACCAACAACAGGCAGTGTCTGAGACATGAGGCTTTTGTTTGTTTAGTTTTGAAATATTCCTGAAGATTTCTGGAAAACTGAACAACCAGTCAATCAAATACATAAAGTGCATTAAATAAACCGCCTTCAACTGATTTTACTCTGACGTCTAAAATGTCCGATTCACTGAGATGCTGTTAATCCTTCAATATGATACACAGTAAGTGAGTGTACAGGCCAAGATACAGTTGAATAGCCCTGAGGCTTCACATAGATGCTAATGGTGATAAAGGATGGACAAGATGTTTAATAATCATGGATAAAACTACAACAATTCAACTCAAGCTCAGGACAGTATCTCAGTTATAGTATAACAGTTAGAATTTGTATTTATATTTTAACCCTATGAAGAGACTATCAGATAAGGTGGAGTTATGATATTTAGTCACAAGCTGTTGATCGGTTAAATATTTGTAAAACACACCTAGAGAAAAAGGGTGACCAATGGCCCGGATTCTTGAAGAAAAAAAAAAAAGAAAAAAAAAGGCCAAATATGGACAAACAGGGTTTCTGCTTGACAGCAACAATATAGGTTTTTGAAAGGTGAAATTTTGACATTTGGAGAAAGGTTAATCTTTAATGTGGCAGTTGGGTAAGACTCTGCTTTTCCTTCTCTGGGTGTTCAGCACACAGTCGCACTCACTCAGCCAATGAAGCGTCTCACAAACAGAAGAATGCTAGTCGAAGGCCAAAGCAAAACCTGTTTGTAGCTCCATCATGCACAGGATGAGAATTCTGAGATCTAGCCAAAAGAGTTTTACCTTCTGTGTACAAAAGCTCTGAGGTTTAGTGTGACTTAGAACAGCTCTGGATTGCTTGCTCGAGTGCCAGTTGCTCTTAACACACATCCTGAAGTGACATGCCTCGTAAGTCTTTAACTAGCCAATATCCCATCATGCTTCATCTCATCCATCTTCGTGGTTTCCGTGTATACAAATAGCAAGCTGTGAAAGACAGTGAAATAAGCAAACAGTGGGCTGAACCTGCACGGACAAAGGAAGCAAACAGAATTCAGAAGCAAACGCTGTATTTCAGATCTTAATTTAATGGATGTTTTAGTATATAGAGTGAGGTTTGTTTCTCGCCCATGAGCCATTTTAAAGCTCTCGGAGTCCAAAGTAGCTGCAGTACTGATTCAGCAGTAACACCCATTGCAGTGACACCAGTAGGAAGGTTGAAATGTTGGCCAGGAATGGTGATTGTGTGTGTGTGTGTGTGTGTGTGTGTGTGTGTGATGACGCCCAGAGAAAAGTGTACATCTATTCATCTATATCCTCACAGACACAAACAAGCTGTCCTCAGAGACAAAGGTACTGCTGTCAATATAAGGATCAATTGTCATTGACTGGACTGTCGGATTAGGGCAATACAAATGAATATGCAGACTTTGCCATGTGTCAGTGTAAAGAAGATTCTGGAAGCGTTAACATAAGAATGATCCTTGCTGCAGAAATGCTTCCTCTCTTATCCGGCAAGTAATATCATAAATAACAGAATGGTTTAGATTTCTTCTGATGTTGCTCAAAATAAAGCACCATTGCACTAAAAATTTGATTAGTCAACTTGTCTTAAATTATGTTTACAATGAGACTTGTATCAACTTCATTAGCACATTTTTTTTGTTTAGACACTTTCTCTAAGGGATCATGATCTCTCACTTTATGATCAGCCTGGATTGTTAAAACCAATCTACTGTGCAAACACTGGCTTGGTATTTACTAGAGTTTGAATCCTGAATGTCAGATTTCGGACATATTATTACTGCTACGATCTGCCAGGTTTATTCTGCTGCTATGATTTTGATTGAAGCTTCTGCATTTATGACTCACTTTCACTTGCTGTGGATCTGCATTTCTCAAGACAGCTTATCTCCTAGTCTTACCCACTCCACTTCTCCTTCTTGGTGTTTACCGGCAGTTGGCATCCACTATGTTGCATTACTGCCACCTTCTGGTCTGGATAACCACCATCTTCCTTTCAGATAAAAACCTATTTTAAAGTCCAGTCGCCCTTCATAAACCCATCAAGTACTTTATTCCGTGTCCTCTTTCTCCATTTTCTAAAATACCTTTCACAGTGTACTCAACCTTTCGAAATTCCCATTCTGACTGAAAGTCCCAGTGGCGTCTCATTATCGCTTTTCAATGGATAAGCTCACCTGAACCCTGTGGACTTGTACCCAAGAACTGCTGGTGTAATCTTAAAGGCCGTGATGCTCGTACCTAACATCCTGTCAACACACTTCATTACTGTATAAGTAGAGATAAAAGTTGGAAGACGGAGGAGTAATGCCTTATAATCTCTTTTTAAATCTGGTTCTTTTCAAAGTTTTCTCTGATTATCATCTCAGGGAATTATATGTCAGTTGAAGTTCGTTTAATTGGTATACTCTCTCAATTGTTAATTGCTTTGGGTAAAAAGTTATCAGTCAAATGAATGACACTAAGGCAGTGGTTCTCAAACATTTTCTGTCATTCCCCCCTTAAGGGGGTGGGCGAATTTTCAAGCCCCACTTGTCAAAATAATAACGAAATCGGCCAAGTTTACTGTTTATTGAAATATCAATTTCTAAACCAAAAAGATCAAATAACACC
>JAQMYJ010000039.1:19115432-19126748 GCA_030014305.1 Clarias laeviceps | reverse complement strand
CACCCACACACACACACACACACACCCACACACACACACACACACACACACACACAAAGGACAGACATGAGCTTGGGAACAAATCGGGGGCCATGGAGCTAAGAGGCAGCCATCATAGTGCCTTCATTTGCATAACTGAAGATATATTTCAAATTAAAAGAGCGATATGTGCAGTGCATTTCTGTGTACACAGTGCAACGCATAATATGGTGCAGATACGCTCCAGCAGATTCAGGTAATGTTCACATCAACCATAAGAATGGGGGAAAATGTGATCGAAGTGATTTTGATGGTGGCACGATGACGGTTGGTGCCAGATGGGCAGGTCTGAGTACTTCTATAACTGATTATCTCATTGGATTTTCATGCTCATACTCTCTAGTGTTCGGAATGAATAAATAAAGATGAAACATTCAGTGAGCAGTAGTTCAGCAGACAGAAAGCCGTATTGATAAGAGAAGTCAAGAGAGAATGGCCAGGCTGGTTCAAGCTGCCAGCTCGGCTACAGTCACTCAGGTAACAACCCTGTAGAGCTGTAGTGGAAGGAAAAGTACCTCAGATTACAGAAAATGTTGAACAGTTCCCTGTAGATGGGCTACAACAGCAGAAGACCATGTTGGGTTTCATGAACACAACATGTTTAGTGTTAGAGGCCTTCTCAGTCACTAGAATGACTTGTGTTCGACGTGACAGAACTGGAAAGTCACAGCATCAAAATGCACCTGATCTGTGTGATGCAGCTGTGTCAACATGGACCAGAATCTCAAAGGATTGTTTCCAACAGCTTGTGGAATCCATGTCATGAAGAACTGAGGCAGTTCTGAGAGCAAAAGGAGACCCTATTCAGTACTATTACAGCATACCTAATAAAGTGTCAGTGAGTGTCATTTCAAGTCACTGTTTAAAACATGATTAAATTAGATGCCAATTACACTTTGAGGTTTAATTCTTGATCGTGTGGAGATTTTTTAGGTCAAAGAGGGCATTTTAGAGTGTTTACTGAATAGTCTTTTGGGATTAGCATCAGATACTGTCAAAAAAATATACATTTAAAGACAGCCATGCTTGATCTTGAAAAAATATATAGAGATTTTTAATAAGATAAAATGAATCTAATAAACTGATATTCAGATTTAGAAAAGGCCCTTCTATAAGAAGCTTATTTTCATTCAGTTCTCTTCTTGACAAGAGGAACACCCTTTCTCAGTAACGGCAAGAATTAATTCTGTCTTAATTAATTCTGCAAACAGGCTTTATCCATGAGGTGTGATGTTCAAAATGTTAATCAACCTCACACACAACCACTTTCTCCACAGTGTATAGAAGAACAAAAAGTATCAACTTGGACCAAATGCACAAATGGCTTTGAAGATCTTTTCTTCGCTAACGAAATGAGATTCCCAGGCTTTTCCGCAGTCTGAAATCTATGTTTGTCAGCTCTTGATGTTATTTTTCCTCCCGTGGGCTCCACCTCAGGTTACTTATTCCCACAGGCGTTCACCAACCTGCAGCACGACTCCATTTTTCTTATTGCTCCAATCAGCTACTTGTCATCTCAAGGGCATACCTCCAAACCGTGGTGTGTGTGTGTGTGTGTTTGGGTAGGGAGGAGGGGGTTTGCATGCATGCATGAATTGATTCTCATCTTTTGCTGGGCTAGCCTTGTGTCAAGAACTGATTAACTCCCTCCTCCATCAGTCCAAATCTCCTCACCAAGAAGCTCCATCTGCAGTGTCATAGCTCTGCCATGAGCTGCTTATAAACATGCAACAGGGCACACAGGAGGCTTTAAATAAATGTTCCACCCCACACACACACATTCAAAGACAAAGAGCACTGAAATGATCGTCACAGAAAGATCATGTCACAGTTCAAAGTTCTTTGTGTACTACTAGTTACATAAAAAGTCCCGCTGGTTTAAATAAGCACGAGTAGTTTACTTTATCACCCAGGAGTCTAGTGCTCTTAAAGATTAGCCTGTTCATCAGATCTAACTCACTTTTACTCTCTCACACACATTAAAAGCCCAATGCAAAGCCCACTTTTTCTTTTAAGTGAATATTACACAGAAATATCTGGATATAAATCAATCGCTCTTTAGACACAAACATTCCTGAGCAAGTTTTTTTTTTTTACAGTAAGGGAAAAACACAATTCACCCATAATATTTGCAGAATATGTATAAGGATGGTTGTAAAGATTAACAATTAACACTTTAACAGTTGTATTTCTGTATAATGTACAGTATGGTTTCAGAAATATGAGTATTTTTTTTTAAGCCGCTAGTACGGAGGAGATTCATCAACTGTCCGGCCGATATTATCTAGGCGCATCGTGATAATATAACACGATAAAACTAATAAACACTATTTGTATTGCAGCTCTGTAAGTATCAGGGTTTTATGAATATCCCGATTCAGTATTACTTTTTTTTTTGGTTAGAATTTTTAAGTTTGTCTAAACAAACTTAGCAAATAATCCACTCGTTCCACACGGGATGCCGCGCAGCCTGCCAGTGTTTGAATAGTTTAGAGCACATCACCTGCAGAATTATAATTTTTAAATGTAATTTAAAAAAAAAAACATCAGTGTGGCGATACATGACTTGCTACACAAAAGAACTATGACTATACCTAAATAAATAAATTTTTCATCATCTCTAGTGGTTAGTGGTATTTACCAATATAGACTTTAACAATATTGTGTTTTACCAATATAGATAAGATAAGATACCTTTATTCATCCCACAGTGGGGAAATTTCACAGACTGTTTAAGGTAAAATTAAACTGCCTTAATTTCTATCTGAAGTTTTCTGTACATTCTTAAACTCTATGTGTGTGGTAATCCCTCAAATGCACCAGACAGGACAGACAGGGATTAAGATAGCTGTATTATTCCACTTAAGACGAGCTGGACACCTGTGTCGCAGTCAGCCGCTACCTGAAATGGTAAGAATGATGAAAAGCGAGAAGCATCAAAGATGGTTTGACCTGGCCCTGTCTTTAAAGACATGAGAGAAAAAAGCAGAGGCCTTTAACCGTCCGTTGAGTGTGACCTGTGCTAATCAATGACCTGGTCTAAAAGCAGCCCATAAAAAGACCTTTAAATTGACCTTTCAGAGATTAAAAAAAAAAAAAAAAAAAACATCAGCAAAAGCAAGCCCCACTCAATAACATTAGACTAAAGGTCTTCGAACAATTATATCTTTAAAGGTGACCTCGGTGCCGATGGACTGTTTAGATTCATGCATAAGAAAGGTGACAGATCATATCTGACGCTGTGCTGGCTTTCAGCTTCTGACTGTCATTTGTCCACTGACTATTTACATTACTCTGCGACTTTGTGTGAAATATTAAAAGGTACTCAAGACCTGACTTAGCCTCCGTGATAAGTCGTATTAATAATTCTATATCAACACTAGGTTCAAGTCAGAATTTGGCAGCGTTTGAATATTTCATTAAAGGATGATTGTATTTTTCTCAGGCTAATGTTTCCTTTATAGATAGTTCAGAAAGTCTTGTCTTGCACTTGCTACTACCTTGCATGCACACCTGCTGCTGCTTTAGTTACATAGCAATGTTTGAGAGTCGCGAGGACAGACATTGACTACATCTAAACTAACAGAACCTTTAAAGGCTGGACTCAGTTTCTGAGAGCAGGCCAGCTTTCAGAGCTACTGTGATGATGGCATGTGTTTACAATAGGCACTTCCTCAGAGTAACACGACACTGACACTCCCACTGAAATACTCTTTTAAAAATAAAATATCATAATGCTTGACGCCTCTTCCACTAGCCATCCGTCACACCATCACCTCAAAGCATCTCATTCCTTTTTTAGTGCCAGCTACGTCGTAAATCAGCCGGCTGGGGGATAAAGGCTGAATGAAGCCGGCACACTGGCAAGGCCACAGATACGATAACACTATGCTCAACTGGAGCTGCTTTGATTACCGCTACCTCACGGCAGATACCATGCTTTCACGTCTGATAGACACACTCACTAAAAACCAAGGTTTATATGCTGACAAAGAACAAAGAACATAGCAGAAAACACAAGTCAGACAGATTGCTGCTATAAAATGGAAGGAGATAAAGCCTTATGATTAATCCCGCTTGCTATGCATGACATTTTTCCTTTATCAAAAAAAAATATATATAAATATTTTGTAAATGTGAGATTCTGGTAATTAGGGTATTGTTGTTTACGAGCATTCGTATTAAACGCTTTCAGTTAAAGACCCTGCTGCGTCACTGAGCTATCATTAAATCTCGCACTAGAAAATGACTGCAGGAAACAGCCAGGTTGTGCGTTAATCTAAATATTCTAAAGGCATTGCCAATAAATTGTTGATGATGATTGTAATATTTGCAAATATTAGTCTACAGTGGCATTTCAGTCGAAACAGGGAACTACTCCTCGTCTCCACCACATTGTTTTTTTCCCTGAATCAGTGGGTAGAATAAGAAAACTAATAGTTGAAGATAAATAAAGACTGGTGAGTGCTGTTTTAGCTGTAGATATACTGTAGTTTGTTCCGCAGGCTAGAACACAGCTGTTCCCAAAGACAGATGTACAGTATACTTTACAAAATTGGGATGGGGATCACCACCCGACATGATACCTAGGTGCCGATTTGATTAATTTTGCATTTCTGTTTCACGATTTTATAAATATCCCGATTTGACTGTATGTTTTATTTTCAGATTTTGTTACAATTTTAAGACCTTGAACCTTTAAAAATATTTATACTTTAGCCTCATTCTCACTTAAACACCAAGGGCAGCAATTAAACAAACTAAATTCAAATATAAGAGTTTAACACTTATCTTGAACTTACATTAAAAGCAAATATCTCCATTATCCATCATAAGTATTATTTCTAAACAAACTTTAAAGCAAATAATTCACTCCTTCCACATGGGATGCAAGTGTGGGGATAAGTGTAGAGTGCACCACCTGTAGGATTATGAAATAATAGTGACGTTTTTGAGCGTGTTGAGCAATTGTAAGCACGCTGCCGTGCACAGCTCCTAACATGACCATGCATGGCTTCAAATGTGGATGTTTGGAGACTAATTCACTCGCAGAGTTTAAAGAAAAAGTCTGATTGTCCAACTTTTGATAATATAATGGCATAAAAATGTGTTTCTGTTGCACCACTCAGGAGCTCGTGCACTCAGGAGGCACAGAATCAATCATGTGCAGTGCGATCAGTCATGGCTAATCAAGCTGAAAAACAGCCAATTCCTGTCAATGGCTGATCGACCGGTGCATCTTTATTATAAATGTAATAAATCATTTACACATTGATTTTGTCAATGTGTTAACGAGTCAATGTGGTGATACTGATCTCTAATCCCCAAGCCTTTATTAATTTGCCAACTACACACGTGTCTAGGTGCTAGAAGATGAGATGCTGTAGCAGTGCAGGTGAAAGGTCATTGCTCTAAGAGCAGCAATGGGGTGGAAATCCCACCGCAGGCCGTTTCACAGGCAGACCTCCTTTATCCCACCTCAGACCCATCAGTACATTCACTCTCCGCACTCACTGTAATCATACACATAGTGTAAGCAGCTCCCTAAAGCAATCCCACTGCTAACAGCTTCATTTGGCAGACACAAACACAACTCACCTGTCAACCTCTTATGACCCCAAACTGCATGTTCTCATGACCTTTAATCTGATGGTGTCACTTAGCCTAACTTTTAATGTTTCCATCTGTGCATCTGCAGCTTCCTCTAGCAAGAGACAGTTACTGACTGTGACAGGGTTAAAAGTTACCACTAAAAGTATAACGGTCTGTTGTTCCTCACTACAATTATTTTTTATCTGTACCTGCACAATACATTTTCTAATAAACTTATTGGTTGCATTTCTTTTTATTATATTAAGTTTTAAAGAAATAAAAACTGTAAACCTGGATAAAACATTTATTAAAGCTGAATGAATAGACAGATTTCACTTTCGTTTATCAGCAGGGAGTTTTTGTCCCATAAGCTTCACATCAAGCTAGAAACAAGCTCATAGATTTAATCTTCAGAAACACAGATGTAGTGACGTAATGAGATGTAAACTTTAGGAAGTAACAAACCTGTGAGATATTTTCTGTGTTTAGAACTCGGCATTTTGAAAATTCTGATTTCTGTGAAGCTTTGTGACTCTGTCTATTATGAATAACTTTACATACGAGTAAAAAAAATAACAAACCAAATTATCTGCTAATTAGATAATTTCATAGTGCTTTAACTGGCAATGGAAAGAAAAAAAATGTTAAAATTAAAAATATATATTTTAAAATGTAGCTAGCTTAGTTATTTAATTGCAAATTAATTATGCATAAACTGTGACATATTGTGGGCTAAAAAACTAAAATTATTTCAAATGTTTTGGAGTTAAAAAAAATAAATAAATAAGATGAATAAAAGCCAACCCAAGACTTGTGGCTGCCAGAGAGCACTGTGGGAGATGTTTGTGGCATCAGATCTAAAGGTCCACATATCTGAACACTGTAATGACAGATCTCGTCGTATTCACGTGTGTAATCTTCGCCTTGCCCCATCCTACCGTTCTGAGCAGGAAGAACCCAGTTTATTCCATAGACCGTATAAGAACTGGACAAACCCTCCATGACATCACCTATGGGTTCATTCCGTTCCTTTTATTGGACTGAGAGCGGTTTTGAAGTTCAGCTGTGGGAGTTCCGGTCATCACCATCTTGGTCAGAGCAGACTCCGCCTTAACCCCCGGTTAATCCATAAATGGGCATATGGGAGGAACTTTGCTACTAACCATAATATTGCTATCGTTACTTTGCACTGAGTTACTAAACTGCATCACCCCTACCCTACATGTCGTCCCGTGTCAACTCTACATTTCTTATGGTAAGATAAACTACAATGATTCCAGTTAACTGGTTGACTGAAATGATGCAGAGCAGACAGCTAGTGGTTTGACACCTGCCATGCTGCCGTCACTCAACTTGGACACACCCCTAATTATGCATTATTTTATGGTTAAATATAGTGATTAGTTCCCCCTTTGTATAGTTAGCATGAATAGGAAATCTGGCTTTTCAAGCCACGACCATTTTTTTGTATCAGGCTGTATAAATGTTTGCTTCTGTAAAGACTGACTCACTTTGGGAACCAGCCCCCAGTGGACATTTGAGGAACTGTACACTTTGGCACTTTAGATACATTTTTCAGAGCCAGAGGTTGCACATGTTGTGAATATAAATCGCACCAATCTGCCGATCCCTCCCAAGTTTCTGCCCAACCAAGCAACAGAGTGCAAAGGCCTTGCTTGGGCTCACAGATTGTCCATTATAGAGTCTAGAGTCGCTATGATTAATGTGGGCCTGCAATCGTGCCACCCCTTCCCTTGCTGGCCACAGATGGTTATAGCGTCATCGGGATTTGAGCTCGTGATCTCCAGATGACAGGGCAAACGCTTTTCTGTTACCCCGCTTAGGAAACGGCAGCTTATAGGCTTTAACGCTGCTGAATCAAACATGGGCTCTCTGTTTGTTTTCCTTTAACGCAGAGACTACTCAAAAAAGTAAAAATACTACAAATACTACACCAAAAAAAGGTCATTTCAAAATACATTACAGAATGAAATGACAGTAAATTTTCTATGAGAAATTTTAACAGTGAACCACACAGTTCGTCTCTCACCCACACACACCAGGAGTTCATGCTGATACCACTGGCCGGTCACCAACAAACAAAGCAAAGCAGCACACAAGGAGAGCGACCCTTTTGTAACTCAACAAAAATATACACATGGTTAATTTTAGGGAGGATTTCTTGTGGTTGCACAGATTTACTGTATTTAAAAATGTACATGGAGTCACATACTCTACACATCTACGTTCCTCTGTCTCTCGGCCTGATAAGAAGAGTCGAGACTGACAGAAATGAGCAGCGTTTCAAGCTTCACGTGGTAAATTTTGGCCTGCAGGCATCGTCTAAAAGAGGTTAAGCTCTGCCTTTCTTCATTATCGTGAGCCAATCTCCACTGCTAATCCCGCACTAAAAGGCTACGAGGTTATGAGACTGTGGTGGTACACAGAACACATTTTCCTGCCTTAGTTAACAGAGCATTAATCAATACTTAGTGAACGTTCGGTCACACTCGTTTATCCTAATAAAAGCTTGGAAGATTTTCAAAGACCAATGAAAGGCATAAAAACCCACATATTGTCCTAAAACCATGCTCTGGGGAAACCATTCAGAATATCATCTTATTGTTTACCAGGAACCCATCCAGCATCTAATGGTCATTTAAAAGCCACTGCCTTCCTTATGTCAAGTTCATTCTCAGTAAAGCATCAGATTGCTTATGAGGACGCAAAGACTTCACTGAAGCTTCCAGAGAGTCAGGATCGATTCTCATAAAATCATGCTGGACCAACGCCACCCTCATAAGAGCAGTCCGACGTACATCGCCTGTCGCTTAGCAACAGAGACCTGGTTGGTAGACTGTAGGTGTGTGCACGACGAGCGTGTGGAGGAGAGAGAGAGAGAGAGAGAGAGAGAGAGAGAGAGAGAGAGAGAGTAAAGGAGGAGGGACTGAATGAAACAAGTGTCAGGCAGTAGCAAACATCAAGAGCTTGTTTATAAATCAAAAATTCATGATTATGAAATGCTGGTAATTAGATGCTGAACACTTGCATAATTTACACCTGTTTAACAGAAAACAAATAAGACATTATCAAAGCTATAGCAACTGTAACATTAGAGAGCATAGGCAAAATACTATCTGTGGATGCAGGGAAGCCAATTCTAGCTGATTTCATACGAATGTTTTCTACAGCATGAGACATACAGAAGATGAGGAATGAGTAAGATAAACTCAAGGTAAAACATCAATAACAGCTTTTTTCTTATATAATTGGTAGGGATGGGATGATTAGGGTTTTTTTTTCCTCGATACGATTTGATGAATGTGGTATTTACCATAAGATACAACAGAATTAAAGTTTAAAGACAACAGTGCATGACTGAGGAATACCTGGGCCTTGACTGACCTACTGGGTCGACTGAATATGTAAAGAATAACCATGAAGAATGCAGTGGCTTTTAAGGACCATTGTGGAGCTTTAAGTAGAAACTGGATGAGTTTCTGGTGAACAATAAGATGATATTCTGAATGGGTCCCTCAGAGCATCGTTTAGGATGATATGAGCAGCACATTTGCTTTTTTTTATGCTTTTTGTTGGTCTTCCAAGCTTTTATTTAGATAAATGAGTGTGACTGAGCGTTCACTGTGTATGCAGCAATGTGCAAATAACAAAATATCTTCAAAAAAATGTTTTTTTTGTTTTGTTTTTAATGTTATGGATGATCTGTGTGTCTCTCTGTAGCTCTAGATTTTGAATCAGGTATAGTCCACTACCGAACATAAACTTCCCCATCAATAACCGCAGTGAGGTCTTCAGCCTGGACTAAATCAGTTAGTAAACGCTTCCTGAGTTCACTGCACGTTGCATGTGCTCATGCATGCGTGCACAGCTGCATGACCTATTATCTGAAACAGCTAAACAGAATTAATGTCCTCCAAGCTTTGACGGGATGGTTTTGTGTCATGTGTCACACTGTGCCAGTCACGGCAAATACAGTCGAAAGAGTGTAAGTGTGAGAGAGAGAGAGAGAGAGAGAGAGAGAGAGAGACAGCTTAAATACTTTATGAAAATATAAATAAAAATCACTCAGAAATGAGTCAGAAATATGATGCGATGTTTGTGGTATTAGCACGAATGTATTGTACACATATTTGCCAAGCTCCAAAATTTAAACGTTTCAGGCCCAGACCACTCAAGTTCTGTTATTTAATTGCAAAAATAAAAAAGTCGCTGGTGTAAATGAGACCACAAAGTGAACATCATGATGTTTTTGAATCACAATATGTTAAATTTCGATTGTTACTCACCTTCATGCAATTCAAACACAACTGACCCTTTTAATTAATTAGTCCATCTAACAAAGAACATCGAGTAGTTAGATTGGTATGCTGAAGCAACCATTTGCTCTGACCTTCAATTTTAATGAAGTAACTTCACCCTAAGGACCTCTACTGAACTGTGTCTCATCTCAGAAGAGACATCTGGCAAGCTAATGAGTGATTTTACAAACAAAGTACGCAGTAAAAGAAAAAAGAAAAAAAAAGAAAAAAGAAAAAAAAAAACACCCCGCCTTCTTAAAGATAATGCTTTAACTAGAAACCAGGCAAGCGCTCTCCACTCCAGCAACTGCAGTGCAAGAAGGAGCCGGTCCCACTGCAGAGTGTCACTCAGGCCTGTGGAAGCTACAGAACAACAGGTTCACATATCCAGGTGACAGAATACTCGAATATTGTCACTGTATTTTTAGACACAGTTATGAAGAAGTGCATGATCACACAGGCTCATGCTACTGTTTATAAAGGGCATCCCACTACAAGGACGTCTTCAAAAAAAATTACTTGGATCAGAGTTATAAATAAATAAATTAATGAATAGATAAGTAAACAAAATAAATGAACAGCCATTTTCTAATTTAGCCTGGGTATTTCTACACATTAAGTCCCTGATTAGACAATCATTTACAGAATAGAAAACTTCCGATCATTACAATTAATTATTCAAAAACAGGGTGCATCACACTTGAAGTAATTTACAATGATGAACAGTTAGCGGTGCTCAGGTTACCAGCAGCAAATTAAAAAAGAAAAAAAGAAAGAACAGTTGAAAGAACAGGCTGAAAGAGAAGTACAGTATCTCATGCGGCAATAAAAGCAGCATGAGGAAGAGAAACTGGACACCGGCGTGTGGTCACATTTTGAAATGTTGCTAAATGCTTTGACGTTAAGGAACAGTTCATAGGGTAACCTTTGGTCCTAGTGTCCTCTGTCTCACACCCTGCTTCAACAGTCCCTTCTACAACTGACCATTTAGTTGCATTTGGTTGCATGTTAAAACTACCAAAAAAAAAAAGAAGAAAAAAACAGGCACTTTGTTGTAAAGTAAAATCCAACACTATACCACAGTAGATTTGATCTGTGTGGTTATGGTGACTGCGGTAATGTAAACAACCTCACAACTCTGGGTAGCGTGGCTGCCTCACAACTCAGATCTGGTCAGATCTTGGGTTATTATCTGTGTGCAATGTCATTGTATGTTCTCCACCCTTGTATGTGTGGGTTTCCTCCAGGCTCTCAGCTTAGCTCCCACCTCTGAGAAGCATGCCAGTAGGTGGAATAAACGTGCGAGTGTGTGTGTGTGTGTGTGTGTGTGTGTGTGTGTGTATGGGGGGGGGGGGGGGGGACACTA
>JAQMYJ010000039.1:19089445-19103674 GCA_030014305.1 Clarias laeviceps | reverse complement strand
GCTATTTTATAGTTTTGAAATCCCCCGTAGTGTGGTAGAATGTAGAAAATAGATCACTAAAAAAAACAAGGAAATTTGCAAGTGACCCCAAACTTTTGAACGGTAGTGTACAGTATATATATATATATATATATTGCGTATTATGTGTGGTATAAATTGACTGAAATTTTATTTTGTTTGTTTTATTGTTTCATGTTAGAAATAAAGTATTCAAAATTCATATCAAATTAAATTATTATTATTATTATTATTATTATTATTATTATCATCATCATCATCATTATGGTCACAAAAAACAAAACAAAACATTAAAACACTCATCTTATAAATCTGCGCCATTATATTGCCCAAGTTGTACTGAACAAAGCATATGTCACTCTATATCGTGCAATCCTGACCAACCCATACATATTTCTTAAAGCCTAGGAGTGCAATAAATGGCTCAAGAAAATACTCTGGGTTTTAAGGGCTACTTGCTCTGAGACAGTGTCATCTTTGTACACCAAAGAGGGTTAGTTCTTCATGTTTACTAAACCACTTTTGTGCTGGCAGGTAATGTATAACCTCAGACCTGTGGGAAACCCCACCTTAACACATTGAGCTCCCACTCCCATATCAGCAAGTGCTGAAATATGCCAGCAGTAAGTTAAAACATAAAAAGGTTAGTCCTCATTGAACATCACGTCTTCATTGATGTGTCATTGATATATACACCCCTTAATATGACCTACACAAAATGGCAATCAAAAAGATTCACACTTCATACACAAATCTTCATGCTTGCAATAAGCACAACATTCTGTAGGTATTTAGAAAATAAATTTATAATTAGTCCGGAAACTAAAGGGAGGCTTATTCTGGTTGAGGCTGTTAATATTTATTCTGGAGACATTTGTAAAAAAATAAAATAATAATAATAATAATTTGTGGCCCTTATTAAGAAAGCAGAGGGACAAAAGACACAAAAAGGCAATCAAAAAGACTTCATATCCCAGGTCTCGACAGTGCAATCATTTCACCTGCATTCACAACTAAAACTAACAAATGAAAACTTCTGCAAAACTTCTTTATTTTTTTCCAAAAATAAGGTTGATCATAACGGCCAGCTCCCTGATGCCTGCAAATCATACCCGATAATCCAGAAATCGATATTTTGAGAGGGAACCAGCGTGCAAGAAAGAGCGTGCATGTGTACATACAGATTTGTCTCTTTCTGTGCTAAGTGAACCTTTAACTTTTATCTCTTCATTCTGCGCAACTGAGAAACACTGCAGGTCAAGGGAGCAGCCGTGCTGGAGCTCTCCATGGTGCTGAAAGCCTGAATTTCATCAGAATCACTGAGGCTGGAAAACAGTCCGAACCGTGAGACTTAACACTCTCAGTCGAGCAAAGCAATTGCTTTTTGCACGTTAGACATGGAGGAGCGACTGAATGCTAACGAGCCCGGTGCCGCAGCACCACTCAAACCCATGACTGAGCGAAGTATTGTGAATGGTTGTGTCAAGGCTGACGGTTGGATGTGTACAGATGCATCAGTCTGCAGGAACATGACATGGTACAAACGTGGGAGGAAAAAATTAAGCTCTTCTACATTTTCAAACTCAAAAATACTGATTTGAAATTTCGGGATAAATCAATTCATCAGATATCTGAACGCTGGGTACGAAGTATGCTTCTGAGAACATCATCATGCATGCGTGTTGTATTATGATTTTGATTATGCATGATATTTTATGTAGCTTATTATTCAGGTGTTTGCAATAGTAGGTACCACAGACATCAGATTGGATGGAGATTGCTATAAAGTTGTAATACTATGAGAGGAGATGTTTACAATGATATGTAATTACTTTTACTGAAAGAGATTTGATAAAAAAAAAAAGGCTTCTTCACACATTATGTATTCTAACCTATTATGCAACTTTACCTGCAGAGTATTGCATAATAAGGCAAGGAAATAAAAAAGCCTTCAGAAAATACCAAAAAAAAAAAAGGTCACACTAGCACATGACGCAACTAGATCACCTGGATCAAAGAAATCTTCCTAATAAACTTCAAGCAAAATGTGAGGGCTGATCAAGTTGGTATAACTTCATTAGCTGACCTACAGTAGGTCATTCAAATTGCACGTGTTAGTAAAATAACGCTTCCCCTGTACAACAGTGTACTACTGAACATCGTGCCATTAAAAAAGATCCGGTGTGAACTGTGGTACCCACTTTCGTGTCAGTAGTCGCAAGCTGATGGTCCCCCACTACATGTTTGATCTTCAATGCAGGTTTCCGCTTCTTCTAAACTACTTCATCCATCTGTGCACATTGCTCGTCAGTGGCATCATCTCTGTAAACATCTTGTAGCCTTCTGTGGATGTTGGACAGCCCAGAGTATCCCTCCTTTATCAAGGACTCAATGATGGAGTAACTGCATGGAGTAGTTACTCTACCAACATGTGCAATTTTATCAACCCATGTCAGTTAGCAAAACAGTTATGGCATCAACAGCGCTAAATGGAAAGCTAACGTGCAATGTAAGGTGTCACTTATTCCACACGCTAAATAGTGCCTTGTTTAAGAAGCTAGTTAGCTTTGTAGTTCAGAGACAATTCTTCTGAGGAACTATTCAGAAGCAATAATTAAATAGACCAAGTGTTGTTTGCTTGTTTTTTAAGATGAATTAATGTTAACAGATGCGTTTTCTTGCTGAAAGTGTTTCCATGACTGGTTTTGAATGTGGCTTTTGGCAGACAGTACTGCTCTCTCAACAGTATTACGGACAGCACTAACCTACTCCTACTGACATTTACTGTAATTAACAACTGTTAGAACACGTACCAGTGGTGTTACCGTCCATCACCACCACTCCTGGAATGCCTCTCGCTCAATCAGATTACTCAATTAGAACTAATACTTGTGCAATCGAAAAGAAAAAGTAAAAAAAAGCAACATGTTATGTTTTACTACATCATACTAGTCTACAGAAAGAAAACCTGTAAATATCCAATAAGCACAACATTCTGTAGGTATTTAGTAAATAAATTTATAATTAGCGCGGAAACTAATGGGAGGCTTATTCTGGTTGAGGCTGTTAATATTTATTCTGGAGACATTTGTAAAAAAATAAAATAATAATAATTTGTGGCAGAGGGGCAAAAGTCAATCAAAAAGACTTCATACCCCAGGTCTCGACAGTGCAAGCATTTCATCTGCATTCACAACTAAAACAACATGCGTGCGAACTGCTAAATGTATTAAGCAAATTACAACTTCTGGCAAGTTTAGACTTAGATCGATAAATCGATGAAGCAATAAATTGGACATGCTGGTACAGCCAGAGCAAATCCAAAATCTAAAAAGGAAGTTTGTGTAAAGTATGAACAACTAAAATCACTTTAAGGCTTTTCAAATAGAAGACACTCTAACTCTGAACATATAGTCCTTCCCGGGTCCCTCAGGGGTCACTGGTGAAACCCAGTAGCACCGGGACTATTGATTGATTAATACTTTGAGTGGCAACATCTATCAGCAAACAATATGGCGGTGTATTATCATCTATATTTAATGAGGTTTTCTCAGTGACACTGAGCTCTACCGTACAGTGTTTATACACCATGTCTACACAGCCTGTCATTTAAGCCGAACAGGACAGCTTACTCTACAAAAGCTCTCACCTTTACAACGCAGCCCGCTTTAACAGGCTCACAAGCACCAATTTAGCTGCTGAGGTTTAAGGAAAACGTATTAAAAGACTTTTATTTAGCCAACCAATAGGTAAGAAGACAATAATAAGCATAAGGTTTAATCTAAGAGACTGCAGCCTGAAACATCATTAAATCTCCAACAGCCAAACACCTAACCTCTAAAGACCCACATAAACCATTCCATCCCATCACACTGATGTACTTTAGCGTGTGCTAGGAGCCAAACAGGTTATTAACATTTCCTGCCATCAGCCCAACAACCTGTTATTAGCATCTCAGCACACAAGAGAAAAATGGAAGCACATGAGTGAGCAGCTCCAGCATACGCAGCCCACATGCCTGAAGGTCACAAAAACGTCCTCTAGCCAGTGCTTCTGCTCTCTACAGCTCCCTGCATCATGCACGCTGCTCTGAGCGCCAGCTCATTCTGATGCACGCAGACCAGCAAGTGGCATGCTGAACAGTCAGTGCTGGCCATCACAGTCACAGCTCAGATGTCTTCTACAGAGCAGCGTCTATAGTCCCAAAAATATATCCCAAATAGTGAATTACTGGAGGTTTATCAGGTGAAAAACGCTCAAGATGTGAGCTCGCTTAAATTTATAAGTTAACCTTTAACAAAGCAACAAAGAAAAACTGTTAAAATAATTAAGAAGACCAGTAAACATCCTGTCCCTGTTTATGATTGCATTATTTATTGCAGATAACAAAGACCAGATGAGCTGAAAGGATAATGAATATTAAAGCGATGGCAAACACAAAAGCCTAAACGTTTGTATTTAGGCCTCATTTTGAAAAGATCATTGAGTCACCTACTTAATAATTGATCAAGTCAGCTACCGACTGGAGGAGCACCCCAATCTTAGCATCCTTTAAACCATGCATCAGGCTTAATTGGAAATATTTAAGAGACAACTGATATTCCTTGAAACATGAGCTATGGTTAATATTAGCCAGGGGTCAGAGGAGACACTAGTGACAGTGGCTAGTCCTTACAAAATGAACCAAACACCACAGCGAATGAACTCTTCCCTGTGTCCATGCCCCAAAGCTAAGAGACAAACCTTGCAGCGCTTTATGGCTCCGTGCAGTTCTTCTAGCCGTGCGCTCTGAGCCTGAGAGAGCGAGAGGTACTAATTGTTTTCCTCTGCCAGTGAGCCTGCTACTGGATCAGGGGGCTTAGTTCAGCATGGCAATCCCTGCTGAGAGAAATGCCTCCCCTGAGCTCTTTCTCAGAGTCACCCATACCGTCCTTTTTGAATTGCACCGCTAAATATGTTGGGCCTTCTAACGTCCTATTAATAGCGTGATGACAAACAAGAGATGTAACTGCATGACAGGAGCTCTTTTTTTTTTATTTACTGTTGGTTGAGCTTTTAAAGTATACATCAGGATTGAAATGTGTTTTATATGACCAGTGTCTTCATTAAAAATCATTAAAATGAAAATAAATAAATAAATAAATAAATAAATAAATAAAGGGTTGCAGTACAAATCCTGGTCAAAAAAAAAAAACATTTAAAATGGGATACTTCTTTTTAGTGTATCCAATATTAGACATTCAATTTTATTTGTATAGTAATTTTAACAAATGGTCTTTGTCACAGTGCAGCTTTACAGATTATAAAAAAATGTAAGAGAATTAGAACACAGTTAGAAAAAAGCCTAGACTATAACTATGAAACAAGGAATAAGCTTAGGGTAACGATGGCAAGGAAAAACTCCCTGAGATAATAGAAAGAAACCTTCAGAGGAAGCAGACTCAAGAGGGAACCCATCCTCATTTGGGTGATAGCGGATAGTAACCAAAGCGTACAATCCATCCCCTGGCTCTGATGCAAGAAATTCAGTGGTGGAAACTGGTCAAGCTTTGTCCCGCACTCATACGCGCCAACAATGCATGACTGAAATACAAGAGCTCAGTTGCTGGCACAGAAACCCACTGCCAGCCCACAGGCTTCTTACATAAATGACTATCAAATGATCCCTGGCTGCTGCACTGTAACATAGGCACCCAGTACTGGTCCATGCTGTCCACTGCAGTCTGCATTTGACTGAACAAATATTTTACATGTCCATTGCTGAAAGCGCTATATAAAAAAATTTATTCAGTTGACTTAAATGCCTCAACACAAGGGCTATAAGAGCATACCCGTCACGTCTCCACGAGCGTACTACATAAATCAGACTGATTGCATGAAATTATTCACCAATCATCCATTAAATACACTGACGGATGAAATGAATAACACTGATTGTCTTGTTACAATAACAGCAAGTTAACAGTCAGTTTTCAAAGTTGATGTGCTAGAGGCAGGAAAAATTGGCAAGTGTAATGATCTAAGCAACTCTAACACAGGACCGAAGTGTGATGGCAAGACATCTCAAAAACATGTGGTTTGTGTTGGTTAGTACCTACCAAAAGTCGTTATTGGAAGGACAACTGGTGACCAAGTCATGGATGCCCAAGGTTCCTTGATTTGCATGGAAGCAAAGGCTGAGTGAATGTACATCACTTATCTATAGAAAAGATGGCATCACGAGGCACTATGGGAAAAAGGCAAGCTAGCAGATGCAGTGTGATGCTTTGGCAATGTTCTTCATGGGAATCTTGGGTCCTGGTATTCATGTGGATGTTACTCTGTCATACACCTACCTAAACACTGTTATAAGCCAAGTACACCCTTTCATGGCAACAGTGTTCCCTAAAGGCAGTGGCCTTTTCCAATACAATAATGCTCTGCCACATGGTAGAAACAGTTTAATGAACATGAACATTCTGTAAACGTTGACTGTGTCCATACTACCCAGACCTCAACCTGATCAAGCATTAGAAGGAAATGTGTAACCATAATGTCTGATCTATGAAGGCACTACCTAGTAGATAAGATAAGATGCAGGAGCTGTCTTAGTTTATTTTCTCAATGTCTGAAGATCCAGGATATTTAAACTGTATGTTTCCTCTGTTTGTGATTTGTTTTGTGCTCCAGTCTCAAAATTAAAAGATGCAGAAAACCAACATGCTACTTTTGAAACTTCATTCAAAATGTATAATTATTATAAAGACATTTATTTATTTTACACTGCGTAAAGCTAAGACTTTTTGTATTTAGCTAATCAATTGTGCTTCCAAGCAACTAAATTATTGTACTGATAAAGCAGACTGGAACTTTCAATTGCCCAGTTGTCTAGCTAAGTTCTGATACAATGCATGATTTGTCCATTCCTGGTTATTATACTGCCAGTGTGAACCTCAATTATATTTGAAAAATGTTACAATGCAAGCAGTCGACCTAAGAAGACACAATAAGCCAGGTCCAACACTCAGATCTGCAGGTTTTTTTTTTATGTTTCCTAGGTGCCTTCTTATTCCCTAATACACCTGACCCAACATGTCAGCTACATATTAAGCCCTCCAGGAGTTGGGTCAGGTGTGTTGGGAACTAGAGGAAATGTGCCAGCCAGTGGGTTTCCAGGACAAGAGTTGAGAAACCCCGCCATAAGCAATGAAACCCTATGGCCTCTGTGTGGGGCACACCGTGGAGGTGTTAAAGAGGGACAGCTGAACTTTGGGTGTGTGCTGTTCGCCTGTCGGCTCAACGACAGCCGCAGCGTTGCCAAGCAAGAAAGGGTACACACATATACACAAGACCCTCTGAACATGCATTTGCAATCCCGTCTGCATTAAAGGAAAACAAACATCATCCCTCGTACATGGAAACGTCTCTCTGTGCTTATTATAGATGTTGTAGGAAAATAAGAACTCTGCTGTTTCAGCTCTGAGAGGATTTAAAGCATTAGAAAGTATTTACCACAAAACCCACAGACTATAAAAAACAGCTCTTTTCAGACAGTGTTGTTTTTAAATTAATATTATGGAATCTACTCAGGGATAATGACGTAGAATTAACTTCGACAGAAAAATGCATCATTTTCTATTATAATTAATAATAACTGTTTTTAAATGGTCACTTGGAAAAAGTTTTATGCATAGATGTTCTCCCTACCCTCAGTGACAAGGTGAAGGTGCTCGCGTTTACACACATTCTTGCTGAGGGAAAAGCAAAAGTACATTGCTATAGCCTCTGTTTCATAACCAGTAGAGATAGGGGGAAAAAATATTCAGTGATGCATCATCATACATTTGTGTGGTAATTCAAAGATTTTACCAATTAAGGCATTAATTGATAAAAATATGTGACGTGTCGGAGGGACGTCATTTCAATGGTCATCAAACATCCAAATGTTAGCTGGTAAGTAACTGTTAAAGTGTGTATATATTTTTTGGTCCCCTCTGCATTTGAGGGGGTACTGTTCTTCTATAATCCTGCAGGTGGTGCACTCTAAACCACAGTTGGCGCAGCATCCTGTACATAGAAGCAAAATATTTTTTATATTTACAAAATCACTTAGAATTGCAATTAAGATCGAAGCGGCACCTAGGCATCGTGAAGATATTGTACAGGGTGGTCCCTGGTGATTCCCTTAATAACCAGGCAAACTAGCATGTAAACATTAGCGAGACCTGTAAGTCGGTGTAAGTGCAGCTAACTGGCTCAAACCTGTCAAGTGCTATTATTATGTAGGACCAGCCATTAATAACTTTAATGCGGTTTTATGCTTAATCATTACTAGGTCATGAAAGCCATGCGCTACATCAAGTAGGATTTGACTCAACACAGTAGGTGCTTTTATTAAAAACGCTGCAAAGTTACAACATGTCAGAATCTATCTCACTTCTCATGTCGCAGTCTGCATCCTGTTACTAGCACCATACCAAGAAGGCCTAGTCGCCACAGTCATCCTATTACTGCTTCTAACAAACACTGGGTGTAAAAACCTACACACAAAATTCTCCCTTCTAGAATCACAAGTGTCTATGATCATCCTTCTCAGCACAGTTCTCATATCCTAAAGGGGATACCAGATATTGTGAGACATTCCCAATAGCATGGTTGTGAATTACCATCAGATACACAACAACCGAGCATTAGCACACCTAATTTACAAACTGAATGAGACGTGTTGTCCTTGTTTGTAACATAGCTCTGTGTGAGTCTGGCCAAACGAAGTGAACAGTTTTAATTCCAGCGCTCCCCAGTTGCTAAAGATCCAGAAACAGGTCTGATTGTGTTTCACAACTTGCCTCTGAAGAGGCAGAGGTACCATGTCAGTGTCGGATGGACTGCTTGCTCTGTTGGAACGCATGTTCATGTAGGTAATTAAAAGGTAATGAAGACTGGAGACTTCACAGACGTCATTAACCCTTTTCATTTAAATAAGTAACAAGCTTGGCACACTCATACCCAGGGAATGATTCAAATAAATGAAAATGTACCAATGTGACATCAAACCATCCTCAAAACTGTTGACAAAGAGTTATTAAACTCACAAACAATATCAATCAACTTTACAAAGAAATGTGGATATCTAACTTTCAGTCATATGATTCTATACAATATTACTGGCAAAAATTTATTTAAATCTTCAGTTACTGGAAAAACAAACGAAAACTAAGTTTGTTTGTACGTGTACATGGCTATTGTTTATTTTAAGCACCTATGAAATTATGAAATAACTTCCACTTTTTTCCTATTCATGCCTCTGCTTTATCTTGGCCTAGGTCACAGTCAATCCAACGTCTATCCTTGGAACACTAGGTGCAAGGTAGGAATACACCCTAAACAGGATGCAGAACACCAGACAAATCTGAGGAAACCCACAATTGGGAAATAATGTAAATCTTTGCACATATACAAAATAAATCCCAAAAAAAATTCTTTAATAAAGACTAGACAACATCCAGGACCATTTTTGCATGGCCAACCACTTACAGGCCTGATGAGATGAACAGCTGTATAAATCCCTGAGAGTCTGTAGGTTACTTTATGGTGTGCCTGTTTAGAGCCACCAGCTGCAGGGAGTCTACGTCATTAGAGAGGATCACTGGGCATGTGAGAGAAACACCCGTACGTACAGCCAAACATGGCTTTCCCCACAGCTCACTCCTGCCACAAGACCACCATTTCAGCATCACACTTCAGAAATAAAGGAATTTCACTAACACATCTTAAATAATAATGAAAAGAAAAGGTGATGTGTTAGTGATTTTAGATGAAAAGGTGATTTTAGATAAAAGAAAATACAGACTCTCCTGTCAATCTTTTACATTTCTCTATCTGGGAAAATAAAATAAAAAAGGTCACAAGCATCCTCTATGTGCCCTTAACAGTCCTGTCATGAAGCCCATTTTGACATGGACTCAACAATGGACTAGAAACCAAAACCCTTACAATTATTAGCTTGGATTGATTATGTAAAAGAACAGGGCTGATGAAAGCACATTTACACCAACTGTAGTTAAAAATAAATTAAAATAAACTGAATTTCATTAATAATTCAGGTTAATAAAATGACTTCCTAACCTCTGTACAACTGATGAGCTATTTTCAAGTGTCATATGTTCTGTGGTTCATTGTTTTCTGTTTTATTTTTGTGATCTTCAGCATTTTCCCTTTCAGTGAAACAACTGACAAAACAGCTCTAAATGAGAAATAATATGACCAAATAAAGCCCCAGTCTAAATAAATTTAGAGCCATTTTGTCAGCCACTTCATGGAAACAGAAACTCTTTCATGACCATTGTAAACACACCCACACAGACAGTTAAGTAAGGAATGGCAGCTCAAAATGGTGAATCTCTTTTGGTGTTGCTGAAAGGCATCCTGCTTACAGGTAAAAACAGGAGAGTGTGGAAATCTGGAGGACCGTCCCAAACACTGGCTTTCACACCCACCTGCCTCTATTAGTGATTCTCCCAATTCCAAAGTGGCCAAAATAAAAACCACAGCACACACAAAAAGGGCATCATTTGGGGAGAAAAATAAATAAATAAAAGCTTTAATGTGAAAATGCTTAAATTTTCCAAGAGGGCCCATGACAGTAAAAACCCACTACATGTTGATAGGATGGTTATGGGTTATTTTTCTGACGTTTGTAGAGCACTGGCCTTGATCACAGCCTGGATTATCCGTTCACCAGGAATTCTACTGACATATGAGTGAAAATAATAATGATAAATTCACCACACAGTACACAGCAAAGCAGGCTGTTATTCATTACATCATATCGCTGTATAAAGTGAAATAGCATGCAAACCCAAGATTATAAGACTTGCTGTGCACATCTATTTTTAACCTCATACAGAGAACAGAGAATATGATACACTGATGTGATGATATTTCTTCCATTTCTAGATCCTTCGCAGTGAAGTTAGACACCAGGCCTAAACACACTCTGATCAGCTTTTCTCAAAATGTAAAATCTGAATATTCCCCTGAATATTCTAAGCAGTGTTTCTGATCAACTGATAAGACTATGTAATGTAGAGGCAGGGCGAACAGGGAAGAATGGGTTGTTACCTTGTTTTTGATGCTGCAATGGCAGCAGACAGTCCACAGGTACTTGAGGGTCCTCCACAGGAGGATGATAAAGAGACCCCCGAAGAACGTCACCATGGACGAGGCGAGGAAAGCCCACCACATGCGCTGGCCATTGTTATCGCACGGCACGTCAGGAGTGAACGGGATGGTCACATCCATCTTGGATATGGAGACAGAAGAGTCCGAGTTTTTATTGTAGTTGATATTATTAGTCATTCTAGAGCTGCCGTCGGCGCCGCGAGAGAGGTTGCGATCTGCCACAGCTAGCATCGAGCAGCTTTGGAGAGCTCCTGCCAGCGCCCCCAGCCCCAGCCATCAGCCATGTTGCTTCGAACAGCCCTCTCCGTCTCTGTCTCTCTGTCTCTATCTCTCTCTGTGTCTCTGCGCAACAGTAGCAGTTCTCTAGCCCCAGTTGTTCCTCGGTATAAAACGATGATTTTTCACCCAAACCGTCGCTTCGTTTGAAACCAGCAGAGAAACAGGAGGTCCTTCTGCGCGACACATTTAAATCCGCGTAAAAAGCGACTTTTCACAAATATTCGACAGCAAATATCAGCCAAGAAGGCATTCTATACGGTGATCTTGTCGGCCTTCTCGGAAATATGTAATCTAAATAAAAATAAAATAAACAAATCAAGCTCGAGCGCGTCCAAGATCAAGGGCTGCCATTCAGGGACAGCGTCGACAAATCGATATTTCTGTCAAAGACCCCGACTTAATAATGAAAAACAAATAAATAAATGTTTTTGGTGACAAATTCTCGCGTTAGAGACGTTTGCGGGTGAGAAACGGCGTTATAACCGTTACTGAACCGGCGCGGTTGGAGCTGCCAGGGTGCGCGTGCTGTCCCCGTCAGCTGCTCCGCTTCCTTCACTTAGAGCGCGCGGATACGCACGCACGCACAAAACAGGCGCTCGCGCGCGCGCACTGCCAGACAGATTTACAGGTAGAAGGGGCGGAGCCAAAGCGCAATAATAAAGATGGCCATAGTGCCGGAGAACAGTTAGTCGGTTAGGCTGCGTGTGTGTTTTTGGTTCAGGCTGAATCATTTCTGCAGGATACACAGGCGACATGACGCACAGCGCGCGCGTACATGGCGACTTGCTCTCTGCTGCTCCATCACAACAAGGTGTAGCAGGCCTACTGTCGCATCTTGGCGGATTCTCAGTGTCACGATCCGCTCAGAAACACGGAATCGACTACAAAAGATGATGCACTAATATTGTAACAGCCAGTCTCATACAGGTGGTGGACCTGCTCTTCCCTGGCATGTGTGATCTCTATGGTTTTCATCTCAGATTGTATGAAAGATATTCTGCGAAATAACTTTCAATACATATTATTTTGAGGAAAGATTAAAGATTAGAGAGACTCACCATATATTAGGTGTTTAGCTGATCAGTGTTAAATAAAATAAATTGAATTGAATCAGTCATAACATTATGACCATTATGACCACCCACCCAATAACGAGTAGGTCCCCCAAAACAGTAATGCGCTGTGTTTTCTTTCCAGCTACTTTACTTACAGCAGATACATTTTCAATATCTCATTACAATGGCGGCTGGAAGTGGGTGGGAGATATTAGGTAGCAAGAGATCTTTTTTTTCCTGAAATTCATGGCAAGTCGCCATGTTGGAAGCAGAAAAAATGGCCAAGCTTAAGGATTTGAGTGACTTTGACAAGGGCCAAATTGTGATTGCAATTATATTTCCAAAATATAGAAAAATGGGGGACCTACTCGATATTAGGCAGGTGGTCATAATGTTATGGCTAATCAGTGTATATAATAGGCTTATAATGACAGACTTCATCACCCTCTACCACAAGATCTGTGCAAAATATTTTAATGCATGTGCATATACATTATAGTGGACAGTATAGTATTAAGTATTAAGAGGTAATAAAACATAACAGAAGTGTACAGTCACTATAATAATAATAATAATAATAATAATAATGAATGTGATTTTAAAGATCTAAAGCAAACCAATCTAAGCTCTGGTGAAAAGCATGTCTTATTTCGAAAGTTTTATTATCCTCCTGTCAAGGGAGGGCAGATGAACAGGCCAAAGATGAGTGGATCTGGTTATTTCACCTCCTGGTGGGCAACTAAGGCAATGCAAGGTTAAAGAGCTGAAGGTGTTTTGCTTTGTCCTTAAACTAATTTGATATTAGTTTGGGTCAACGTGGAAACCCACTGAGGATAGGATAGGAAGGTGTTGGTCACTCTGCTGGACTGACCTTTTTTTTTTTTTTTTTGCCCGTAACTTACATAATGTTAACAGTTGACTCCATGTTAGCTTTATATATTCAGCACTTATGTATTCTTAAAAAGAAATCCAAGTCACGTATAGAAATAGAAAAAGTAAATGACTAAATAGCTCTGTATACCATCTACATCTGCCATCCAGTTATGAGTAAATGTGACAACCATATTCATATTTAAAGATGTATGCATTATGTATTTGGGCAATAAATGTATAAGAAATTTTAATAGCTCAGTGTTTAAACGATTATTATACAACAGTTAGCTCCAACCAAGCAATCTAAGCGGATGAGAGGCATTCCACAAGTGGTGATAATGGATGGTAACAGCACTGGGATGTTTAACTACATGTATCACTCCGTGTCCTAGGTATTATAACAATTGTTAATTACACTAACTGTTGGTTGCAGCATGGGTGAAAGTAGGTCAGTACGGTCCATCATACTGAGGGGAGAGCAGCTGCCTGCCAAAACCCACATTCAAAACTAGTCACAAAAGCACTTTCAGCAAGAAAACACATCTGATAATGAAACAAATCAATGAAACTGTTAATAATAAATTGTGTTTGTGAAACGTTTTTATACAAGCAATAGCACACTCGAGTTCATGCTGTTGTGCTGAATATCAGCATGACTCTGATTGAAATTTTGTTACAATAATTTGTATACCCTGACAAAGTCCGCCCCCCCCCCAAAAAAAAAAATAAATAAATAAATAATATATAATTTATATATATATATGTACACACACACTACTCACAATAAGTTAGGGATATTGTGAGAGACTTAGTGGATGTCATACATACGGTGTTTGTTTCACTT
>JAQMYJ010000039.1:19059262-19085748 GCA_030014305.1 Clarias laeviceps | reverse complement strand
TCCTCCAAACACGACAAGTTGAGTTTTTACCAAAAAGTTCTATTTTGGTTTCATCTGACCATATGACATTCTCCCAAACCACTTCTGGATGATCCAAATGCTCTCTAGCAAACTTCAGACGGGCCTGGACACGTCTGGCACTGCAGGATTTGAGTGTCTGGCGGCGCAGTGGGTTACTGATGGTAAACTTTGTTACTTTGGTCCCAGCTCTCTGCAGGTCATTCACTATGTCCCCCTGTGTGGTTCTGGGATTTTTGCTCACAGTTCTTGTGATCATTTTAACCGCACGGGGTGAGATCTTGCGTGGAGCCACAGATCGAGGGAGATTATCAGAGGTCTTGTATGTCTTCCATTTTCTAATAATTGCTTCCACAGTTGATTTCTTCATAATAAGCTGCTTGGACAGAGGAGCCTCTTGAAGAAGTTACAGGTCTGTGAGAGCCAGAAATCTTGCTTGTTTGTCGGTGATAAAATAGTTATTTTACCGAGGAATTTACCAATTAATTCATTAAAAATCCTACAATGTGATTTTCTGGATTTTTTTCCTTATTTTGTGTCTCATAGTTGAGGTATACCTATGAGGAAAATCACAGGCCTCTCTCATCTTTTTAAGTGGGACAACTTGCACAATTGGTGGCTGACTAAATACTTTTTTGCCCCACTGTAATACTATGCGTAATGTTTTGCACTGTAGTGTTAGAGCTGATTGGTGTACACGCAAAGAGCTATGATACTTTTTGGTAAACATCATAACACATACAGGTAAATGGTAACACGTTTAAAAAACAAAAACTGTTCAAAAGAATAAATAAAGAGGCAGCACTATGAAGAATTATGCTAATAGAGAGAAATATAAATAAAACATCTTAAAGAAAGAAAATAAACTGAAATGTGAACAGAAACTGAAATGATCATTAGTTTACAATGTGGGTTCATCATGCTAGAGTTGAGAGCTGAGGTTAGGTTAAGACGTTGAGCTGAACTATTTGAACCAAAACGTATTTGTCTCTCTCTATCTCACTCTCAAAGTTTTAGGGGAAAGTTTAATGAAAACATTTATTTTTATTGCCACAACTGACCCAATTAATTAAGTGTTTAATAATTAGGTAATGAACTGGACCCTGTGTTGAAAGTAAGCAAACTTTACACAAAGCAGTGAAGTTATTTTGAACTGGCGTGGACAAACCCTATATTAATAAATTTTACATAAAAACATGTTTCTACTTGATATTTTTAATAAATTCCAAATAAAGCACTAATAAAATGGCGAGGCAGCTTAGTGTAACAAAACCAATTAATTTATTTAAAAGGAAAGCCAAATAAGATTTAAAAAAAAGTAATCTGGCAGGTCTTTTAAATATACCCCCAGAGAAGTTTTAAACCTGTGTCAATAATGAATACCTTATTTTCCCAATTTTTCCTTTTAGTCTTTATTGCTAGCTCCAAGAGCATAATGGTAAACCAATAAAAACCACTCAACGCTTAATTTCATCACCTGACAATCGACTGCAGTAGATCACAGTTCACAGAGGAATGGAAAGACCTTCCAAACACCACCTGCCTTCATTTCACAATGTAGTGTGATACAGAAAATTACTTTTATTCTCATGTTAATGTGTTTAACATTATTTCATACAAATCACATTCCTTTATAATATTGAAAATCCCAATCAATAACAGTACCTGTCATCTTGTCATTCTTCTTCAGACAAAATTGTATTGGCTAAATCCTCTCATTTAAAACCATATGCTACTTACTTTGAAAAACAAAACAAAAAAACTAAATATGAATAGCACAAAATGTCTAATTTCAACCCAATAGACAAGACTGGGACTGATTTTCCTTTGAGTAAACTGTGTAATAAGAAATCCCTTTTTTTTTCTTTTTTTTTTTAAATGAGTGTGTAAATAATGCAATGGTTCTCTTCTAATATAAGAACAGAGGCAATTAATGAAATGTATGGAACATGAGTGATACACAAATGAAAATTAAATCACAAAAGTAATAAGTATAGTACCTATTTTCAACCTCTACTGAAAACCTAAGAACAGCTATTATTTAGGGTCCATAATATTGCAAGTGCAAAACAAAGAAATAAAAGAAATGGACACTGAATTTTGGCACATTAAATGGTGGGATTACTGGTCCGAATATAATATGCAATTGTGCCGGCTGAAGAAAAAAAAAATTAAATATACACAAAAAAAACAGTTTAACAGATTTAGCATGAGACCCAATCATATTTACCCTGCATCTCTTCCTTCCATGGTGTTTCTCAGTGGGTTCACATACGTAAAAGTGACAGGCGGACCAAAAAAAAAAAAAAAAAAACATAAAAGGAACATGCTCATATCTGCTAAGACCTGACTGGACACCTGCTGCACTTCCCGAGGCTAATAGCCTAGTCAAAATACATTTAATATATTTATACATGTTTTTATATATATTTATATAGATCTATATATTTAGACAAAGTTTGCATACATAAAGGTTAAGTGAGTGCCTCAAGTTCAGAATTGTATTAGTGTTAGATCTCACGTTCTCTTTTAAACATAGTTTCCTCTATGAGAATGTTACCACAGTGGTCTGTCTTGCCCTGGAAGACAATCTGAGGAGTTTCGGCCATCAGACTGTCAACATGCCATTGTCATACGCTCAGGAGATCTCCATAGGCACTTCCATTCGGCCTGGAAAATGCTTAATTGCTGTTCACTTCAACCCCAAAACCATTACAATTACATAAACAAGCTGACTGGAGCTTTACACTTTATCTACAATGAGTTTGCAGTCCTCTTACTAATGTAGAAAACACGGACACACATGCGTGTCATTTTGGTAGAACAGGGTTAGGATAGAGGGTTGAATTTGAGTTTGGTGTAGGGAGAGGAGACTTGGGACACAACTTCATTAAGATCAGGGAGAGGACACATTCAAGCAGACATTAAATAACAATTCATGGACTGATTCATCTGTAAACAAGTGTTTTAGAT
The DNA here is from genome assembly GCA_030014305.1 of Clarias laeviceps. NCBI lineage: Eukaryota > Metazoa > Chordata > Actinopteri > Siluriformes > Clariidae > Clarias > Clarias laeviceps. The sequence goes on along the minus strand of JAQMYJ010000039.1, from coordinate 19,082,757 downwards.
GCAGCATTACTAATTGTTGGATGTCTGTCAGGAAGACCAAAGGAAAACAATGAAAACTTCAGTGCTATAATCCTGCATTTGCGAGCACACACACACACACACACACACACACACACACACACACACACACAGAAATAAGAGGCTTCATTACAATTACACATAAAATGTTACAATTAAAAAAAAAAAAAAAAGTTACAATTAAACATAAGTAATAAAAGAAAAACAGATGCAATGCAATGCTTACTGTAGTGTACCTTTTTGTGTAGTGCGAGTGTAAAAGCATAGTGTTTGTAAGCTCAGGTGTATGTGAGGCAGTAGGTGGAGCGAACAGGCTCAGCCACCTAAGGCGAGCCCAGTGGAGTCCACAGGACTTTACTCTGCTCCTGATCCACTATAGTCACGATTTGAGTGCAAATGTAGGGCAACGTGCCTCCTTGGACAATACCTGCAAGAGAAATGACGAGATATTATGACTATTCATGCTGCTGAGCTGAATCATCTGTACAAAACTCTGAAAAAAAAAAAAAAAGAAAAGTATAAAAAAAAAAAAATTTTTTAAAAGACATATGCTAATATCCAAACCTGTAAAGAATTTGCTGTACTCTTGCTCAATCTTCTGTGCAACCTCAAACTGCTCCTTGGAATGTTTTTGAGAGACTTTATCCCGCAGATACACCGGATCTTTCAGTTCCCTATACAAGACACAGCGAAGAGAAAATAGTGCACGATTTATAGGTATTAACAATAGCAGTTAATACTGCTAGCTTCAAAAACATACAAACACACATCAACACTACGATGGTCATTTAGTACATTCAGATTATCAGTTGAATTCATTTAACTGCCACATAATGTTGCTGAGTCAAGACCAGACCAACCAAACACTTCCTCTAGAGGCTTCCCTGATGCATGATGGGTGCAACACTTCATGTACATCCCTTCTTACCCCGACACGCCCATCGCTCTAGAATAGGGTCAAACAGTCCGAATGACCTTCTGTCCAATTTGTATGCTCACTATCACTATCTTCTTAGTCTCACTAACATATAATTTTCTTATGGCCACATATTATTGCTGTTCAGTCCCAATACTTACGACATATAGAAGCCTCTTGAAGCTGCACTCATTTGGTGATCTAGTTAGTGATACTGAGCATGTCAAGGATGACAAGGATCCTGACAAGAGGTTTAGCTTACACAGCTCCTGGGAATCCTTCAATTTATCGTGCTCCATTGGGATGATTTCATCATCTGTTATCTGTGTCACTCTTCACATGAATAAAATGACATTTAAAGCCACACTTATTCAGCACTACTGGGGTCTGTGCAGTTCTACATGCAGAACATGAAGGAGTAAAACATGCATTCAATATTTATGGTCAGCTAGCACTCTCTTCATTCACTAGTACGACTGCAACATATTACAGCGTGTAGTGTCGGAAGCATCCCCAACACAGACTTTGCTTTAATTAAATAAATTAATAAAAGGAATACATCTTTCAGAGAAAACCAGAGATAAGATAATACCCATCTGCTTAAGAGCAGCAGCTTTTAGTTCACAGTCAGTCAATTATGGTGAACTGCTGAAGTCTGTGGTATGAAAGTCTGTCTTGTTCACACATTTAATCCCAGGGGTCTCGTTCATTAGTTCCTAAGTATGAACAGCACATAAGGACCTATGTGCTAATCAATTGCCATATATCACATGTACGTATGCACAGTTATACATAATGGATGTTGACAAATCCCACACATTGTAAACTGTTTTGTTTGTGTATATTTACACTCATTTGCATCATCAAACTCCCCCGAATCAGGCATAGGTTTGGACACACCTTCTAATTAAATGTCCTTTCCAGATTTTTATTTTTGATACTGAAATATAGCTGTTACTTATGCTCTGTAAAGCCTTCATACCGGCTCTAATCTGAGGTGCTGTTAATTGGTGATATTTGAAGCTGGTAACTCTAAATGAACTTTCAGAAGTAAGTTTTGCTTGGTCTTCATGAGAGCCAGTTTCATCATGGTGCTTGACAGGTTTTTGCAAGTGCACTCGACAATACTGTACAGTTCTTGCAAAACTATTCCAGAACTGCTGACCTTCATGTCTTAACATAACAACTGAGTGTTGATGATGTCACTTAATTACCTAATGACAAACGTGTTAAACAGGTTTGAAAAAAATCCACTACTGTTCTAGAATGTAGAAAACAAATCTTGTGTCCAAAGTCTTGACTAGTACTGTATGGTAGAGATGTTTATTATACAGATGCGTGTTGCTAATTTGCTCCACAAATGATAATGGAAAATCTTGCATTGGTGTTATCTGCTGATATGTGCTTCAATCTCTGAAAACTGATCTAAAATATATTTTTTGACTCACTGTTTTGTATAAAAAATCATTCTACGTATGATTTTGTAGAGATAACATTGAACAAACAAATAAAAAAATGACAATAGCTGGGATTTCACAGACTGGATCACATACGGACTTCACTGGCCACTGAGACACTAACTGTACACATGCTCATTATGCATTAATTTAAATCAGCCAATCACGTTGCAGCAGCTTAATGCATAGCATCATGCATAATGGATGGGCTGGTTTGAGTATTTCAGACGCTACTGATTTCTTGGGATTTTCACGAACAGTCTCTAAAGTTTAACGATAATGCTGCAAAAAACAAAATAAATCCTGTGTGCACGAGCGAGTCTGCAGACTGAAACACCTTGAGAGAGAGAAAGCGAGAGAGATCAGGGAAGGACAGCCAGACTGGTCTGCGCTGACAGGAAATCTATAGCAAGTCAAATAAACCACTCTTTACAACCGCGGTGAACAGAATAACAATGTGAAGACTGTGGGAAAAGTTTTGTTGTTTTTTTTAGTGTGTGTTTTATTGTCCAGATTTGGTGAGTCTCAGCCCATGATCCTGTTCTTGGTTGACAGGAGTGGAACCAGATATGGTCGTGTCGTTTTCTGTTGTAGCCTGTCCGCCTCATGTTTTGGTTATTATGCTTTTCTGTTCACCCCAGGTGTAAAGAGTGATTATATACGAGTTTATACAAGTCATTTATCTTTTCAGGCAGCTCAAACCAATCTGGCAAAGTCATCAACAAGCTGTTTCCTCCCACAGAACTGTTGTTTTCTCAGGGTTTCAATTTTTGTACACCATTTTGTGCAAACTCCAGAACTGCTGTGTTTAAAAATCCCAGGAGATCAGGGGTTAATGAAACCAGCCCATCTGGTACCAACAAATATGCCATGGTTAAAGTCACAACATGCATGTGTTCTTAATATGAACGATATTGAGATGTTGAAAATGAATTGTGGCATGAGCAGTATGAATGCTAGAGTAAGACGTCATTATTCGAATCATAATTGGGTGGGAAATTCCAGATCCATCTTCATTTTTTGTGCAGATCTGCTTATAGCTAAAAACCCTATAGTACACAGACTTGAGTGGGCAAAGAGATACTACTGCTGCATTTTATTGGCTCCTGCGAAAGTGAAGAGTTGATGGGAAGAACCTTTTGCATCATCTAATCAATATTTAAATGTGCCTTTCAAAATATTTTATTTTACTTTACATCAGGGTCCCGTTTTCACATTGTTGTAATAAAGCACCACAATCAACTAGTCAACCAATTAGGCAGACAACATGCAGATGCAAATTATCCATAAGAATTCCTCATGATCAAATGCATTTACACTTTTTAACCACTAGAGGTTTCTCCATCTACATGAGATTGAACAACAATAACTTAAACAAGCAAATAAACTTTGCACATTGTTCGTAAATGAGACCCCAGGTTTCTGCAGAAGATTTCCGAGTCTGCCAGGAATAAGCCCGACAAAAACAGGGCTTTGATCAGTATACAGGCAAATGATTAGCTGTTTGTGGAGAACGTAGAAATGCCAAAGCCACAGAAAACAGCAAACTCCTCATCCTAGAAGTTGGTATTTGTACTATATTGTACATACATATAAATCTTGTATGGAAAAGCATGCTGACACTTACTTTACTTGCTTTGCATTTTTGTAGCGAATGAAAATGACGATTGGATATATGTGAACACTGTGAAGCCTTTCGATGGCGTGGGGCGCAATGTCGAGCAAACAGTGACAGTCCTGAGAAAGAATAGAAAACAACTTCAGTTCAGCATTACATGAAAAATACTCAGCTACAAACTGGCTTCATAAACAGGACACCAAGTCCAATCTAGTGTTGTTTAGTGGCCTTTACAGGAGGTTTAACAGGAGATTCACAGCATAAAATTGCACCAAATTTATTCTTTCTTAGTTAAATTTACTTCTATTTTATTTTCCATATTTATTTCCTAATAATAGTCTTTTATTTTAAGGTCACGGGCAGTCGTCTAAGCATTTCACTGCATATCGTACTATGTATGACTGTGTATGTGACAAATAAAATTTGAATTTGAAAACCTGAAAAATCTACAAGAATTGTTTAATACCATGATATCAGCATATACCAGAATCTCAAACGAATGCCTCCAACGTTTCGTCAAATCCATGCCCTCCCCAGTGTGGTGTATACTGTTAATATTAAAATGTTCAGGGAATGTAAACTATCAATGTAATATTTATTTCTTTTTAACAGGTTAACAGAAGCTTATAGCCAAAGGCTGTGGGTTGAACCGGAATAAAGTCATTCAAATTGCAGAATAAAAGTATTCATGAAATAAGTGTAAAGAATAATTGCAACACCAAATGCTGCTTTTGTACGTAAACTCAAATAGAATAATGGATAAAAATTTGAAAAAATACTATTAAAATTTTTGGCAAAACGTTTGCTTTTGGGTCGTGTCTCACTTATACTCATCTGAAAAGCATGACAGACCTTGTCTGCGATCTCCTTGATGGAAGCAACAGTTGTGACATCAAAGTGGCCGCTCCTTCGTTTGTAGTCAATAAAAAGGCAGTCCTTCACTCCTCGCTCTATGGCTTGTTGAGAAGCCTTCATCACCTCTGAACCACCACAGAAAAATTTTTTTTTAAAAAGTAATCCTTTGGTCTTGGACAAAGAGAACATTACGTGCTTGTTAATCATATCATCATTGCAAATATGGGGATAAAGAATTAAATCTTCTTTATGCCATTAAACCTTTACAGTAGGTGATTCTTTATGATACAAAGAGTCACCTACTGTAAAGGTTAAGCAAATCTATTAGCAAATGAGTGCGGTTCTCACGTTTAAATTAATCAACTGAATTCTTTGTTAAAAGGAAAACAATAAACTGACTATAGCCAAATCTATCTAATTACCAGAAAATGAGAGTTGGCATGTGGCAAAATGAAAGTTACATTAATACTGTGGCCTCTTTTGTGCCAGTGTGAACTCACCAAGTACACATCTGCTGAATTTCCCTGGAGACTCTTTGACCAGCATGTCTTTAACCGGGTCTACCAGTGGGCCCAGCAGCAACACTGGTCTGGGAGACGTGCAGTCCACTTTCTGCACTCTCTGATAGGCAAGGCTGATGCAGTCTAATCAAACACCACAAAAGACAACACATTATTATCTGGTGCTGGTAAACCTGAAACTAAGGAGCCCCTAACCGGACATGGGTGCGGAGGAAAAAGGGAGGGGGGGGGTGGATAAATCTGATGAAAAAATAAATTCTGTTGAAGAAAAAAGAAAAATCATGAGTGAGGAAGAAAATTCATTGAACGCAAATGAATGGGAGGGGAAAAAGGAAAAAAAATATATAAATAAACAAAAAAAATAATTTACGCCATGTGACTTAATTTCAGGTGCGGAAGACCTGGGTTTGATTCCCAGCCAACAACTTCCAGCTCCAAAATATTGAAGGGGCAAGTAAGTCAGTGCATTTTAGCCATTCGTTGTTACTGATGTACCGTGTAGAGCTTCTTGTAGACAAACATTTGTGCTTACATGTGATAAAATTGATCAAAGCTTGTACTGCTTCATGAGCAGTATGGTTTTCCTGGGGTATTCATCCTGATGTCATGAATATTTCAGGGTCCCTCTCCATTGCAGCTTGTGGACAGCGCTAACGATAGTTCGACATAACTATGGCTAAAATACACTGACGTACTTGCTCTTTCCATATTATGCTGCTGGAAGACTCACCTGAGTACTATGATTCGAATAGTCTTGATATTTTTCTCCTTCTTATGTCCCAATGTTTTTCCTTCTCCAGATTTTTTTGTGTCCCATGTCACATTTTTCTCTTCAACTGATTATTATTATTATTATTTAACTGTTAGCCCACCACCCCCCCCCCCCAACCCATGCCTTTTAGGGGCTCCATATGAAACATAAGGGTGGTAAGAAAAAGTAGAAAAAAATTATAATTAAGCCACACTATTCACTCATCTACTCTAATATCTTAAATAATAAATATAAACTATTAACAAAATGATCAGAGGTAAAGATAATAGTGGTTTCTTGGACTATTTCATGTGCCAGACACACAGTTTAAAACTGTCGAACAGGTTTAACACATCCTCCTTGGTGTACCGGACATCATCTTACCCTCTAAAAATGGGATGGAATCTGTACTAATGGCATCCAGGGCGAGCAGGTCTTTGCCATCTTTCGAGCTGCTGCGTTTGTGCTTCTGTTTCCTGCGAAAGAAAGATCTGCGCGCAGCTGCGGAGAGCGTTTTACTCGCACCAGTCTCGTCTTTTAATTCAGTCATGCTGTGTCTACGATAGAACTCCTGATCCATCCTGCAACACATTGGACCCAGCCCAGTTCAAACAAAACAACTCCAGTACAAATAATCACTCTATAGTCTGCCCGCAGGCCGTACCCTACCTCATACTACATGTCAGATAATCAAAAGTACAAAATGATATACGATGGCTGTACTAACATGTATTTACTGGGAATTTGTCCCCTTTGCATCTTTTGTGCATTTTCATCAAGTTGCCAGGCCATCCAGGTGCCGAAGTTGCCATTTGGTAGTGTGTCATCCACGTAAAGAATGTCGTCCTTCTTAAAGGAGAGATCCTGTTCTGTCTCAGCTAGTCTGTCATAAAGTGCTCTAAGAGAAAGAGAAGTACAAAGAGAAAAATGTTAGTTACATATCAAAGTATATCAGCTTTTAGAGAGTGCTAACACTCTTCAGCCCTGCTTATTCACATATAGATTTATATTGCTTATATTATTTACAGAGTAATTGTATGACCCACCCCTGTAACAGCTGCGCCATGAAAATGTTCATTTATAAAAACAAACCCAGCTATTTCTGAACAGCACACTGCTGTTCTCTTTATTACCACTACAGACACTCAATCCCTTTTTTCGACTGCCTCATTAACAGAGCCACTATTAGATTCGACAAATGGCAGACACTTAATATACAGCTTTAGACGGGATGCAATTTCTACCTCAGACTCAAATATAATTGAAGAGATTAAGAGCTTTCCTTTGCAGGGCTTCAACAGATTGTAACCATATTAAGACCAGTCCATATCAACAGACACATTTCTCTATATGAAGTTGATTAGTGAAGAGTAAATATACTTAGGGGACCCATGATGCACAGGTACCTGATGTAAAATCCATCTCCAGCAGTATCTTTAAGCTGGTTAAACTCTTCCATGCGTTGCTGGACTTTCAATATGACAATTTCTGCTGGTTTGAGCATTTCCAGGTAAGCCTCTTCTGCAGTCTTGTTCCTCATAACCAACGAGTTATACTGAACAAACAGTGAAAAAATGTGAAAAGCAGTCAAATCTCTTATCTCCCAATCTCTGAAGAAATTTCAAGACTACGGCACCCGTGGAAAGAAAACCATTCTGTTACATTATGTGCCCTACAATTTCCAATTTCCTTCGATGGCAAAAGTGACTGTGCTGCTAGATGAGATGCTTTGTCTGGGTGAGCATGAGGTACAGAGCATGCCCCACTCATTTGTAAGAGGTCTAAAGGCACCTTTCCTCAGGAAGATTACTTATGTTCAAAATGAGTGAAAAGGAACAAAAGATCTAGGCCTTTCTATTGTTCAGCATTGATTTGCACTGACACTGGAATAAGAGAACAACAAAGCAACCTGGGAAAGGAGTTTTTTTTTTTGTTTTGTTTTTATTGCTGCCCATAAAACCAAAGGCAACTCACCTCCAGGATCAGGTCTCCAGGCATTAGGACATCTGCCACCTTAGCAGGACTGTCCTCTTCCAGATTCTCCACAAAGATCCCACACAGGTTCCCGCCACAAATCTGAACACCCAGCTCACCCTGAGTCCTCCTTACAGACACCGTTCGAGATTCTGGAATTTTCTTACCGCCCTCAGATGACAATCTATGACAGAAGTTTTTTTTGTTTTTTTTTTATTTTATATATATATATATATATATATATATATATATATATAAATTAAATAGCACTTTTAGCCATTTTAGTCATCTTTTGTTCTGTACCTGTTGAAGCTGTGTGGGCTGGTGGTCGGTGTGGTCTGTTTGGATGACGGAGTGAGGGTTCCTTCGTCCTGCTCACTGAGTGTGTCTATGGTTGAGTGGTTATCTGGCGTGGTAGCGCCGCTGCCCCGAGGAGTGGACTGGCTGCTCACTGGATCCATCCGAGAACTACGGCCAAAAGATTTGACTTAAACCTGTATCCATATTCTATCACGTTAAAACCCAGTTTCATGATGTATACCTGGAGCGGGAGTGGTTGCCCAGCTGGTACATGTGTGGGTTGTACTGTGCCATGATTGTGATGGTGTCACACTGCTGACCTATGACGAGACGCGCCTGCTGCTCAGTGGCGTTACGCAGGTTTATCCCATTGTACTACAGAAGATGAAAGACCGGAAAGTCACTAAGCAGCCACAACTCAAATCACATTTAGATGCAAACAGATGTGCCCGCGACCTCGTTCGTGTGGAATTTAAGTGCACACTCATAAGCATCTTAGAAAATGCACATCATCATCTGTTGAATGATTTTTTCAAGGTCGATTTTTTTATGACATAAGCGCGTTTTGCATTTAAATTTCCAATTTTAAAGTAGCATATCTTCTATAAGCCTATATATTACCTCAACCTCAAGCTTAAATACATCTGTGAAAACCCCATTAAAATTTTAGTTTTTACATGACAAACAGACAGACAACAATTCCAAAAACAATCTTGAAGTTTTCTGTTACTCATCTTACCCCCCAAATAATTTAAATATTCCAGTCCAAATATTTAATAATTTTTTTCAAAAATATCTTTAATGTAATAGACACGCCAACTTTAAAATTTTATTCTAAGTAAGTAGAAGACTACACTGCACTTTGAATTACTGCAAATGATGATGAATTTCTGCCGATTTGTAGATGAATACTGAGCCTAACCACAGTACTGACCTCAAGAAGCTGGTCTCCGTACTCCAGGCCTGCCTGGTGAGCAATGCTGCCTCCAGTCACCTTGGACACAAAGATACCGCCATTTTCGCCGCTGACGATGGAGATGCCCAGAGGTTCAGCGCCTTTATGCACAATCACGTTCCTTGGCTCCTCCAGGTACGGCCTTTTAGAGCACAGACATTACATCAGTGTCACTATCATATATCAGCTCTTTTCCTTAGAACAGTGAATACCGACCCCAGTCGAGCCAAGTCTCTTATTACTCCCCAGGGTGCCCAAGAGGTGATCTAAGTGGCACAGACTGAACGGTACCCTGCCACTGCCGGCATCATAGAATTTCAGTATTGCCCTTGATATTCTACACTGTCATTTCAGATATTATTATTAAAGCTGTTATTAACAGAGAATGAGGTGTGGTTTATGACATACTCCTGTGTCTTGGCTTCAGCTCACGCAACTCTAGTCAGAATAATAAGCCGATCTGAGTTGTTTTAGACAACTAAAAAAAGGCATAAGCAAGAAAAAACCAAATTAAGCTGTGTAGGAGTGCTTCAAGACTGGAGTTGGGAAACGCTGTCCCATAGAAAGTGGACTCCATTGTCTGCCTTGACAGACTCAAAACAAGTGCGCACGGAGGGACAGAGCATCAAGCAGACTAGATACACGGCACTATAGTTACACAAAATATTCAGCAACAACTTAAACAAATCAAGAAGGGGTGGGGTGGGGTGGGGGGTCCAGAAAGGCGACCAATCAACTCAAAAAGATCTGCAATGAGACCCATGCACAAAATGTCCTGAATAACAGTAAGCTTACAACAGTATTAACAATATTAACAAGGGAAAAGGCTGCTAGGAATAAAGAAAAAAAAAAAGCTTTCAGATTCACCATTCAGCATTTTTTTGAATGAGCAAAGATCAATAATGTGCACAATTATTTTGCAGAATTTTAACAAGCAAAACCGTTAGACTACAAACTCCAAACGATATACAAATCTAATCATCTTGCGTGTATTTAAAAAACAAACAAAAGAAGAAAAAGGATTTACTTGAGTGCTTTCACTTCCACTTTGTCTATACAACACACAAGCAGGGATTTCCACAGCCAGTCATACAGAATGCAGGTCTTTATTGCAAAGAAGCAGGTCAATCAAGCATTCCCTGTGCATGACTGACAAGAAACAAACCTCAGGCTCCTGAGAGAGGAGAACCGAGGCCTTGCAGCCAGAGGGATTCTCAGAAATGATCTGTTACGGTACAGAGATCTGAAAGATTCATAGGAAGCAAAGAACAAAGGCAGAAGAGACACCGTGTGAAAATCGACAGAGAAGCAGAAAGACTCAGACTGAAGGAAGACACATTTACACATATGAATGCAGCACGAGATGTTAAAAAGTTTATAAAGGAATTAAACAGGTAACGGAAGGAATGACTGAAACAGTGATCACACGTATGAACTGACCTCAGGAAAGATAAAAGAAAAGACAGGAAAAAGTATTTCACACATTCTGATCATGTTTCTGAGTGAGCTGTGGCTGGGCGTGTGCGTGAGTGAACTGAACCGACATATGAAAGTGAGCTGTTGCTGGGCAACAGTGCATTAGGATTGACGGGAGAGCTATACCTGTCTTTCCGGTGATCTCCCGTGGGTACGGGACTGACGGAGATGCGTGTGGAGATGGAGTTCTGGGACTGGTTGGAAGCAAATGAGGACGTCTCGAGATTGAGTGGGGACAGGGGCGGTGTGATGAGACTGGGACTGCTGCACTCTGAATGGGACAGAGAACCTAACCCACACACACACAATGATCAACAACATAAATCGGACTAATATTTGCTGATAACTGAGTCTTTGTTTAGTATACAAATCTGGCTATATTAAACATTTTAATTATTGTACAGTAAGTCTCTGTTCAAATACTATCAATATGTAGGGATGTGTACCTCTGTCAGAACCCAGCATTGAGCGCGGATACCGTGGTGTGGGAGGGATTTTTATCCGTTCTGTGCGATACTGTACGTTACTGGATGATCCTGCAAAGTAAAGTACACAGGCACATAAGACACTATGAATGAGAATGTATGAACCATGTCCAAAGACCAGCCCAGATGGAGAAAGATGAGAGGGAGGCAAAGTGGTAACTGACCAAGTCTGGCACTGGATGGCAGGGAGTTGGTGCCATGAGAGGTTCGGCTGCTGCGGGAGGACTCGGAGTACTCAGCAGAACGCTTCTGGCTAAGGTCCAGACTCAGACGCCCTTGATGTTGGGGGCTGAGACACAGAGATGGTGACAGATGGCGATTGAGGGAGAGAACACAAACAAGTGAGAAAGAACGAGAGAGAGAGAGAGAGAGAGAGAGAGAGAGAGAGAGCACACAGTGAGAAGAAAAAGGGGTCAATGTGAGCTCCACCATGCAAAAATGGGAAGAAGACATTTCAGCATTAAGAACTGTAAAATATTTACACCCTTTTGAGAGAAAGCATTGCATAACCTGAATATTTTTCACCTACTCTACTACAAATGACATACATATGATATAAATAATTTTTAAGGCTCTATTGCAGAATTTGATGTGCTGTATTCATCATGACAGGTTGTTGAGCATTAATAGGCTTCCACACATTCTTAAGAAATATATTAGACTAGAATCGGGGGACACAAAGCCAGGCTAATTAAACAGACCTGGACTTCCTTTGGCTGTGTAACCTGCTTACTTGAGAAAGCTCACAACTGTCCACAAGGGGGAGCTACTAACACCTTTTCTTTTTGTGAGCATTTTCAAATCATTCATTAAAATGCACCAGTTCCAATAAAAAAAAAAAAACTTTAACCAAGCCAACTTTAGAACAATCCTATAATTTAGCTCGGTAACAAAAATAATCAGAGATGTTTGTGTTATCTATAAGAGATGCTCCAATTAAAATGCAGCATGTATAAGCTAAAGAGTACCTGGGAAATGTGTGCTGATGGCAGATCTGATTGATGACGGAGGGGCAGTTGCTGGTGTGCACCCTGTGACTGCGGACAGTGTAAACAGGGTTCCTCATAACAGCGGTCACCGCTGTGCATGGGGACAGACCTCGATGTACTGAGTCTGAGGTAAAGACAAAGCATAAATCTGAATATACCAAACACACACACACTTGCTGTTTGGCGGCTGCTCTGTGTATTTCTGCTTGCGTTTCTAGTGAAATGTCCTGGTCAAGCAGACCCAGTGGGCCAAAAGGATACAACACTTCTGAAATCATTAATATGGATGTCCTGCTTTTACATAAAACTAGACTGAATATGAAATGAGATGAAATTAAATCCATAACACTGAATTGTTTAATTTATTGATTGAATATTGCATGCAATAAATACTGCACATTCACTGCAACAGTTAACGTAAAGATTCAAGATTCATTCATACTATATGGAGAACTTCATTAAGACACAGGGACTTACTGGGTGGCAGGGTTCCTCCATTACGGAATGTGGGGACGAACCCTACGCTGTGTCTGTAAGGCCGGCTAGGAGATGAACACAGCACATCTCTCTGGTCTATACAGTCCTCCTCAGTAGAATTGCTCTGTTCAACACACACCCATGCAAGTTACATTAATTTGGCATGAATCAAAAAAAATAAATAAATAAATAAAAATCTGACAGATAAATGTAAGCAAAAAATATTAGTCAATCAAAAGTATATTGCTCCAAAACACCACACTACAATCTCTGGCTGTGTGTGCAGCTAAGTGAAGAAAGCATTAAAGTTTCCAGATTTACCTGAAAGCTCGGAAGTAGGATGGACTGAGGCGTCATTCTGCGCCTGAGAGCCGGGGCTGATTTGGGACGTGGCCGCTTGACCTCGGGCTCATCCAGCCGCGTGTGCCCGATGTCCTCTTCACATGACTTCCTAGAGCTGAGCACCTTGCTTTCGTGCCCGACCTCCGTGAAGCACAAATTCCCATTACACTCTTCCTGTTGGCTCTCAGTAATGGTGGAGTCTGAGGCCGAGCTGCCCTGCTGCTTCGGCTTGAACTTGAACGAATCGCTACGTGTGGGCGGGGTTGGGGGTGTGGTCATACTGTCTGTTTTGGAAGGTTGTGGTGAATGGCTTGTTAGGTACTCCATTTTGGAGGGCGTGTCTGGCCTCTTAAAGGTGTCAGCATCAAAAATGGACTTCCTTTGCTTGGGAGACTTGTAGATGGACAGCTGGGCTGGGCTTTCTGCCGTCATGGGAACGCCAACCATTTTGGGCCAGGTGCCACCACTGTGTTTGGTGTCCGGTGCTGGCTCCAGATTGCTGCAGTCGGGCCCGGCTGACTCGGGGCGAGTGTAGCAAATCTCCTGAAAGGCGCTGGGACCATAACGGGCACAAAGGGTGCTGGGGTGCAGAGTTGAGGGAGAGAAGGGTTTCCTCTCCTCGGAGTCAGCCCTCTGCTTTCTCCTTTCTCCTCCAGCCTCAGCACTGTAAATGTCTGTCTGGGTGGAGCTATTGTGCTTCAGGTTACGGCTGTTACGAGAGTGCACCTCTGACATGTGAATTCTGCCATTGCACTTTTCCGCCTCCCTTAGGCTCTCAAAGATATTGTGACCTGATGTGCTCTGGGGAAAGAACTGGTCAGGAGACAGACAATGACTAGTTAACAACAGAATATTCTGATAAAATGTTAAAATACACCAAGCAGCCGACAGGGTCTGTAAAAGCCTGTCTGATAATATGCCAATAACACATGTTAGGGCTTCCTCCAGGTATTTCCATTTTCTCCCAAAATCCAAAGATATGCAGGGTAGGGCATGTGGCGTCCCAATTGCACCATAGTGTGAGCGTCCCAGCCCAGTTTGACTTGAATGCACCTCATATTTTTAAATCGCTTAGAGAACATGTCACAAGCTCTAGAACTTCTTCAAATGAGATCATGAGCAGAAACACAGCACTGAGAGTCACGCACCTTCATTAGGGAGAGGCTGAGAGAGTCCCTGCAGCCCCTCAGCAGAGTCTCACACTCTGTCACAGATTTGTTATCCAGAGCAATTCCATTTATCTAAAAAGGAGGAAATTTAGGTCAGCATTTATGATAGAAGTGCTAAAAAAGCCTGCTGGTGTTTTCTATTTCCATTACATTGTGCATTTACACGATGAGGGAATGAAGACAAAAAATGATCAGTCTGCAGTGAATGGATTTGAGTAAAAAACAAACAAACATTTAAACCATCAAGTTGTGAGAAAATTTGTGAACCCTATTTCAATCCTTATCACAATCTTAAAAAAGCTGTGCAAATGAATGCAAGATTTTCTTTGTACAGTACTGCATGCATCCTAACTAACCTCAGACTTTTGAGATGACTGATCCGGGTCAACGTCTCAATCATGGAATTCCCCTCATTCAACAAACATGAGTAATTTTGGTCAAACATGCAATGAGCAGACTTACAGCAATGAGCCGATCCCCAATGTTAAGGGACCCCTCTCTGGCGGCTGGGCTACCAGCTGCTATAGCCGTCACATACACTCCTCCCTCAAGGCCAATGCCACTGTCTGAAGAGACCATCCACATAGACAGAGTTAGTCAAAAGAACAGAATCAATCACACTCATTTTATTTAGCTAATTCTGTCCAGTGTAGAAAAACTGAGCAAAGCAATACCTTTGTGTCCAATGAGATTAATGTGAACAGGAGTAACTAGTCTCCCCCCTAAAGACTTTCTCCTGCGTACCACCATATTGATCACACCTCCTCCATTGAGCACAGCTTTGATGACCTGCTTCCTGTCTTTGTTAGTGAGATCTATGTCATTTATCTTCAGCAGCCAGTCATTCACTCTGGGGGAAAAAAAGAGACACACAGCTGGTTTAGAAAAAGTAACTATGATGGTGGAAAAGTAATATGCAATTATCAAGAAAACATTCTATATATCTGAAAAAATACCTTAACCTCCCATCTGCAATACTTCCTTTGTCCACCCTGGTAACAAAAATCCCGCAATCTCCTGGTAAATATGGATCATTCACCCCTTCTGCTATATCAAACCCTAGCGCCTTCAAATCCATGTCATCCTGAACAAGAGTTAACAATAAGTGTATGTTGTTTTAACGTGATAATAATTTAAACACAGACAAAATTAACCAGAAAGGAGAATTATAGATGTAAGGTCAGAGATTCTGTTGTGTGGTGTTGAGACTCACCCTGTCCTTCTCAAACTCCACCACTTCAGTCTCCCATTCCAATGAGTCTGTATCTATGGCTGAATCGTGTGAGCTGTGGGCCAGCAGTGGGTAGAATGGGGTCTCCTTCTCTTGCTGACACTCCATCTTCTCCCTACAACACAACAACACCCAAACAACAGCCATCAGCTCAGATCACACAGTGGTGCACACTGCACACAGACAACACAAAAAAAGTATGGTGTTGGAAACCTGTACTACTAAACAATCCTGTTTACTGAGCGGATCATACATAATGATATGAGCACTTTATTAGGAAAATCTATACATGTATTCATTCATACAAATCACTTAAACAGCAAACAATGTCGCAGCAGAGCACCACACAAAATAATGTAAATAAATATGTGTTTATGTGATCTCATTTATTCTGCCCGTGGCATGGTTGTTGGTGTCAGACAAGCTGGTTTGAGTATTTCTACTGTATACCTGCTGATCTCATGGGATTTTCAGACACAACAGACTCTAGAGTTTACTCTGAATGATGCAAGAAAAGAAAAAAAAAGAAAAAAGAAAAAGGCATTTATGAAGAAGCATTTATGAGAACGACAACACCCTATGGATGAGACAGATCAGTGGAAAATGGCCAGACTGGTTTAAGGTGACAGAAGAGTTACAGTAATATATAACCACTCTGTACTGTTGTGATGAAAGGAAGGCAGATGGGCTACAACAACAGAAGACCACAAGTTGCCCATGTTATAAAAAATAATCCTGGTCTAAAGGATTTTAGTTTTTGCTAAGCCAAAAACAAAATTTGGCACAAAAAGCATGGGCTCAACCTCCCTGTGTCAAAAGTCCAGACTGATGTAATGGTGTTTTTTTTCAGACTTCAGGCCTGTTAATTCCAATCAATCATCACTTGAATGTACTTTTAAAATGGTTTCATAAATCTGACAAAGAGTTCAGTGTTTCAATGACCTTCCCAGTTACTGGATCGGAATCTCGTCATGGACAAATTAAACTTTTAAGAGTTGAGAATTAAGAGTTGATAATCAGATTTTTTAAAACTATGTAAGCAGTAACTCAATGAAGTACACAGCAGTACTGACCTGCTTACTACCTTCACTGCATAAGCACTGATTTAGTAAGCAAGCTAATGCAAAACAATCTATGAAGTTTACATATTAGGTTAGATTAAGTAAAAATCTACATTTATTGCAGTTCACATGTTCACATGCCTGCCAAACTGTCTTAAGACCACATCTCCAGAAGATATATTAGGTCAAATATTTGGATATTTAGGCAAAAGTAAAGCAAAGCCGCAGAAAGTCATTAACATTGAAGACTTTGTGTGACCTTGAATATCTGACATACATTAACCAGCCACAAGAGGGCGCTTGAGACAACAGCAGTCGCCAAACAAGCCACAGTGCTAACCCATTCCAGGAGAGCACATTTCATAGACTGAGAAATGTAACCCAAAGTGCTCACTTCAGTTCTTTTAGTTCTCGGACAGCATCGTTCTTCTGTTTCCTCATGTCATCCAGGTTGCGCAGGGCATCAGCCAGGTCACTGACTGCACGGTCCCTTTCTCTGCGCAGGTTATCACACAGCGTCCTGCCACACAGGGTATAGAATAATGCTATAATATAACCAGGGTCAAGTAATCCAACTAAATCATTTGTAATTTGTCAATATTCCATTTGTGAGGAAATAATAAAAGGCATGAACTGTTAAATGTATCCACAGTGATAATGTGACTGTTAGTTTACCGGATGCTTTCTCTCTCTCCCACAATCTTGTCTCTCTCCTGGAAGGCCCAGTCCCTGCGGCACTTCGCCACCTCGGCCTCCTGCACAGCCTCCTTCAGCTCCTGAGACATGGCTTCACATTGCTTCCTCAACACCTCGATTTCTTTATTGGCACGCTCCATGTCCAGAGTGGCTGTGTCTTGTTTCTGTTCACACAAAATTTTGACAAGGCAGAACATTCATCACTTTGATTCATTCATTCATTCAACATTCATTCATTTTCAACATTTATTATTCGTTTCTGTTGCTATAAGGTGTCTAATATTTGTGCATCTCATCAGGCTTGGGTTTATGGATGCAAAATCCTTAATCTAATCAGATCAAGCAGGGTGCTCTGACAGAGCTGAGTAGCAAATGATGACTTGACCATTTTATGTCTAATAGAAGAAGTGGTTTAAGGTGATTTCTGCAGTAATATCATTGTGTTACACTTGCGTGTATACTTTATATTACTTTTGTGAATAAGAGCTAGAGAAGGAAAAAAAAAAAGGTAGAACTAAGAACGCATCCATTATCACTAACAAATCATACACAGATCGATGCCATGTGAAACAAAACGTCAAATACTTGACCTACAAAAGTTATTTTATTGTTAACACAGGAACCAAATATAAGAGAAAATATAAAACCCCTAATTTAGAAACTTGATAACATTTAAAAATAGAAAATTATACATTTTATGTTGCTTTTTAAATCTAGTATATATTAAAATAGAAAACTACTCAGTTTGACTTGGGTGCCATAAGAACATGTGCAAGTGTAGTAGCGTGCTTATTCAAATTCGGAACATCTGGTACAAGTCCCATGTGACTGCAGTCCAGCACATCAGTGAGGACTAACAGAAGATTCAAATATCACTTCAGAGAGATAAAATTTTCTGCATGTTTCAAAGTTAGATGAACAAATTAGTTAAAAAAACGTAATTCAGCTTTACAGCCTAAGCTCTAATTTCCAGGTGAAATTACGTAATTTCTGATTTCCGAATGTTTGACAGATGAAGTGGGAAACAGGATGCACCCACAATGGATCTTAAGAACATGTGTGTCAGTTAATGTATGTTTTCTTATTTGCTTTTATTTTCCATGCTTAAGATTTAACGAACATTTCCCAGTATGTTGATTAATCTAAAACTAATAAGTCTATAAAGTATAACTCGTTTAAAAGTAAGAAGTTGTACGTTGTTTATTTCTGGTGCTGTGCACAGCCAGGATGAGTTGATGTCACTTCTTGAACAAAATTTACCTCTGTTGAAAAAGAGGGGTTCACTAATTTGTGCAGAACTAGCAACAGCACCATCACCAGTAGAAAATAATATAAATAATGTTTAAGAAATCCTTTCATTTAAAGAACCATTGTTAACATTATTTGCTGTAGATAGTGCTGTTAATATTCCTAAAAGTCTGTGCGCCTTTTTTGGGCATTCGTTGTGTGTTCAGAAAATTATGGCCAGCTGGTACAACCTGAGGTACATACAGGACCATGACTTGTGTGTAACGTTACGCCCCAAGAGAGTACCTGTCTGGCCTGGTAGTACTCTCGCAGTAGCTGGTCTCTCTGAATAATGGCTTCAGTTCTTTCTTTCCTCGCCACATCTCGCTCCTCCCGCACTGTTTCGATATCTTTGCATGCCTGACTCAGCTCTTTCTGAGCCTCTGCTTTGTCCTTCACTTCATGGCAGTATTTCTCCAGCAGCTCGTTGCGCTCACAGATGGCTCGGTCTCGATCCACCAGTGATGAATTAAGCTCCTACAAAGTACAAGTTCATCAGCAAATGCAACATGTCAGGCTGCACTGCTCATCTGACCAATAAAAGTTGTCTTGGTAAGGTCATGACCTAACGCTGCACGCCACTAAAGTACGAGGGCTTATAATCAAAGTCTAGACAATTACAATGTAATCATACAAGGCAGGAACAGACGGTGCTCATTTCTTTCATTTGCCTTATAACTATTTCTTTTTTGGGACCTACAGACCCAGCACGATACCTGTCGGAGAGCTTCCAGCTCCTCGCTGGCCACCATCTTCTCTGAGGAGTTGTTTTTGAGGCGGGCTTCGGCTGCTTCCAGTTCCGTCTGCAGCTTGTCCACTTCTTTGATGACCTGGTCCCTTTCACTCATGATCAGTCTGTACTCGTTAAACACAGAGTCTCGCTCTTCCTTGTACTTCTCAGCATCCTTCACCGCCTTTAGCTGGAAGTTCTTGTACCTCGTCATCTCTGACTGCAGCCTCTCCATCTCTCTTTGCAGCTCTTTATTCTGAGCTGTAGCTTTATTCAGCTCCTGCTGTACAGAATCAAACCTGACATGGCACAGCCAAAGAGTCAGAGTTAGGAGTGTTTTCTGACCCTGTACTCATGTGTAATGCTAAATAAAGTTTATAATTCGTAAGTCCTAGAGCACAGAGAATCATGTACGTGCTCTTATCATGCTCCAAAACACCCACTTTGACACAGAAAAGACTGTTAAACAGACAATAAGTTGAATGGAGCAATGATGCTCCAGGAACAGAATTAGGAAACTGGGCTGTAAGTAACTGTTGTAATGGCAATAAATATCCCAAGATGCACACAGTGTGGTTGATTACTGCTATGTCCATATTGATATTTGGCTTTTGGGACGTGTTCTATTACGTTCTTAGCAGAGAATACGAATTAACTACAGCCGACAACAAAGTAAAATAGGAAAAGGAACTAAAATTGTAATTTTCCAAATAACACAGAGCACCAAACAATATGAAGCCATTAGTACTCCACCTACCTGTATCAATACAGATTATGGACATATTACTGTGACAGTAAATATTTATTTAGTGCTGCATTGTGCGGTTTAATCCTTGGCCATCCAACTGGACCAGCCGCCCTGTTCCTTCCTCTGTGAATCCATTTAAACAATCTGCTCTGAACGAGAAGAGGTGTGCCCGAGGCTCAAAAACATCATTAGATAAAGCAAATAAGCCGAGGTTGAGAAACGTTTTCCTTCTCCCGTACTAATTCCCCAAGTGAAAAGCCAATAAGATAATTTTCCTCCGGTTAGCCTCAGCATGATAATTTAGCACTTATGCATTAGAATGAAGCAAATAATCTGTATAACAATGATGCATATTTAAGAACTTTAGTCTGCTCTTTCAGAGGCATAAAAGTGTTATTAATTAAGAGATTAGTAATTAAGTGTTGTTAATTAAGAAATTAGTAATTAAGTGTTGTTAATTAAGAGATATAGCGCATGTAAGTTTTTCAAAAATAGTACACTCAATAAAATCAAACACAACAAGCTGACCAAACCCATGAATCCTTTTTTTCCCCCTCATGTAATGATAGATTTTGGCGGCAGAGATAGGACCATTTTTAAATTCCACTGTGTAGTTTGTGTGTGCATTGAGAATGTATAGTCCAGTTTGCGCCTTACCTCCGGATAGAGGCTGAGTACTGTTGTTGGTAGTGCATGGCTGTATCCCTCTGCTTCATCAGTGTGTCAGTTTGTTTCTGTAGTCGTCTGCTCTCTTCCTCCACCTGTTCCAGTCGACTCAGATCTGTGTTGTGATTGGCTACCTTTTCGCTATATCGCTTGCTCAAGTTGTCATACTCTTTCTTCAACCCCTCCAGCTTATCCATTGCAGTGTCATAGAGTTTCAAAACCTCTGAGGACCCATTCTCCCTAATAACCTACAAAAAAAGGAAAAACACCAGACAATCAATGGTTTATTCATATAGGAGAGCAAAAAAACTGTTTGCTCAAAAGCCAAAATAAAATACATAATTCAAACACCAGATGGCAACCGTGTACTAAAGAACAAGACAGTAGGTCTATTCAATTTTATTTACATTGTGCTTTGAACAATGGCCATTGCTTTACAGAATCAAAATAGTGAAATGGTTTAAGAAAATATGAATAAATCAAAATAATCATTGTTCCTCTATAGCAGCTGTAACACAAATTAATCAATTTCTGTTTTAGGTTTGATAATAAAAAACAATTAATTATCCTCAAAGAAGACACAGTAAGGATAATACTCCAGAACCGAAACCGAACTTACTTGAACTTTTACACTAAACTATTAATGATGGTGTAATTTGTCATCTATATAAGTATAAAACACATCATCATCACAGCGTGCCTCAGGTCAACCCTAAAAGGTCACTGAAACTCTCAAATGCTGAACACCAGGTGTTTGGGCTGGGACGCTGGTTCTCGAAATATTGAGCAACTGTAAGTTTGTCAGTCTCCATTCCCTTCCAGTTTTTTGCTCTTCCAGGCTGCTTTTTTACTGTTAGTGTCATGTGTGTGTGTGTGTGTGTGTGTGTGTGTGTGGTGTTTATTAACACTCTTGGGCAAAGGCAGGATGCACATTTGACACATTAAGTGCACTGTCAGTGCAGCTCTCATCACACAAACCACAAAGGCCATGCTCAACGCAGTGGCCCTGCACTCTGCTGCTTGTATGGCCATGATAATATTATTGCCTCACTGCTGGGAATAAAAAACCCTCTGCAGAAGACACTGGGGAAGAAGCCAACAGCCCATTAAAACATTTCCACAGTTTTAATCTGCAAGTAAGTCCAATAATTCAATCAGCAAAAGTGGGGTGGGGGGAGAAACCGGAGTCATGACAGGACGTCAATATGAGTGGTGCAGGGAGACGTGCCCGTGTTTACACAGTTACATCTCATCAAATGATCTCCAAGATCAACAGCTTATGACTGGCACCATTCAAGGTCAGATGAGGAGAGATATGGTGCTTAGCATGCTGTATTAATTCAGGGACTGGATATACATCCCTGCGTGATTTAAAAATGCTCACTGGCCATTTGGTCTAACATTTGCTAGTCACCTTGTAGAGACAAACTGATGACAAATTAATTACAATCACTGACTCTACTAAAGGCTTTAAAAAAAGTTGTCTCGTTGATTATTATTTTTTTCGAAACTAATACACCATAGATTCAGAAAATCCCACGCTGAGAATAGATGAGAATGTGAAAATTAACATATAAAGCACAATAAAGAAGAGAGCACACAATGACAACATTCTAAGCATAATGATGATGATGGGCTTAACTGTGGTGTGTTTACTGGAGCTGGCACTGATCCAATCCTGAGAACAGGTATCAGGCCGTAATAAACTCTGGAACGTCAGAGAAAACATTCCGGATATTTGATCCTGTAACTAATGGCAAAGAATGGAAGCGGAAACTGAAAATGTTTACATATACTGAGACTTATTATATTTACAGTTTAAGTGATTTTTTTTTATTTTTTTTATCTGTTTTGAGTTTCAGCTGTACCAGGATCCGTGCCAGTATCATTATCCAAAAAGAAAACCTGGTACCGTGCCATCTCAAATGTTTACATTAGAAACAGAAAGCCTTATCGAACACAACCCATACTTCATAACCACTAATGACACTAGATGAAATGAAATGTAATTCCACAGAGGCTTCTTCCTGCTCGTGCCCTATACGTACTTTCCAGCAACATCTTTCAAATCATTATGTGTTACACCATGTTTAAAATGCCTACTGTATATAGATAAAGAGTTTTCTCTGCAGCGCTTTCAAATAAGCATTAAATTATCATCTATGTGCTGGATATCTATTAGAGACATACCTGTTGTTGCTGGAGTCTCATGTCAGCCACCTCTTTCTGGTCCTCCGAGTGCAGTCTCTTGAGCTCCTCGCAGCTCTGTTTCAGATGGTTGTGCTCTCTTACTAACTGAGCATTATCTCTTCTCATCACCTCCATCTCCTCCTTTAGCTGAGACTGGTCACTCAGGAGACGACTGTGCAGCATGCTGCAACATAATTCGGTTCATCCGTTAGGAATCCTGATGTAAACTGCCCAGGAGGACAAGAGGTTGACCTACAACTTAACTTTTTAAATATGACAACAATGCACCAAATGTATCAGGACGGCCTCATGTATGATAGGAGTTCATTGGGCAATGATGCATGAGACCTCACAGGACCCTGCGTCGTTATCTATAACTATAATATGATACACACATAACCTGTAGAAATACTAAAAAACAGAAACAACCACCACCAGTTTTCCTGGCCAAAGGTGATTAATTAAAATCCAATCGCTGTACATAACCTGACACTCCTCATTTTTCTCAGTGTACACACACACACACACACACACACACACACACACACACACACACACACACACACACACACACACACACAAA
>JAQMYJ010000039.1:19010726-19038134 GCA_030014305.1 Clarias laeviceps | reverse complement strand
TGTGTGTGTGTGTATATATGTGTGTGTGTGTGTGTATATATGTGTGTGTGTGTGTGTATATATGTGTGTGTGTGTGTATATATGTGTGTGTGTGTATGGAGAGGCTTGGCAGGAAAAAGAGTTGAGCCTCAGCAGTGGCAGCTTGTGAGAATGACTTCAGTGAGCAGGTCGCGCTCACAAACTCATCATACACATGAGTGTGTGCGAGTGTGTGCGAGCCAGCGAAGTAGAGGGAGAGCCAAGGCTTTCATCTGTCAGTTCTGATGTGCTTCATCTCGGGCTAACACTCCTAAAGGATATTATCACATCACACACATACACACGCGCCACAGGAAAAGCAATAAAGAAAGTGCTTTTACAAAATGCTTCAGCCTGAATAATCCTAAGGCAGGTGCAGGGACATAAATATACATGTTCACTATGTCCTACTGTAGGACATTTAAATAAAAAAAATAGAAAAACAAGCTTATAGTAAGGACATATACCTTGCATGCTAACAGGAACCAAAGACTACCTAACACAACAAACTAGGTAATGCTCACTGTTACCTCTACAATACGGGTTATCGTTCCATAACAGCACATGGCTAAGTGATTTATCGTGCTTATAACACATCTGTTCATCAATAATTACAACATTTAGTTTGGTAATGAACTACACATCCTGCTTTTTAACATATATAGTAACTCTATATATAGAGCAGCACTCAGTCACGCTGCCAGCACAGACTTTTTTTTATACATGCTTTCAACAATCATAAAAATTTAACTCACTCTCTAAAAGAAAATCTTCCTAAATTTTTCATTACTTAATACCCGTTTCTTACCATCACAACTCAATGCACTAAGTAAAAGTTGGCAGCATTTTGAGAGACAGAAAACCAGGAAATCAGAACAAGTCAGTGGAATGGCATCAGCTGATAAAATGTAAGGGATGAAACAGGAAACGACATCCTCACACTCAGATGAAAAACTTTTCGCCCTACTGTTATGTACGATTATGCATTACAAGTCAAGCTGTTTTACGGATTTCAAACAGGGCACACATGATCATATGGAAACTATCACATCCATAAATGTGCATCAGGAACACTTTAATGTCACTGAGATTGCACCGATATCTGGACAAAGAGTTGGGTAAACTAAAAACAGAACCAAGTTTTTTATTTCTCAAAACTTGGACATCAATCAAATATGAAATTGTGTAAATTTGCTAATAATTAGATTTACATTTTTTTCCCCCTCATGAAATTCAGGTGACCTCATCCTCAGAGGAAATAATCCACTTGCCTGTCCATATGAACGTGCGCCCCATTTGTAATCCGTAAAAAAAAAAACTTGACTAATTAGAGCTGTCAATCGATTACAAATTTAAAAAATCGATTACAAATCTAGCTAAATCACAGTCATTGTCTGTGATTAATCACAATTTTAAAATACTCAGTTTATTCGAGTGTCAATAACCTAGAGCCTTAGCTGCCTGACCCACCACTTCCACGGCTTACGTTTAATGTATTCTTGTAAAAATAGTTCCCTAGAAGATAGCTTAAGCACACAACTTTAGTTTTGTCCAAACTTCCATCTAGAAGCTTTTATAATGAAACTTAGCATTCAGCACTCCTGAGAATGTTTCCTCAGTCATAATATTATCTGTGTTAAACATATGGGCAGCCATGGGGAAAACTTGGTCATATGATTAATTTGCGTGGAAAAAAAAAAAAAAAGTTGTTGTTAGTCTTTTGACTGCTTCGTTAAAGGGGCGACACAGCTGGTCAACTGATCTGCACAACTTGGCACAGGTTTTACGCCGGATGCTCTTCCTGACGCAACCCTCCAATTTTATGCCAAGCACTGCATCCAGTGGCCTGGGTTTGGTCATTGGCTGGGTTTTCGAACCCCGGGCCTTCCACATGGCAGGCAAGAGACCTACCACTGAGCCACCAATGTTCAGGTTGCATAAAAAAGGTAATATTGACAGCCCTACGTGCATAATCCTAACTCACACACACGTTCATATGGGCTGGCAAGCGTTCCCATGGAAAACACCACTTCCATAAAATGCATGGGGAACATATGATGTGAAAAAGTATTGCATTGTTGATATGTGGACGAATGTAGTTGGGTAAACTTTTTACTTCTCAAAACTTGTGTCTTAATCAAAACTCGGCAATAATTAGGTTGACTTTTTGTTTTTTTTTTTGTACATGAAATTCAGGTGGCCTGCAATCCATACACACACACACAAATGGGGTAATGTAGATCATCAGTGCTTCCCATGGGGCTATTACTTACCACCTCTGATCAAATTCTCGCCCGGTCACTATTATGTTTTTCGGGATATTACTTCAGCCACATCATGACTAATTACCCCAGAGACTCTGGAGATAAACACTGCACCAGGGGCGACCAGGAGGTCGGTTACTGCGAAGTTAATAGTAGACTGGGGATGTGAGAGAGAGAGGTGTCTCAGCTTTTATAGCCTACAGTGTTGTGATTACTGGAGAAATCTCAGACAGTGTGTGTGTGTGTGTGTGTGTGTGTGTGTGTGTGTAAATCTCAGCAGCTCGGACATGGCGACCTCCATGCTGGAGATCCGGTGCGGCTTACCGGAGTGATCTGCAGGTCCTCCTCCCCCGTTGCTGAACAGGGCAGAGTACAGGTGAGGGTAGGTCTTCTCCAGTGCCACACACAGCGCCAGGAAATGGTCGCTTTCCTTGTTCATGAGCATCTTCAGCAGCTGGTCGACTTTCTCCGAGCTGGAGGAGCAGTTCTGGTCCAGCTCGTACGTGTCCCGCTCGCTCAGGCTGCCGGATTTGGCGAGCAGCTCAATGAGGCGCTGCGCGTCCGTGACGGACTGCACCAAGTTCTGGTGGCACTGCTCTAACAACTCTTTGTGCTTCGGCTCCATTGCACTTCGCGCAGTTCCCTTAGCTAGCCGGCTAAGCTAGCTTCTCGTTGTATTCGGCGGAGACGGCGACTCAAACCCAACAGAACTCCCACCCACCCCCCAAAGAACCGCGCAGGAACTTCCCCACCCTTCTGGGTCACTTGTACGATTTGAGTGACTGCGCCATGATATGCGATGGCTTGATACAGCAGTTTCTGGTTCCACACAGAGAAGAGGCGCACGAAGCCATATTTGTTGCCTAGGGCAGTTGACTGCACTAAACAGCGAGCGCGAGACACATTACCCCCCTCCTCCTCCTCCAGCTCACTTACTTTCCAGCCACTTCTTTCCTCTTCCACCGCAATTCTCCGAACAGCAGCATTTCCGTCCACTTCTATCGTTTCTTCTTCGCCATTTAATCGGTAACGCGTCGACTTTAGTGCGAGCGAAACTACCGTAACTACTCAAACTGTAAGCTCCGCCATGTCTCAGCAGCTCAGTAGCTGCTGCATGCTGTCAATCAACTCTCCTCACAATAGCCATGTAAGGTAAAAATGGGCGGGGCTTCACACAGACACACCTGATTCCTCTCGGTGGGCGGGTTCTTTCAGTCCACACAATGTTATTTAAGTTTCCAACAAAATACTGCATACTCTTGCTGTCTTTCAAACAGTGAAACACGTGGACATTTTTCCACTGCAAATGCTATTGGCAAGACCAGATTTTTCTACATGGGATGTCAGGCTCAGACAGTTAAGGCTATCAGAAGGTGTGGGGTTCAAGCCCCTGCACCACCAAGTTGCCACTGTTGAGCCCCGAACCCTGTCTACTCCAGACCCTGTGCTCTGACCCCAGCTTCCTAACTGGGATATGAAAACAAAAGCATGTCCCTGTGCTGTAAGGTCCTGTAAAAAATAATTGAACTAATGGGTGAAAGTACCAAAACATACACTCGCCATCCACTTTGTTAGGAACACCCGTACATGTTTTCTTCATGCTGATATTTAATGTCCACACTGACCATTTATCTACATCACTTTTTTGTCATCGATCTGCTGTCACATGATTGACTCATTATGTAGGTAACTGTATGAATGTAGGTGGCATGGTGGCTCAGTGGTTAGCACTGTACTCCTCCAGAGTCTGGGTTCAATTCCCTCCTCTGGTCTGCATGAAGTTTGCATGACATGTAGATTAGGCTTATTGGGGTTTTCAAATTGCAAGTAATGTGTGTGTAAGTGTGTCCCTGCGATGGATTGGCAACCCGTCTAGACTGTACCCCACCTCGTGCCCGAAGTCTCCTGGGATAAGCTCTAGGCCCTCCGCAACCATGTGCACAGGATAAAACAGTATATACAATGTGTGAGAGTGAGTGACTATATGAATGGGCAAGTGCCCAGGTGTTCCTAATAAAGTAGACAGTGAGAAGACAATTTAAATTTTTATTCCTTCATTCAAAATTAATGACCCAAAGAAAGACTTTCTATATTTACTTCATAGTTAATTACTTCAATCATTCATCATCTTCAGTGGACATTTTATCCTGGTTATAGTCAGGATGAATCCTGGGAACACTAGGAGCAAGATGAGAACACAACCAGGATGGGATGCCAGTTTATCACAGGACACCATGTATACACACACTCATGCACAGTTATGGACAATTTCATATAGCCAAATAAACCTACAGGCATGTTTTTGGAAGGTAAAAAGAAACAGGAGACCTGAGACGTTTGCGTGGGCCTGCTGTGCAAAACTCAGTAAGGACAGTAACCTGAGGACTGACCTCATCATCTTTTTGGCTAAACCGCTAGTCAGTACTCTTTGTCTTGCCTAGTCATTAATTGGCACAAGGTATGATACGAAGAAAAATACCAGACATCTTCTATACCGGCTTATCCTTTATTCAGGGTCGCGGGGACCTGGAGCCTATCCCAGGAGGCTTACGGTACCAGGCAGGATATACCCCGGACAGGGTGCCAATCCATCGCAGGGCACACACACACTACGGAACGCCAATTAGCCTAACCTGCATGACTTTGGACAGTAGGAGGAAACCCACCAAGCACGGGGAGAACATGCAAACTCCATGCACACAGAGACGGGAATCGAGCCTGGCCGGGAATCGAACCCAGGTGCAAGGTGACAGTGCTGACCACTACACCATGTGCCGCCTAAAATACCAGACATCATAAATATGATATAACAAATACCCCAAATTCTGGCCTTGTATTAGATCACATTATCAGAGTTAACCCTATGTACAAGAAAAACTGTAATTCTAATGTGCAACCATATACATGCCAAGTTAGTTACAGTAGCAGTATTTAGTTTAGTATAGTTTTTTTTTTTTCAGATAAAGAAACTGAGACTCTGTGAGAAACTGAGGCCTGTGACTGTGAAGGTGGACTGTCCCAGATACAGATAACAAGGAATCATGAAATTTCCTCTTTCTAACATTAGAGTTATCCACCAATCAGCCATAACATTAATACCACCTGCCTGATATTTTTTGAATCCCCCTTGTGTCACCAGATCATTTGACCAGTTGCAAGGGGGCCTCCACGGATTGGATTTGTTTGTCCAGCATATCTCACAGATGCTCTATTCTGAACCGTTTTTTTTCTTGCAGTGTGGCAAGAGGCATTATCCTGCTGAATGAGGCCACTGCTTTAAGGGAATACTATTTACATGGAGGGGTGTATTTGGCCTGCAACTGTGTTTACGTAGGAGGTATGTGTCAAAGTAACATCCATATAATTGCCAGGAACCAAGGTTTCCCTGAAAACTGTTGTACAGAGCATCACACTGCCTCTGCTGGCTTGGCTCCGTCCCATAGTGCCTCATAGTGCCATCTGTTCCCCAAGTAAGCGACATACACGCAACCAGACATCCACATGATATCCTTCAAAGCAGGCCACCATCGTTATTTGCTTCCTGTGTCCATTGTAACCACTTTCAGCAGGGGACAGGGATCACCTTGTGCACTCTGACCAATGTGTAGCTACACAGCCCCATACGTAGTAAAATGCAATACATGAACAACATTTTATCCTGAACAACATTAACATTTTTATCAATTTGTACAACAGTAGCTCTTCTATGTGATCAGACCAGATTGGCTAGTTTTCCTTTCCCACAAAAATCAATGAGTCTTGAGTGCTCAGGTCCCTGTCGGTTTACCATTTGCGGTTCCTTGGACCATTATTGGTAGGAACTAACCACTGCATACTAGGAATATCCCACAAGACTCCTGTTTTGGAACTTCTCTGACTAAGATCACACTTCACTTGCCCATTTTTCAACTTCAAGAGCTGACTGTTCACTTGCTGGTTTTAATGTTATGGATGATCGGTGTAGATCAGTTTAAAGAAAAGAGTTTGCATTTTCTCCCTGTGCTTGGTGGGTTTCCTCCGGGTACTCCGGTTTCCTCCCACAGTCCAAAGACATGCAGATTAGGCTAATTGCCGTACCCAAATTGCCCATAGTGTGTGCCCTGCAATGGATTGGCACCCTGTCCAGGGTGTACCCTGCCTGTGCCCTAAGTCTCCTGTGATAGGCTCCAGGCCCCCTCGTGACCCTGAATACAGGATAAAGCGGTGTAGATGATGAGTGAGTGAGTGAGCACTGTTCACAAATTCAACATATCTTGGTCACTCTTTAATTCTTGCACGTCTGTGTATGTACATATAAATACATTTCTATAAATACCACAGGCAGCATTGTGGCATAGCGGTTAGCACTGTGGCCTAGCACTTCCAGGGTTAAGGGTTTAAATCTCTTCTCTGATCTGTGTGCAGAGGTGGCATTATCATTAGGCAAAAGTAGGCGAGCGCCTAGAGCCCCGAACCGCCAGGGCCCCATGACTTAAGCCTAATTAAGTAGTTTTAGCCAGCACTTACGTCTAATATTTAAAAATAATTAAAATCCACTTGCTGAAATAGCATTAGAATGCCATTACGCCACATGAGTTGCGTTGGAGCGTTTTAGTCCCCCCCCCACCCAAACACACACTACAATGGTACATTCCGAAAAAGCCGAAAGTTATTCACTGCAGTTTCATTGAGGAGCCGTAGACTTCCATCTACAGCCATGAAACGTTACCCAAGTGGTGCAGAAAAACGGAAATAACGGGAGGAGAACAGACAATTAATAGGATCTTTGGCAAAGGTAACAATTTTTGACACCTGTACATAGTCACAAGTCACCTCAGTTGGTCAGTTTGTTGAATGTCACAAGAGAGGCTGTCTGCACTTGCTATTCTCTCCATTGAGCACAAAATCAGAAAATCAGTGGATATGGAGTCAGTAATAACAAAGTTTGTTGAAGCCAAAGCTTGCAAGGCCAGATTTTAGTGTCTTGGCCCACACTATTCACCCCAGCCATGCAAACAATAAGACTAATTATTTAAAATATTTTTTAATTAACATTATTTTTATATTATTCTTAATCCAACACCTCAATATTCATATGTTTCCCCCCACCCACTACATCTCATTTGATGAAGGAAGACTAAGCTATTTTTAAAAAAGTAAATAATGAAAAAAAACAGGGTGAAAGAATAAAAGCTAGAGAAATACAGTGCCAAAAGGGGAGAAGAGAAGGAGAGACATGAAAATAACATTTGAGGAGGAGAAAGCAAAAAGAAGAGAGAGAGAGACCTCCAAATCAAATAAAATCAATAAAGGAGAAGGAGAGAGATGCAAAGACAAAATATAAAAAAAGAGGAAAGTAAATATAGTGATGACGAAGAGAAACAATAAAATGCATTAAAAGGATTGGAAGGAGAAAAAGAAAGCAGTCAAGTAGCAGGAGAAATACCTGAAATTAAAAGCATTAAAGGGACAGAAGAAGAGGACAGACAAACAGAGTGAAGAAGAGTAAGACAAAGGCAGGAAGGCAAGGATAATGATAAGAGGTAATCATTTTAATAAGTATTCTTTGGTATTATTTGTGTCACTCCTTTGACCTGTCATGGGTTTTCTTACTTTAGTGAAACAGCATAGAAGACAGAGGCCAATCGTCAACTATTAATCTGCTGATCATGTTGAAATACAAAGGTATCTATATCAGATATATAAACTGACAATGAGTTACATTCTAATTGTAGAAACTTGTTTGTGCATTAGTTAATCTGTAAATGCTTTGTTGTTGTATTTTTTCCACAGGGCTGTTCTAGACATCCGGATAAGTTTGCTGTGGGATGACGAGTGAATGGAAGTTTAAGGTAAGACTTATAAACAGCACTGACTGCAGAGGGCCCCATATCCATGTTCACCTTGAGCCCCCAAATTGCTAAATCCGCCACTGTCTGTGTGCATGGAGTTAGCATGTTCTCCCTGTACTTGGTCAGTTTCCTCTGGATACTCTAGTTTCCTCCCATTGTCCAAAGACATGCAGATTAGACTAATTGGAGTCCCAAATTGAGCATAATATGTGTGTGTGGATTGGCATTCTGTCCAGGGTGTACCCTGCCTTGTGCATAAAGTCTCTTGAGATAGGCGTGACCCTGTACAGGATAAGCAGTATAGGAGATGAATGAATAAATGAATAAATCCAACAAACTGCCTTCCATGCTGGCATACATTTATTTTAATGAAATTTCTTCGGATCCAAGTCAAATGTAGAATCTGGAACTCATCAAGGCAAGTACTCCAACACCGCCCCACTCCTCCTCCAAAAAGAAAAAAAGAGACAAAATTGTGAGGTGGCAAAAATAAAAAAAGACAGAATGATGAGGCTGCAAATAACTCGTTTTAAAGGGTGATGTTCTGACTGCAGAAGCACAAACAGAATGTTGTCAATGACTAGTCACTCTTGGTTGAATGTCAAGCTATAATTAACAGCCACTAATTACAGATCACATTACTGTACACAGAACATCAGGGTACAGTTATTGTGTGGGTGCAGCGTATGAGCTGGAGAATCTCTCACTCTCTGCAAGGACTCAACGCTTTTGATGTCCACAGAGGAAGAACATTAAAGCTCCACTCTGATCTAGATTTTCTGTAATGCACAATGGATAGATATACAATGTGTAATGTACACAAATATAGCAAGAATAAGTTCAAATGTATTGAAATAGTAAAAATAAATGTATTAAAATGTTGTGTTTCTCAATTGACCCACAGTTCTTGTCAACAGTAAATACAAATGATAGGCATAATAAGTCACAAATTAAATGATCAAATTGAAATGTTTAATGTTTAATTTCTATTTCTAAAAAAAAAATTACTATTAATACAACCCCCATCCCTCTGTTTTAGTGTTGCAGTAGTAATCATAGATTCTTGGTGCTTATACTGAAATTAATTAGATTACTTAATATTAATGAAAAATACTGTATATTTAGTTGCTAAAGGAAAATCACAACTTGGTTAGTAAATACCTAAAATGCTGGATTTCCCCTTGTGATTTTCTCTGAGCCACATCATAAGATCGTTGACTTTTTCCCCCCCATCTATGGGCATTTGTTGCTGGAATGCATAATTGTGGTGTCTCCTTTTATCTGGCATCTGCATTTCACCATTAGAAGACATAAGTGACACTGCACTCTGGTGGTAGCTCCATAAAACAGGCACAATCTACAGTACTAACTCCAATTCTTTCACTCCTATCTGAATTCCCAGGTTGACAGCAAATCGCCTTAAGTATAGTGCAGCATCCTGTGTATGTCTTTTTTTATAGGTCTGACTAAGAGGACAATATGTGCGTCATAGATGAGTCAGAGAGGACCCTTATCCGAGAGAAGTTTTGAGGTGACATTGTGCTGCACTCACATGGTAAATATAGCGAATGTCGAATGGTGCATTGTTCAAAATGACGCTAAACATTTCTTCATATATTTTGGAATACTGATTTTGTCCTTGGAGTTTAGAATGATAAAGGATTGTAAAGAAATCGGTAGCTCAACCATGAATCATATAAGCACGATTTTATTTTTCATGTTCCAGCAGTACATAACAGTGGAGTGTATAACAAAAGCAATACATGAACCAAGTAAACATGTTAAGCACAAAATGCAGTATATCACATTCCCATTTTTCTATTAATTCTAAAACATGCAATTCCACTTTACCATGGACATTTGACATTTCGGTCCCAGAGTACAGCATGAAGCAGCTAGGAACTGGTGTGACCATACAGTAGGTCACAGCACGCGCTGTTCCTCTGCTACTTTTGTAGTTATCAGTGCTGTTTCTGCAATTCCTGATTCCTGAACGTGTTTACCGACATAATTTAAAATCTTGAGTTGGAATATAGCTGATAGTATACGCTAAATTATTTAATAGAGATACACCTATCTGATATGGATTGTCAGTATCACAGCTGATATCAGTAGACAACACTGATATTGAATCAGATTCAACTTGGCTTGACTCATTTGATTAGCTCAGATGTTTTCCTGTTCAGTGTACTGAGACTGTATGCCAGAAAAGCAGGTAATGTTGATTGACATGACAGATTCTCCAGATATATACTAGACTTCAATCAAAAGACATATATTGCTTCTACACCTGATATTCCACATGACTGGGCAAAAGAAGCGTGAGAGAGTCATTAATTTACTAAGACTAGGTGTGTTGGATCAGTACAGGGCATTGGCACCTTTATATTGGCATATAAAAAACAGAGGGGAAAAAATGCAAGACTCAATAACAGTGCTTTTTTTTTTTTTTTTTAAAGATCTATAATATTTTAACTATTATATAACATTCCCAGCATAAAGGCACTAGTAAAGAAAAAAAAATAGGCTGCCTTATATAAAATAAAGATTTATATAAAATTCAGCACAGAAAAGGTTGTACATGACATTACACTGTAAGTTTAATTACATATTTGTGGCAATAACATGCAATTGTAGATATTTCTTTGACAATATATTTTATATGAACAATGTATGGCACCAGTTTTTTCATCTCCTTTAAATGTGACAAACACTGCAGCATCTTCTTAATCACTTCCACCACAAAGCTTCAACAGCAATTTCTTGTAATCCCCAGAAGTGTCTCCCTGCAAACCCAGAGACCATTCAGTATTAAAATACATCACAGACTATTCACATGGATATTACAGCGTGGCCGCCAAATCAATCAATTTTACAATGAACCTGAACAGAAGAGATGGTAAATTAGATTTTGGGAATCGAAGCAAAATTGCACACATTTAACCTTGGTCTCAGAATTAAACCACAGGGGTATTCACGTATATACAGTCACAATTTTGCACAATTTTGCTATTTTTACCTCCGTACACCACCACAGTGGATTTAGATTCAAAGTTTTTTACCAACATTATTGCATTTTTGCACTATTACATTAGGAATTACTGATTTATAATTTTTTTTTTTTTTTTTGTCCTTGAAATGCTTTGCCCAGACCTTACCGCAGCTATCTTCATTTGTGAGTCTGGTTTGGTACTCAGAGAGTGAAAAGCATGCTTAGTTTGGTTGAGGTCGGGTCACTGAATTAGCGATTTAAAAACATAAAATTAAAAAACTTCTTTTTAAAATTTCTTTCTAACCCTTTTGATCGTAGACATTGACAACGATACATCTACCTCTTTCAGAATGGAATGTTCTTGACTTGACTCACTATGGCAAGATGTCATGAAAGGGTTTTTCATGATCAACATTGCAACGATGCATTCTTACTTTCCTCTGATAGGTTTTGTTTAGTTTTGATCAGCCTGATGTTGCCCTCCTTTACCTGCATTAATAAGTCTTTGGACTACATAGTCAAAGTCCCAATGAACAGCTACCAAATGCAAATATTTCCTAATCTGTCACGAAATAGCTAAGAAAGAGACCCTAACTGGGTAAAAATTGAGAGTTCGTAAAATATGACTGTAGCTCAGGAATGGTCGGGCAATATTCTTCAATTAAAGCTGAAAGTCTACACTTTAACCACATATTGATTGTAATGGATGTAGATGTAGAATCCATTCTGATGGTTTACACAGCCAATAATAATAATAATAATAATAATAATAATAATAATAATGATAAAGAGTCACTGTCCAAATACCATTACAATAGAGACCTTCCCATTGTACTTTATTCAATATTGTTAAGGCTCTACATAAATGCAGTGTGTGCATTTTCTCTATAAACTACATTATACTTATTAAAAGAAGTGAGGGTGAAAGAAACAGTTTACTTACAGAAATGTCAGTATAGAGAGACTTGCCATACATCTTCAGGTACGCCTGGCGGATGTCCAACATGTCAATCTCTGAGCGAGACACCATGATGCGGATCAGGGTGCGATCTTTGGTTCCCAGTCCCTGAACACACCAAAAATTATATTTTAACATTGATTAGACAGATCAGACAGTCCCACATCTCCAGCTTTCAGTGTCTTACCTTCATGGCTTTGTGGAGTCTCTCAGCAAAGTAGGCTGGTGTGTCCTTAATGCACTTCACTGCACACAAGACATTTTAGATTTAATATGTACAAATTTTCCCAAAGATCAGATTTCCCAGAAATCAGAAATACTAAAACTGTAGGATGGAAAAAGATAAATCCAAGTGGCTTATGAAACTGTGATCAAAACATCAGTCAATGTAAATACTAACTAAAACTCAGCCAGTTGAAATGCATAGATGAAACTTCAAATATGAGAAGGACTCACTAGAAACATAGATACATAGAGAAACACACACAAATCATGCACTGAACACTAGAAAAAGGAGGTAGAGAGAGGTACAACACAGCAATGCGTGATGGGAGGTAGGTCAATCACAGTGGAGATGAACTCAATGTGTGGATAAATATTTGGATATATTACCCCATTAGCCTGAGAGTGAACAGCAGCATAGAGGACAAAACAGTTAAAGCAAATTTATTATAAAAAAAAAGAAAAAAAAAAAAAAGAATCCAAATTAGTTTTCTAAAGGGACTCTACCTGCTCAAGTGAGAATGCCGACATAGTGACTATTCATAACTTTATTATGGACAACAGTACTGTGCAAAAGTCTCCATTTTGTTTATTTATTTATTTTGCACAAAATGTATTATACATGTTTATTCCATAAAAAAATAAATAAATTATATATAAACTGGAATATTAATGTTTGGAAATACACTATATACACACAGTATGTATATATATATATATATGCACCTCAAAAAAAGAAAAATAGTATGATGTACATTATACTAATATTATTATATTATCATAATATTATTTATGTTGTATTTATGTATCTATGTTCCAATGCTATATTCCATGCTAATTGTTCATGACTCTGTGTGTGTGTGTACTTTATATACTTTATTTATAGAAATGTGTGTTAATGACATCCTTGCTCAACAGCGGTTATTTGCATGAGTCTAAGACATTTGCACAATACTGTATGGCTTGTATAAACTACTCCATGACATCATCTTACGTAATAGTTTGTTAAGTTTATTAGATTCCTACACTCATTGGAGTGAGCCAAGTGCATGTTGTATACAGTTTATACACTGTATACGGACTTTCATTCTGCATACAGTACACTGTAGACACAAAACAGTCTGCAACCAAATATAACAGTAGCGCAGTGGTGAGAAATTGACATAAAAATAAAACTAATTCTGCCTTGGAAAATATGGCCTGACTCACTTTTTAACTGTACTACAAGGTGTACTGACAAAGTTGATAGTGAATGAATAGTATTTAAAACACAGGGTATCTAACAGGGTAACACTCACGATCATATCACTACTGTGGTGAAGTCCATCATCTAAATAATATTTGATTCAAATATTCAAATAACAGTCAGCACAAAGAGACATTTGTCAAACTGTCAGATATATTATTGTACTCATAAGTAAATTGTATGCAAAAGCTAGGCGCATTAAAAGAAAATATACATAAACATTTAACTCCTGTAGTGTCATTTGCTCATCCAGGCAGGTCCATTAAACTAAAGACTGTTAAAACATCTTACCAACAGCCAGCATGCCACTCTCCAGATCTCCAGACATCTCCCTCTCAATACTCTTCTGAAGGTCTCGGCCACACATGTGCTGGTACTCCTGGAACACTGTACACACATGCATATAGATCTTAAAACTTGTTGAAAAAAATACAAAAACAAAGAGAGAGATTTAAATGAGAGAGAGACAGAGAGAGAGAGAGAGAAAGAGAAATTTTCTTTAAAAAAAAAACGATTTGCTTTTATTATGGCACTGAAACAGAACGGCAGCAAGCTCTATACTGTTAATACTCTTTAAACACTTCTTAATAACGTGCCATATAGTGGTTATTATATTAGCAAACGTTGTTGGCCAAAAGGAGAGTAAAATTCTATGCCATTTTTTTTATACAGTCTTATGCAAAAGTTTGGGCACCCCTTGATAAATAACAGATTTTGGTGATTTTTCTAATTGAAAAGATGTTAACAACAACAAAATGCACAATATTTTAAGCAAACATTGATGCATAGTTACTTCTTATGCCATAAATTGAACAAAAATAAAGAATAAAAACATTTTGCATGAGACTGTATCTACAAAATTCATCCAACAAACCTATAATTTTGTCAATGTTATTGAAAACCCTGACACCATGCTGGTCCTTGGACAATTAATAAACATAAACTGTTTTAGCAACAATGTTGTGAACGGCACTTAAATTCCAGGTATGGAAACAACAGCATCCTACAAACACACTTGGCACTGCGTGTACTACCTGTTGTGTGTAGGTGTTTGGACATTGGCTAGTTTTTAGGAAAGAGTGACTGTTTATGGAAGACTGCTGTAAACAGCTGTGATGTTTGATGCTTGTATGGATCATCATTTATAAGAAATGACTAATTTCGATCAGCTAAAAGCTAACTGGATAAAGTTAATCTGATCATGGCCACTAATAAGGAGGTTTAGATTTTTCATTACATTTCTAAACTCTTTGTCATAAATGATATAAGGTAGCAAGCTTTAAAAATCAAATTTATACACTGGATTATATTAACACCCTCCAGTGATACCGGACTGGCTGACATTCTTAGCTTGCTGGTAAACTAGAATGTAGGGAGACATGTACATCACTGACATGTACAGTATAAAGCTGTACTAACAATAAAAGCTTTACAACTCTTTAATTACCTTTAAATGGAAGACTTTAAAAGTTCACAAATTTAAATTTTAAAGTTATAAAAAAATTCAGAAGTTAAACTTTCCCATTTAATACTATGGGAAAAACTTTATTGCGAAGGTGTTCTTTTGTGCCTTTAAAAAACTGGTTTGACTTTGGGGGGGAAAAAGTGTGGCAATCAGTATGCTATTTTGAGTGTTCACACAAACAGATAGATTTTTTTTTTAAACCACACAGACCATCATTTTCCATTTCCATTTAACCCAGCACTCTCACCAGGACAGTATAGAAACTGATTGTGGTTTCTCTTAGTGAAGACTCAAC
The DNA here is from genome assembly GCA_030014305.1 of Clarias laeviceps. Classification (NCBI taxonomy): domain Eukaryota; kingdom Metazoa; phylum Chordata; class Actinopteri; order Siluriformes; family Clariidae; genus Clarias; species Clarias laeviceps. The sequence goes on along the minus strand of JAQMYJ010000039.1, from coordinate 19,022,843 downwards.
TTTGGTGAGTTTTTTCAAACTCAAGGTCAAGAAGAGAGTATTTTTTATTCAAAAATAATCGCGTCTCTGTTTATTTCTCTTAAATAAAATATGAAATCATTTTCCTTCATTTCCAGAATGATGACATTACTGTACCTGCTCTAAGGTGAGGTTTGCTTCGAGCACACAGGATGGCATTAAACTTGGACTCATCTGTGCCCAGTTTATTTTCCCCAGCCTGGTACAGAGTCTGAAGGTATACATCAGGTATACATTAGATATAGTGCTTAGCTCTTGTATGAACATTCAGAACATGACGGTAAAGTAATTTAAATGGAAGAATTAAAGCAAAGCCAGTCTTTACCTGTGCATCTTGTTTGGCTAATGATATATCCACACTCTCTGTCTCATCACGATTGCCCTTAAAAAAAAAAGTAATATTGAGATGATATAAAGATAATGTCAGTAATATTTCATATCTATGACATATTTTAAATGTGAGTAAAATAGAGCATGTGATTACTAACATTATTAAGATATAAATCTGTTATTTTCCGGATAAAAAAAATATTTAAAACTAATTGTCAATAAGACATATTTTATAGATTTTTTTCTCTAGAGTTGCGACGGGAAAACAGCCCCAAGTGTACCTGAGCAAGAGAGATGAGGAGCCTGCGAAAGTGTCCTGATGTATCTCCACTAATTGCGTCCTCCAGTGATTTCTTGTTTTCTGTAAAAACACTGAAATTTATTGACTGGCTCAGTTTCAGGTGTCATAAGAACATATCGGGGGCACGATGAGATATTTGCATTTAGCGCGTCGAGGTGTAATACTGCATGAGAACAAACCAGCTTTGTAGAGTTGATTGATTTCTCTGATCTCCGCATTGGTGCGAGAGGACAGGATCTCAATCAAACAAGCCTCGTCAGTCCCGGCTCCCTGTCCAGTACAAGAGACGTAGGTTAAATGATAAATCATTCATATTCACATAATATTTATTGTAGAAATATTTCCATTATAAGTATCCATTTTAACATTAACTACGAAAAGAAAGAAAATCTTAAAATCTTTTAAAAATGAGCCTCTGCTATACAAGTCCCTATATTTGAGCTTTTATTACACAACTATAATATAACAGAGTGAGCGTCAGAGCTTCTTATGGAACATTATACAGCAACTTTCTGTCTAATCAGAATCAAAAGTTTATTAATGATGGGGTATAAAATTAAACTAATGTAGTATGACATAATTTTTCCCACCACATTTTTATTGTAAAATGATTTACACACCTTGATGGCTTCTCGCAGCTCAGATGCATCAAACTGAGCAGGAGTCTTCAGCATGGCCAAAACACATTTCTCAAAGTTCCCGGAAAGCTCAGACTTCAAATCCTTAATCAGGTCCTGAAAAAAAAACACCCACACAAAATGGGGATGATCGACTGCAGCTGTAATCATACTCTACATTTGGTTAATTAAAAACACTGCAAGATGGGACATAAAGGAAAAGGGTCACCACCGCCCCCCCCCCAGATCACAGTTTTCTTTCGTTGGACTAAAATATTTCGGACATTCAGTGTATGAACTGAAAGGGCATTTAAGCATGAATTAAGGAGTAGTAATAAAATGTTATACAAGCAAACAGAACATTCTTACAAGAAATTTGAGTTACCTTGCCATAAGAAGTCTTATAGGAAATCAGCAGAGGGACACGCTGCCTGTTAGAACGACTTCCAAGAAGGTTAATTATGGCCTGCTCATCAGTACCTGTTGAAACATGTCAAATTCAGAACACAGGGATCTCCTGCTGTGGGAACTTAGACTTTAACAAATAAGTTTTAAAAAAAAAAGGGGAAACCCATTCATTTATATTTACCCCATACAGTACAGAGAGTTATAAATTGTATAATTATTGCAACAAAATTATCTAAATGTACAATACATGGTTGACAACGGATCAAACAGTGCAGAAGAATATAAGCTAAAATAAAATGTTAAGATATTCACCAAAGCCCTTCATGGCCTTCCTAAGAACTTCTGCATCTTTTAATTGGTCAGCTCCAGGACAATCTGCGATGGTTCCTCTGAATCCACGCTAAACACGGAAACAATAAAAAGTATTCAAACAATACAAAATGCAAGATTTATCAAAAATAACTGACTCGTTAGCAAATTGTTGTAAAAGAAGAGTTTTTTTTTTTAACTCTGTAAAAAGTCTTACATTTATAGCAGGAATAACCATGGGAGCTCCTCCTCCATAACTGGGCATGGACGGATTGGCAGCAGGTGGATTTGGGTAGTTAGGCATTGGAGTCGGAGTCGGACCTTGCGGGTAGCTAGGCATGGATGGGTTGGTTGCTGGGGCTTGTGAGAATCCTGGCATGGATGGGTTGGTTGCTGGGGCTTGTTGGTAGCCTGGCATGGATGGGTTGGTTGCTGGGGCTTGTTGGTAGCCTGGCATGGATGGATTAGGTGATGGGGCTTGTGGGTACCCTGGCATGGGCTGGCCTGGAGCTGGCCCTCCTGGATAGCCCATCCCTGGTGCCTGAGGCATGGCTCCTCCTGGCTGAGGGGATAGGCGAATGGGCTAATGATTACGATAGGATACATGACATCCAGATCCCTGGTACTTGAGGAAACATGGTTATCATGGTTTGGGGTACAATTGCTTAAAAATTAACGTGCAACATATCAGCACTAATATATACTGTATGTGTGAATATATATCATCACTCTTATGCAAATCAGGAGTTATCCATCGTAAAATTTCACTAGATACTGTATACTAGTACATTTCAAATTAAGTAAGGATTTTGCATTCAATTACAACAAAAGAAGTAGCAGAAATACACTGCCTGGCCAAAAAAAGAAATATCACAGTTTGGATTTAAATAACCAAATACGTAAGTCTTTGTTCGAATAATTACTACAATACTCAGGAGGTAGTGTTATAAGTGTGATGATCTGGCGTTGCTTCAATTGGTCAGGTCTTTCAGCTGATGACCTGAAAGTACTGAATGACCAGGTTATTCCATCAATTAAGTTTTTGCTTCCCTGAGGGCACGAACAAAACAGGAACAGGGCTTCTTCATCAGAAGAATTTTTCATCAGGCATCAAGCTGTTAAAAGCGCGATACAAATGAAATTCACTTGAATAATGCGTGCCATAATCAAAACTAAAGTCGGTCCATGGTAATATTTGAGTGTGCAACTTATTTTATTTTGGTCAGGCAGGGCATGTTCTCATTTATAGTTTTAAAAGCAGCATTGAGGCAAAGAGAATAAAATAATAAGTGCACGTAGGTGCAGATGTATGCAGTATCCTGGTCGGCAGGGAGCACAGATGTTTGGAGTGTGCAGTGTTCTCATATTAAAAGCAAAGATTAGACGTCAACTTGCAGTTATCAAGAGAGTATGTATCAGAATGAAGCCGTGGCTTTAATTGAAAATGCGAGAAAGTCTGTCTATTTGGTCTTTAAATTGCTGTTTAACATGAATTTATTCCAATATTAAGCGATCAGCTTGGGAACGTAGGTATGCAAAAAATGCTCTGTAGGTAAATTAACACACAATGTACTGCCTTCTACTGAGCTCTTGTTATGACTCATATAAACCAGACTGATTTTTAAAATTCCTAGATTTCTCCTGCAGAACGTTAACTTTATCAAGAATGGAAAATATAAAATTTAACACGCATTAGGCAATCTGCTTTGCACTGAGTAACAAACGGTATGACAATTGATGCAGTAATTCTTCCTAAGGTGTGGCTACTGTTACATTGGTATAGAACAAATTTATGAGAAAACATAATACATTAGTAACAATTACACCAGAGTGCAGATGAAAGACTGCGCCTTGGATTGTTCAAATAATTCAAATTTTTTTTAAATAAATTGCAGTATTGGTATTTCAAAACATTTTAACACTATGATGAAACTTACCATTGCAGGCATGTTGCTTGGATTAAATCCAGGCATTCCAGGACCAGTAGGAGCTCCCCATCCACCTACAAATACACAAGAAAAAAAAAAAGACATTTTAAACATCCATGAGAGAAAACGAGTATAGCTTATATTTACTCTAAATAAGCAGGAAAAGAATTACAGGTTTGGTTGTCCATTACACTCCGTTTAGTGCTTGAGACCTCGTCCAACTCTGTTTAAAGAATAACAGCTTCTGCCTGTACTGGTCTTTTAAAAGATGTGGTAGTATGGAGTATGGAAAACAAGCCACACCTCTGATGCCAGGTGGTCACTCACTTCCGTCACCTCAAAACCAGAACCACAAACTCAAACTGAGGTTTGAATTCAGTGATCCCAGTCATTGACGATCACAGTACAAGAGTGTAAAGAGTTTTGGAATTAATGATGAGCTAGGTTTTAAACTGAACACAAAACACACGCCTCAAAAAATGTGCATTAAAAAAATGTATTAATACTTTAAATATAAATTAAACTCATGATTGTGATATACTGTAAAAAGCTCATGTGCATACGCCCATTTCTCAGTACATAAACCTGTCACGCAACTTCAAGGATTGACACACCCTCGTGTTAGGAAACTCTGAAATCCTATGCAGAAACATTTGCGCTTCCTCTCAACGGTGTTTTGAAATACACAGCTGCTTTGTTAAATCCATATGATGACACAAACATACAGCTGTCAGTCATCCACATGCAAACTTATGAACTAGCACAGGGAGTGAGTCATGTTCTAACAGAGGTTTCCATTGACGTTGTGCTATTTATAACGAGCCAACTTAAGCAATGCAGTTTGGGCTTTATAACGCCCTGTTACTAAGAGAATGACCTACCTGAAGGAAGGGGAGGAAAGACTCCTGGCTGGCCTGGGAAAGCACCTGGTTGGGACGGGTATCCCCCTGCCTGAGGATAACCTCCTGCTTGAGGAGGATACCCGCCTGCTTGAGGATACATTCCTGGCTGCGGAGGATATCCACCATCCTGCGGAGGGTAGCCGCCAGGCTGAGGGGGATAACCACCGGCCTGAGGGGGATAACCACCAGCCTGAGGAGGATAACCACCAGCCTGAGGAGGATAACCTGGATAACTCATCTTTAATTCTAGAATGAAGACAGAATAAAATTTGCTTTTAATTTGTTTTACATGATTACTACTATGATTATCAGGAAATTTTGTGTATAAAAAAGACAAAACCAAAAAAAAAAAAAAAACAGAACAACTGTAAGGTGAAAAGAACTAAAAAGCACCTCCAACAAATTTCATAATTTTTTTTTTTTAATAAATAAAATTCCAGTTTTCATCATATTTTCTGAAATCTGAACATTTCTGATCATGTAGCAACATGATGCTGGTTCAATGAACTTTTAACTTGTTACTTATCTCCTTTAATACAAACAGAAATAAAATGCACGAGAAAACAAAGGTGTGAGAAAACAAAGATGTGAAGACAGAAGTTGTGAAAAAACAACCATGTGAGAGAGAGACAACACAGCCGGTGTTCTAGATCAGCCAAAGATGTTCTGTTATTATTTTCTTTTAATAGCACACACAGAAAAGGCTTTACAATCACAATCGGCTTCCATGAATTAATGTACGATTGACCGCTGTTGAGGTGACCAAAATACACACCTTCAAATACACACCTTCTACACTGCTTCAAATGACGCGTAATAATGTCAGAGTGCCTTTCGATTGGTGAGCTTCCCTCGTCAGTCAGTATGTTTACATGACGTTGTAATGACTAGACTAATTGTTCTAGCCCGACTAAAACTGGGCAATTTAAAAACAGGTTAGTCAGTAGTTGGACTAACCCTTTTTTTAAATTGCCCAGTTTATATATAAGCCCGAAATTATTTATACCCCTTGGTGGTGATCCTTGGATTCTTTTGGCTTCCGACCACATCCTCTGCGATTTTTCACAGTTCACAGTGTCTTGTATTTGTTAATAATACTTTGCACTGTAGTCACTGGAACTTCAAAACATTTAGATATGGTCTTATGGCCCTTTCATGACTTGTGAGCAGCCACAATGCGCAGCCGCAGGTACTCAGTGAGCTCTTTTGTCTTAGCCATCACTGTCTACCAACCAACATTAGAGAGCTGCTGTTTTTCACCTGTTGATTTTATTAAAACAGCTGTTCCCAATGAATCAGGCTAATTAGGATGCTTTAGAACAGCTTAGACTATTTGGAATGGTATAGAATTTTGGATTTTCCCATAGACTGTGACAGTTTGCAAAGGGTATGAATAATTTTGGACATGACACTTTTTGTTCAAATGTAAATAAAAGCTGAGAAATATTTTTTTCCACAATGATGCCTCTTGTACATCGTCATGTTATCTCAAAAAACTTGCTGGTTGAATAAAAGTAACTCAGTAAGTCAGTAAGTCAAAATTTGCCAGGGGTATAAATAAATTCAAGCTCGACTGTATATATTTATTTTTGTTTTCAGTGAAATTACATATCCAGAATTAATATTTTAGGACCATGTCCATTGTTAAAAACTCTATACAAATAACATTTAACTAAACAAAAAAATGACTATATACAATAACTATGTGACTACTGTACTCCCATATTCTGCAGTATTGTATATACATTGTGTTTTTCCAGTCTCTGAGAATTCCACAGCTTCTTTTTCCACAGTTTTTCCACAGTTTCTTTTTCTACAGATAAAAAAAAGAAAAAAAAAAGAAAACGCCATTGTACAGTGATTGGACCTTTGGGTTCATTGAGTAAACATAACAGATAGTGTGCATCTCATTTCTATTTAAAATAAAATATACAGCATGTATAAAATGTTCAGTGCTGTAAAGTTGTCCATGTCGTCACCGTTTCACATGCTACCAGTTTGCCCCAAGCTAAGTTGTTTGAGGACTGTTTTAGTGTGCGACATACTGTAACAGGTCACAATACCTACAATACTAACAAACACAATACTCACTCATTTATCTTCTATACCGCTTTATCAAATACAATACTAACAAGATGAAAGGGGGCATATAACATAGTGGAAACAGACATACTTTGGTCAATAAATCGATTCCCCTACCATGCTTCTATAATGGAGCAAGAGCAGTAGGTCAATTAAAGGGCCTAGTCAAACTATACCTGTAGCTTGACTTAACTGTGTACTGTATGTAAACCTACTGAATTTTTAACCAGGTCAGTCAACAGCCACTTTTGCAGTAGGTGTTTAAACACAGAGGTGTAGTAACAGTAAAAGTAAATGTTGCTTAAGGTGTTCTGCAAAAACTAAGAATATAGGCAGGAACTTACCCAGAAAGAAGCAGAAGCATTTTTTCTTAAAAGATATGACCACATCACCCCTATCTTATCTACTCTGCATTGGCTCACAGTCAACTTTTGCATGGAGTTTAAGATACTACTCCTGGCCTAAAAATCACTAAATGGTCTCTGGCTACAATACCCAAGCAAACCTCTGGTCATTTATGAACTGCCCGACCCACTTAAAAGGTGCAGGGTCTTTGCTGGGACCTTAAACAATAAAGGCTACAAAAAGATACCGGTTAGCATTAGAGTTTTAGCATTAATGATAAAATAGTATTTGAAAACCTAAAAAAATGTAAGCTAAAAAAAGTAATAAATAGAATTTCAAAAGTTAAGATATACAGTGCATCCGGAACGTATTCACAGCGCATCACTTTTTCCACATTTTGTTATGTCACAGCCTTATTCTAAAATGGACTAAATTAATTTTTTTCCTCAGAATTCTACGCACAACACCCCATAATGACAACATGAAAAAAGTTTACTTGAGATTTTTGCTAATTTATAAAAAAAAAAATTGAGAAAGCAAATGTACATAAGTATTCACAGCCTTTGCAAAATTGAGCTCAGGCGCATCCTGTTTCCCCTGATCATCCTTGAGCTGTTTCTGCAGCTTAATTGGAGTCCACCTGTGGAAAATTCAGTTGATTGGACATGATATGGAAAGGCACACACCTGTCTATATAAGGTCCCACAGTTGACAGTTCATGTCAGAGCACAAACCAAGCATGAAGTCAAAGGAATTGTCTGTAGATCTCCGACACAGGATTGTCTCGAGGCACAAATCTGGTGAAGGTTACAGAAAAATTTCTGCTGCTTTGAAGGTCCCAATGAGCACAGTGGCCTCCATCATTCGTAAGTGGAAGAATTTCGAAACCACCAGGACTCTTCCTAGAGGTGGCCGGCCATCTAAACTGAGCGATCGGGGGAGAAGGGCCTTAGTCCAAAAATTTTTAATAAAAAAATTCTTATCTTTAATAAATTTGCAAGTAAGCCTTTTTCATGTTTTCATTATGGGGTGTTATGTGTAGAATTCTGAGGAAAAAAAATTATTTACTCCATTTTAGAATAAGGCTGTGACATAACAAAATGTGGAAAAAGTGATGCGCTGTGAATACTTTCCGGATGCATTGTAGGTGCCAGTCTGGAGGGTTCATGGGCATAGATTCATGGGTCTGATTCATCCTAATGTCCTACTTCTGGTTTGAGTTCTAATCACCCAAAACTTAGTAGCTGCTGCTGAAAATGGAGTATCAGATAACTGTGGATGGTTCCATAGAGAAACCATAAAAACAACTTTGAATGGCTGATCATCACTGTATAGATTTAGGACTGCAATTGTTAAAAAAACAGGGTTTCCACACTAGTCTAACACAACAGACTTCAAATCAAAGCTGAAATGAATTCAGAAATGAGTCATACTCTTAAATTTTCCTATGTTCCTCTTTACACAACTGCAATTGTTTATCATTGCACTATCAGGTGTCACCCAGAGATAACGATGGGTTCCTTCTTGAGTCTGGCCCTCCAAGGTATCATCCTCATGTCGTTTTATTGAATGCTACCACACCTTCCGGCTGGCTCATTGAGGATACGTTTAAACAAATGTATATATTTCTAAAAAGCTGCTTTGGGACCATGTCCATCATTAAAAGCTCTATACAAATGAAATTTAACCAAACTAAAATGTAATACATACAATAACTATGTTATTACTGTACTCCCATATTCACAATGTACTTTGAGAATGAAATTAGATAACTACCTGAAAAGAAAAAAACACACAAAATACATGATAAATAATATAATAAAATAATAAAATGTTAATTTTTACAGTTGTGGAACGCTCCTATGAATCTGAATTTCAGCTAAAGACGTTTAGTGAGTCTATAACATCAGTGAGAGTTTTATTCTGCCATAAAAGCAGCTTATCAACTAGTGCATGGTTTACCTTAACTGGAAAAAGATAACTGAATCTGACATCATGTATTGTCAGAGTTTATATAATAAAAATAAAATCAAGTATTATTATTATTATTTATATTATTTATCATAAAAAATATATATTATTTATCAAATATAAATTTCTGTACCAGTGTAATGCTCTAAAATGACAACAACAATTTTTTTTTTAATGATAACCATACTGAAACTTTTAACCTAAACATGAAGAGCAAATAAAACCTGCAGTAGTTGTGTTTTGTTTGTTCCTATAAATTACTTATCAGGTTCCTTGAAGTAGAACACAGAACCACATCCATTCTGATCATCACTGCTTTAACGTATTAAGTTAAAAACAAACACATACATAATGACAACACATAATCACAGCCCTTGTGGACATATCATGCACACATACCATTCTATTGGTATCATGGTTATTTTTACATGCTTTATCGAGATAAATGGGAGCGTCCAGAGAAACAAGGCACATAAGTGAACTTGGTTACTGTGCATTTTATAGCCATGTGAATACAGAAAGTCTAGAAGTGTTATCAGTCTAGTCCTCCATTCACCAAACCAAAATAACCACCGTGTGATGGGTCGACAGGTGACTTTTGTCCTGTCATAAACTGTCGAATCTAGCTGAAGGTGAGCAAACATTCAGGTGAATAGGTGAACTTTGTACATGGAAACACACCTGAAAGTCAGAATTTTGAAAAACGACACTCACTTATACAGTGCTATATGTACTACTTAAGTGTTTCACAACCACTCCGGAGGTGCAGGAGGATCTTCTACCCTGCAAACACTAAAATGTGCAGGACACGAGGTCCCCCAGGGCCAGGGGTTGGGAACCACTTGATTCTGGTGGTTGATTTAAATGGTCATTTGAAGTCAAATGTCACACAAAGTCGACATCAACTAAACTGGGAGATCAGATCCAGTGTGATCAGACAGGAAGAAGAATCACAACCTGGCAGGCAAGTAGAGGCACTACTGTACTATGAATGTAAAAGCTGTGGCGCGCGTGAGTGAGTGAACCGAACACACCCACTTCTCTGTGACGTCATCAGGGCAAAACGTTACAGGCCCTAAATTTAAACTTCAAACACGATTTATAAACAAAACACATAAAAAAAATACTTTGATTGTAACCAAACTGCTATGTCGCACAACTCAGCCCGACTCACCGTTGTGAAGTTGGTTTGAAGTTGGACGTTGGATATTCGAGCTAAGGCTTCCAGATAAAGATTTTTGGCTGAGATTCGGTAACAGAGTCCGACGTCTATTAATATTTTTTAATAGAAAAATGTATTATTTCAATAACTTACAGGTCATGTGACCCATTGGCTCAAAATCTATTCTAAAATGCAATAGGACTCTGTTAGCGAATCTCCGCTACAAATCGGTATCTGGAAGCTGGAGCTCGAATATCCAACGTCCAACTTCAAACCAACTTCACCGCGGTGCCCAACTCGATGTAAATAAACCAGATAGTTACAGTTTACAGTTTAATGTTTTAACATTTCAAAAGCGAAAATAAAAACAGCCTAGGGCAGTTAGCACCGCTTTACTGCAAAATTTACACCAGCTACCATTTAAACGAACGCGCCAAATAATCAGAAGCGAAACAAAGCAGGTGATCTTTGTACTTACATGATCGTGTAAAGTCTTTAAACAGCGGAATTACTTGTCTAAGAGTTTTTGGATCGGGAAGAAGCAGGAAGGGTCAGTGGGTGGGGATCCTAAAGCCTCCTGTCATTAAAAACTGCGTCAGATGTGGGTGCGTTCACTCTGCGCAGATCCACAGCTCCTGCGCACATATATACAGTACACATAAGCTATCATGCTCATGTTTACATGAAATAACACACATACAATTTCTTTTTTGTGACCATGCGAAATAAACACAATACAAGCATACAAAAGTCAAATTTATGTTTCGAAAATTGCTGTATGTGGCACGAAACGGGAAGTATCGCGGAAGATTTATTCAGGCAAATCTACAGTATGTTATGTGTAGTCGCAACAATCAAGTCACATGATTTCCATCTTTCAGACGGCTGTGACGTGTTTGCTCCGCTGATTAAAAGGTGCTGATTCTTTTACACAGTGCTTATGGCTTTTCCTTCACAGCTCTGTGTCAGCCCGCTTTCTTCCATTAATATTGTAATCATCATTCTTCACGTGACTAGGTACACCTTTTGGTTTCAGAAACAATCCATACGAAATTCCATTCAATCTTTTTATGTTATATTTTTTTAAGTAAACTAATATTCTCGATCTTGGATCTTTAGGGACATCCACAGAATATAAATATATACTATATGGACAAAAGTATTTGGCCAAACCTGTAGTGACATTGTACCCAAATACATATACTTCGATGGAGCCAATCCATCACAGAGCACATTCACACACTAGGGGCAATTTGAGAACACCAATCAGCATGTCTTTTGACTGTGGGAGGAAACCGGAGTACCCTGAGGAAACCCACCAAGCACACAGAGAAGAAGCAAACTCCATGCACACAGATACGACGGAATCGAACCCTCAACCCTAGAGGTGCAAGACCACAGTGCTAACCACTAAGCCAGCATGCTGCCCGTATATATACTGTAGGTACCCGCTGCCGCTCCTCACGCTATGATATGAAAGGTCATAATAACGCGGCCTACTATTACATTAGATGACTGCCTAATGTTTTATGGTGAGGGATGCCCGCTACACCGGCCACCCCTACACTGGAAAACTGAATTTTTTATTAATTTTCTGTTACATTTTTTTTTACAGAGCTGTATAAACAGTAATCTGTCTGGAAAAAATAAATAAATAAGAGACCACTGCTCTCTCAGGGGGGAGGGATGAGAGGTACTTCGCACTCCCACATTAACGACGGCTCTACAAGCCAGTCAAGGGCGT
>JAQMYJ010000039.1:18997888-19010626 GCA_030014305.1 Clarias laeviceps | reverse complement strand
GGTCTACGGCCATCCCTACTGAGTGGCGGTATGAACTTAATGTGGGAGCCCCTAGTGACTGGGAGGAATTGGACACGGAAAATCAGGCAAAAATTGGGGGGGGAAAATAAAGTAAAAATAAATAAATAAAATTTATTAGCATTTTGTTTTTAAAATGCATTTTCTTGCATGATCTTGGGTTATTTTGATGTGTTGTGATGATGTCATTTCCTTTAAATGTACACTCTAATTAACAATAGTTATATTTAGAATTTTGGAAAAATATTGTTAGCAGTTCACAAAAAATTAAATAAAAATGTTAATTTCACCAATACATGTACGTGTAAGAAAAAAAACATAAACTGATTATTTTGCAGTGGTCTCTTATTTTTTATCCAGAGCTGTATATAGTCAGTTCTGCAAAGAAGAATGGGCAAAGTTTAAATATGCAGTTTTGTATGCCATTGAAAACTGAACTTAAACTCAAAATGAACTAAAAATTGTCCTTCCCAAATTGTTGTGATATCATGAGAGAGAGATTTACATTTTAAGTTAACTTGGAATTATCCCGAACTGGACACATGATCTGTTTGAGTGATAAGCTGTCCTCATCTATCAATAGCTAGTAAATAATCGGAGGAAGAGTAAGACGCAGACGCAGGCACAATAACTAATAATTAGTCTTTTTTTGTTACAAAAACAATGGCACGATGAAGAGTTTGTTTGCCTAATACCAAGACCCACTAAGAGCCACTCAGAAGTTTTTTACACACAAAAAAAACATAATTAAAAGAGGGGTACTAACTTTTGAACATGGCTGTGCATGCTTCATAAGAATAATGAAAAAGAAAGAAGAAGAAAGATAATGGCTCAGCATCAACATTTAAATATAAACAAATTCATTCAAAGGATTACAAAACCTACAAATCTATTTGATATAACACAAAGCTATTTGCCAATGAAAATCATGAAAATCATGAAAATGATTTTAGCCTCAAGATTGCAACTACTCATTTCAATGTAATATGATTTACAACATTTAACAGTATTCACATTGGGTCAAAAAGCATATACTGTAAACATTAAAACATCATGTAAATCGCATACCTAAATAACAAGTAATGACAAGACCGTTACTTGTTAGCATCAATGAAGCTGCAGTGGAAAATCATCTTTGGTCTCTGTTGTACAAGGAACAATGTAACTGACATTTTTGTCTGAACTGTTTATTAAAGTATAATAGGGCTCAGTCCTGAGGCTGGATAGGGATCATGGTGAATAAAAGTGCATGATGGATGTGATGGCAGACTGATTAAAACCTCTAAAACCTCGATTAGAAAGGGAGCTGGATGGTACATAAAATCAATCAAATGCCAAGCAGGCATTAGATAAATCTTATGAACTCAAGGTAGTTTCTTAATCTATCTACTCCCAAACCCTGAAGAAGTTCTGATGAATTTCTTAACCTTGTGTTTAAATTGATCCTATTTTTTTATCTAAATGACTAAATCCACTTCTCACTACCCACCATTCTCATGACAGTTTGACCCTGCCATCACCTCTCATTTAATAAAAGTGCCTGCTAGATATCTGCTCCTATAAATTACTTTATTAACATGCCAGTTGCTGCATATTATTTCCATAATCCCCTTATACTTAGCAAAGCTTCATTGACATTCTTAACGGATGACAACATCAAATCTTTAAACTCATTATTATAGTGTGGAAGACGGAAGCTTTGGATTCATTAAAATTTTGAACCTTAATTCAGAACCTTTTCAAACTTTCAGTGTCTTAAATTTTGAGCTTATGAATGTGCATCATTCATTCATTAATTCATAATAATCATAATAATCCTTATTAACTGCTTTATCCTGATCAGGGTCATCGTGGATGTAAGCCATATCGTGGGAACATTAGGCATGAGAGGGGAACACATTATTTATAAATAACTTTTAAATATTAAATTAAAATAGTGAGAAATAAAGCTCCATGTGTAAAGTTTCTCATCATTAGGTGATGGACTTCGGCAATGAAGGATGAAGAAGTCATAACCCGATCCTTTTCATTTGATTTAGTGATGAAACATGATTAATTGAATGGACATATTAATTTTGTAAAGCAGATGTTTTAATGAATATTTTAGTTCCTCTTTGATTTTTGCACTGCCTAGTGATATAATGATACAGAACTTACAGGGTGATGTTTAGAAAATGGTTTTATTAACTGCACATGACATGCAGATACACACTGAAGAATTAGACAAAAGCCAGTCACAGAGAAGAAAGGAATAAACCTGGTGACAGTTCCATCCTGCTTAGTCTGTGAATTAAATTATTAATCTTTTTTTACGAATCTCCTGTTTTATACTACATTGTATATCCTTTCTAGCGTCCTTGCCATCTAGCATAGATTTTACAGTATATACTTACATTAGTCTACAGCACTTTACAAACGTCGTGAGCCACCCCTCATTTCTTCATGTTAAATTAAAAGAATGATTTCATTTCAATTAAAGAAATAGGAGCAAATGATTTACTGTGACAGGCTGCAAAGATACAATTGGTTGTTTATGAAACAACCTTAGCAGCAACCTCCTTTCCCCTCTCGTCTGTTCCAAGCACTCAGCATTCAGCATCTCCCGTGTACTAATCACAGGCCTGCTCCTCTGTCATCATCTGCACCTGTTTCTTACTGGTTCATGCCTTAAGTAAATATTTTTCCTGTTTGAATGATTTATAGCTGCTTGTGCGGCTTAACAAACAAAAACATTAATAAATATATATATATATATATATATATATATATATATAATATAGATATTGGTCACTTACAGGGACTGGACTCTGATGAGAGCTGCAAAGTCCTTCAAAAGCCTTGTTTTGTTATTATTATTATTTTTATTTGTTTTTTTTAACAGATGTGATGGGTTGAGGTGCTGTAATGGTTAGCACTGTGATAAATTGGCCACCTCCCAAGTGCCCCAATCTCCTGGGATAGGCTCTAGGCCTCCTGCAACCCTGTACAGGATAAGCAGTATGGAGAATGAGTGAGTGAGTGGGAGTGCGTGCGAGTGATGGGTTGATGTTTACTTCTCCCCTCAGTTTAAACGACACTAATGCCATCAGCATGTTTCAGACAACAACAGCAGCACGAAACATTCATTAACATGCATTAAAAGATTTGCATAATGTACTTAGCAGCGATAATCCATTAGAGAGTTTAGAATCAATAACAATTATTTTATCTCTGTGTGTTCTAGCTTCAGAAAAAGCACTCTCACTCTTACTATTGTAGTCTTTGGAGAAAACCACTGCATTAGATTTTGCACACTTTTTTAGGAGCCAGACCTTGCTGTGTCGAGGAGGGTAAAAATCATCATAAATTCACTTTGCATGGTTTTATTGTCAGTAAATTTGGCAAAAGACAGTTTTACAGTCACAGAATTTTACAGCAACAGATGAAGCCTAGATTTTATACACATACTCCAAGTTTTCTAAAAGTCAGCTGTCATTTTCGACTTTTACATGGGAGCCAACAGATAAAGTAGGATATATATTGCATCTTTGTAACAGGTGATTCAAGTATACTCCAAACGTGACCTATTAATTAGAAAGAAAAAAAAACATAAAACTTGTTAGTTTGTTGATATTCATGTTGAAAGAAGAGGCTTTAAACTAGGACAATATTTTTTTTTTATTAAATAATAAAATGTACTGTGTTTTTATACTGTATACACATCATTAAACATCTGCATGACCGAATAAGACATTTCCTAATTTAAAAGAAAAAACAACAACTTATTTTCATATAGCAGAGTAAAACTGAACTATACTATCTATAGTTAGAGTATGCTAGAACTTATGTCAATGTGACAATAATGTACCAGAATTCCACTCCTCTTGCTACTCACATTAACAGTCTCACTCCCTTGGTAAAGTTATAAATTGAACTAACCTTTCCACTCCGGCAATCAGACAGAGATCTGAGAGGCTCTTGCGATTTAGCACCAGAAGTGGGATCTACTCCAATCACCTGGCAGCGACTACACTTGCCTGCCACCTTCAACACACCAGTGAGAAATGATTAATGGGGTGTATTTGGATGTACACTTGATGTCAGATACTCTATATCACACGTTGAATGAAACTCTTTCAAAACTCGCCTGCATGTGCTCATAAAACATCTGGTTATTTTAAAGATTTTTGCAAACCTGAAAATGTGTGCCTCCTATTTTTACACTTCTCCAATCATCTTCTTCAAAAGGCTCTGAGCCTGAGATAACAAGATTCGCACGAAAACGATTGATGAGTTGCAGTATGTCGAAAGAGGTGCAATTATCTGAGCTGTTCTGCCTGCAACAAGCCAAAGTGTAAGAGAACTAACACAGGATTCAGGCTTTAACCAACTCAATATACAATCAGACCAAATCGTGGAATTTAAAGATGTACTGTACATATAAATGAATGCTGATGTAAAAGGTAGCAATCAATACCTGTTAATGATGCGGCTGAGCAAAAAAGCCACACTGGCTCTGTTTATTAGCAAAAACTGAGCCTCATTCACCAGAGAGAGTTCGGGAAGGCAGGATGCTACAGAGCACAAATCATACATATAGGCATACAGTTTTGCAGAGTTACATTATGTTCACATGATTGCTTACATACACATTGAACAGGGTAAAAATCCACATGAAAAGCAAATCCAGACTAATAGTCCAATTGATCAGATTCAGATTGTACGTGACACTGAGCTCTAAGCTCATGTACCACGGCTGACACTATAAATTGACAAAAAAATTATTACATTACCTAAGTGAAGTGCTAATGACTTTAGTGATATATAATAAATTTTTGTCTGTTTTATGCTTTTTATGTGAATAATGGAACAACCAGTGTGCTGTTTATGTACTGCCTTATTGTTGAAAAAAACACACATCACACATCACCTGCATGAAATTTCTACTAAATCACACACAATCCCTGCTACATTGATAATGTACTGGTTAATATGTTGTGTTATACTGAGTGCTGTACCTTTTCCTGTGCCCATTTTCATATCCCGGACAAAACTGGGACTCTGTCTGATGAGACAACAAGGTTTTTCCAGGAATTTAGACAGCCAAACTGATACTTCTTCTCCACAGTCGACAGTCTGTACCCTGAAACCCAGCAGATAAGTGTATTAGTTATTCTATTACTGGCCTTCAGAAACATAGTAATGTTTCATTTTAGGAATAAGAACTCCTGAGATGGAGCAGTAGCCTCCTGTGTTGGAGTCAGGTCGACCCAGGATGGAGAGTATTCTATCAGTGTCCTTGAGTGATATGAAAGGCGCTTATAAATAAAATGTATTATTATTATTATCAAAGAAAGCCTCCATCATTGCAAACTACAGTATAAAGCATTTCTGTGTTGCAATATGTAATAGTGATGAATTTAATGAATAAACCCATCTTATGAATCGAATGAAATCAAATTAAAATGTAGGTATTACACTCACCTGTCACCACAGACTTTGCTTTGACATGTTCGTGGCCCATGCTTTTCTTTACTAATCTCCAGGGGAAGAGTAATCGGCTCCATACCTATTCTTTCAATAGTAAAACTTTTTAGTTCCTTTCAACCAAAACCAAAAGATGCATCATAACTGCTTTAAAAGGCATTCAAACTGCAAGATTTGCCTGTAAAATAAGACTAACACTGGGAAACTTTCACTGACCTGAGGCTTGCAAGCACAGTGTCTTAGAGGTTAGGCAGATCTGTGGATGGATGAGACATAGTTTGGGTTCTCTCTTTTGACTCAGACATACTCCATTCTCATTCACCACCATCCACATGCGGTCGTACAAGAGCCCCTGAGGCCCTAAAGGCCATTCTGTCACCTGTAGAGTTCCACACAACAGGATCAAGGTTCCTTGATCAGACTTGCCAAAGACATGTATTGACTTACAAACAGAGAAGTATATCCAAAAAATAAATGATATTAAATACTATTGCTGCAGAATGCATGAGTGTAATAAAAATAGCTTGATGCTTAATTTACCTCAAATGCAGCACATGACTTTATGGGATATATGTAGATATTGGTCAATTTATAAGCATCTGTACTGTTCCTATCCTCCTTTGAAACAGTTTCATGTGATGAGGTCTTGCTGACATGAGCAGGAGAAATATTTAGGCCATTCACCACAGGCACAGGTCTCTCGATCGGTAATGAGGTCAGCTCATTTGAATATGAGGTCTCTGCCATTCCAGCTGTCTTTAACCTTGATAGTCTTTTTTGGTCTAGTCTAAGTGGTTTTTCCACAAAGCAGTCAACAATAAACTTTAATAAACACTGACAGTCTTCGAACATTGACATATACCCAAAGGATATGCGGACAGATCCTGTTGGACGTCCATCAATCAGGTCAATATTGTCTCCACAAATATGTCCAGCCTTAAAAAATTAATACAACACAGGTTATTTTACTACAATTCATAACCACATTTAAGACCATTTCCTGCATTGCCAAACTGTTTGTGAGTTATTTAGTGCTGAATTGTTTCAAATTATAAATCTTGATGGTTCTTGGTTTTTCGATTCTGTGACATCACATACTGTAATCTCCTACGAATTGGCTAAACATTAGCTATCAAATAGTACATTTCACATGATTACAATGTTATCACATATGATATTGCTGCGAACCAGTCAAACATCAAGTCGAACCATCACAAAGTCCACAAACGACAGTTACCCTATGTAACTTGTCTATGATTTACCTACGAAGTACAAAATCATTGAAAGCTTTTACAATTCACAGCAAATCGACAAAGCTTTCAATGATTTTTCACCTGTTAACATGATACCTGTGACTACAGATATCCCATCAGATTATCAGAGCTAAAACACTTGCACCATGTCAGAGATAAAACACTTGCACCATGTCAGAGATAAAAACCTTTGCACCATGGTACAATAGTCATACCCACGCCCTAAACAGAGCAACCTGTAACCTCGAGCGGAAGTGGAGAAAAAATAAATTAGAAGTTTTTCGAATTGCGTATAAAGATATGTGCAGCTATAGATAGGGTCTAAAAGCTGCTAGGGTCGAGCACCATTTCTTGATAGCAAGAAACCAAAACAATCCCAGGTTCTTATTTAGTACAGTGGCTCGCCTAACAAAACCTATGGTGCCTACAGAGAGTATCCCATCACAGTTCAGAAGTGAAGACTTTATGGACTTCTTCAAGGAAAAATCGATAGTATCAGGAAGAAAATAACGGAGGTTCAACCTCTAATAGCATCTCATGATCCAGTCCAGTCTAAAGCTTCACATTTAGATTTTCAGTGCTTTACAGGTATTGGATAGGAAGAGCTGTATAAACTTATCACCTCTGCTTAATCAACAACGTGCTTGTTAGATCCAATCCCAACCAGATTTTTAAAAGAAGTGATGCATACGGTTGGGAAGCCGCTTCTAAACATTATTAATTCTTCATTATATCTTGGTCACGTTCCTAAACCTTTGAAGTTGGCAGTTATTAAGCCTCTTCTTAAAAAATCTAATTTAGACCCGAATGAAATAACAAATTACAGACAGATTTCAAACCTTCCTTTTATATAAAAATATTAGAAAAGGTAGTATCAGATCAAATATGCACATTCTTGCAGGAAAACAATATCCTCGAAGAATTTCAGTGAGGTTTCAGGCCCCATCAAGGTACAGAAACTTACTAGTTAAAATTGCAAATGACTTGTTTTTAGCTTCAAGCTCGATACTAGTCTTACTTGATCTTAGTGCTGCATTCGACACTATAGATACAAAATCACACAGGTATTGAGGGACAGGCTTTAAAATGGTTTAGATCATACCTGTCTGATCGATACCATTTTGTAGATCTAAATGGAGAACTGCCTGGTGTAATGCCAGTAAAATATGGGTTCCACAAGGGTCAGTTTTAGGACCGCTGCTGTTCTCAATACACATGCTTCCCTTGGGTAACATCATTAGAAGACATGGGATTAGTTTCCATTGTTATGCTATGACCCATTGCCGGGAGCAGACGAAAGACCAGAACAACAATTTATTTGATTTGCAACTAAAAAATATGATAATTTCTATTAAATAGTATGAGTTAGGCTACTCAATAATGCAAGTGAAGAACAATTAATATTAATGAGTACAACAAACTCAAAAACCTTTTTACTTCTGTTTACTTTAAACTGGAAACATCATTACTTAAAAAATTTGATGTAACTGATTACCTCAAATTTTTTGAGATTTGTGAGATTTGCCAACTTATTTGGGTTTACAGTGTACATCTATCCTGAATGGCAACTACGCTAATTCTTTCCACCTGTTCTTTATTTTTCTACCCATTCCGGAGCATCTGGAAATTGTGCCAGCTTCAGTAGATAAAGGCCAACCCTGCGAGGATCCTGAGGCATCCAGAGAAGGACCAGCTCCAGCTGGATTCTGCTTCATGATGGTTTGGAGCTACACATGCTGCTCCTGTGCTCCCAGTGAACCAGACCCCATCTCCCCTCTGCACCTACTGACTCATCCCTGTGCTGGACTGGACTTCATGTTAATTTAAATAACTTCTGTTATATTGAACTTTCAGCTACATAATACTCATGATATTATATAATTTCTATCCGTTATCACCCAAATGAGGATGTGTTCCCTGTTAAGTCTGGTTCCTCTCAAGGTTTCTTCCTATTGCCATCTCAGGGAGTTTTTCCTTCCCACTGTCGGCGTCACCCTTGGTTTGCTCATCAGGGACAATCTCATTATTATCTAGACACATTTTTCTCACACATACACACTTGCATAAATTTTCTTTTCAAATTTTCTTTTCATTTTTGTGAAGCTGCTTTGAGACAATTACCATTGTTAAGAGCGCTATATAAATAAAATTGAACTGAATGGATTTGAAATACAGCAGGTATGAACCTGTCTTTGCACTTTCGTACTAAACGTCACCATACAAAGTGCAATATCCAGCACAACATACGTTTTACTAGTTCGGTGTACAGGGTTGGATTTAGCTATTTCAATGGCTAAACAGGGGATTTTGCATTTTTTGGACTATGTGATGCATTGCAAAGAGGCACAAACCACCTATGAAATCTATGAACCAACTGTGAAATGCTACAATCCATCTTCAAATAATTCACAAAATGCTGTGATGACTTTTTCAATCTGTGACACCATTGCAAATTCTCAAGCCTGATGGCTATAATTTCTCCCTAACTGAAGCAAGGTGTACCAAACTCTTAGATCTCTTGGATTTAGCTATTGATGGTCAAATCTGGCAATGTTAAAAAGTGCTTAAGTGGACTATATGCAAAATTAATGTGATTGAAGGAACATTTAATTTTTTTTATACAGCATGCATAAAAAGATCACATTCACCTGTAGGTTACTCTTCACCTCTTGGTTACTGATGCCTAGATATGCCTGGCAGGCACCTGTGTTACAGAAACAGCCTGTGCGCAAATGGATGTTGAACAGACAGGCCATTTTGTCCACCTGAGGGTAAAACAAGAGTTGCTTTTTTGATCACAAGGCTGAAATTAACTGATTAATGTGGAAAAGCTTTGCGGGAAAGCAATTGAAAATTCTGATTCTTGAGAAATAATTTTTTAGTAGTTAGAAGTGAGCACTCTTTGAGAATGTGTTTTATAGATGTTTGACCTGGTAATATCCGATCACTTGGCCACAGGAGTCCAGCAAGTTAAAGTTGAGGATTGCACCCTGATCTGTTGCATTCTCAAACTCACTGTCACAATAGATCTGAGCCACAGGCTGTGCGTTGCTATGGCAGAGGCAAGACAGTATGAGGTAGGTGTAACGAGCTAGGCCAAATGTGTGAAGCTGTATGTTCATCATGTTTCCTGGGGATAATAAAAACATCAATAGTTTGCTTTAATTGAAACAGTATTGTTGGTTTAAAAGAATAAAGAAGTAAATTTCATACCGGTCAGTCTGTGCAGAGCATCAAACCCATGGTGTAGGGAAATAATATCAAGGAAAGAAATGGTTCCATCTTCAAATCTAAATATACCACAACACGGAGGAATATTGAGTTACAAATTACTAACAGGTCAATATAATGTTTTCAAGTGTAGAAAGGTGAGTTCTGCAGTGCAGAGAACCTGCTAATTATGTCTGATTTGGGCACAAAGTAATCTTCTCCCACCAGATAAGCTGCTGCAGTCCCTCCACCAAAATACGCCTTTTTCAACAGCTCAGCTGCTTCATTCCTCACCAGCAAGGCTCCAAGCCCAGTGGGGAATCCAAACATTTTATAGAAAGAGATGGGCACAAAGTCAGCTGGGTGTTGTTTCAGGTCCAGTGGTGAGCAGCCAATGAAACCAGAAGCATCCAGCAGAACAAACCATCGACCTCTGTGCTCGCACGCTGGGTAGAGGTGCTGACACTGAATCCCTCTCACATAGCTCAGTGGATATTTCCGGCCAGAAAAATTGCTCTGAGCAGGATAACAGAAAAGATGTGCCACCAAGCATTCATCTTGTGTGCTCGTCGTGACTTGACTAGTTTTGGCTCTTGCTTCTATTTCCTGAGGAAAGACAGACATTGTTTCCACTCCTTGAGGTCTGGTTATCCCCCGAATGCCCACTACTGATGTGTGATTGTCCGTGAGGTAGCAGAATTGACTCCCTGAATGTTCATCAGAATGAGACATCCAAGGAAAAGAGTCAGCCACTAATTTAATAGCTGCAGTGCAGCCAGGAGTGAATATGACTGAGTATTCCTCAGGGGTGGTGTTAAAGTGCTCCAGTATCCTAAAAGGATAAAAAAATATATATATACTATTAACAGATAAATATCCCAGAAGTAATGACGTAACATACCAGTTTAATACATCAGTTTATTATTTTATGCACAAAAATGTATTTATTATTTAGTCATAGTATTTGTATCATGAGGCTGTCAACTCACAATATTACATAATACTTTAAAGTCTTTTACAAAAAAAAAAGTAATAATATTTTGTGTTTTTAAATGAAATTGACTGAAGAAGCTGGGGTATTTTTGAAGGGAATTCCCCGGAGGTTGAGCAAAAAAACAGCCGCCCATGTGTTGTTGTGTTGTAAGATGGTCTTGTGAAAATGTTCTTGCACAATTTATTCTTAATTACTCTTTGTAACTTTTTTTATTAAGAATTGTATATTAATTGTGTTTGTTAAACAGACTTTTTATGTAAATAGTGTAAATCTCATTCCTGTAATTTGCAATAACTTAAAAAAAAACAACACTACCAGTCATATTATCCATTACAAGAGAACTAACTCGAGTCAATTGTTAATGTTTAAACTTGTTGACTGACTTGTCTAGTCTGTCGAGTTACATGCCTGAACCATTGCCTGAAGCACGACTTTAATTTCCGATTTGCCCTTTGCCCTACACCTATATCCAAAACCTGTCCATGCCTGATAAACTGGCATTACACTGAGACATTTTAAACATAACAATGAATCTCGTGATCATTGACAGCTTTGCTAATATGATTGTATTAATGTATATCCAGTATATTTTAGAGCGGTATGTGTAGGTTGTGTACATGATGAAATGCTAAACATACAATTTAAGTCATCTGGGTTATTGTGGAACCAAGAAACGTCTCAGTGGTGGTACAAACTGTAAAATATAAAGCAAAAAAAATCCAGTGACAAGTGAGAAATAGACTACCTGTATCTGACCCTCTCCACTGTATCATGTGTCAGCTTACTGCTGGGATTAAGACTGTGAGGGTTACCTGAAATAAATGATTAGCTTTAGTAACACACTGATATCTAGACCCTACTGTTTATCAGGGCATTTGATTTAAAATAGTTTTAAAAATTACTAACCGTACACATTCCTGGATAGATCTTCATAAAATGCCTTGACCTGGGATTCGGCAAATAAAGTTGCCCCCGCATGATCAAGGTAGGTAATATCTGTGTGAGAAATATTAAATTAACAGTAGTTATAATAGCTTTAATTATTCAAAAATATATAAAATAGTTATATTAATTTAATATGTACTGTATTTTAAGTATGCCTAACATTGCAAACATTTATTTATTTTCCATACCGCTTAGGTTAGGTTTTTTGTTGGCCTGGAGCCTACCCAAGGGAGGACAGCCTGGATGTATGCTAACCCATCGTAGGGCACAGGAACATACACACAGTGGGAAATTTAGAAACACCAATCAGCCTACAGCACATCTAATTGGAGTAAAGGAAACCGGAGTACCAGGAGGAAACACACCAGGCACAGCGTGAACTCCCCACAAACACCCCGGAGATGAGATTCGATGAGATTCGAACCTTTGAGGCAACAGTGCTAACCAACAAGCCACCTCCCAAAAATAATATATATATATATTTTAAATATATAAAACCAATACAGTATGTGAAGTTCACACTAAACCTTTAATGCACCTCTAATAAAGGTGATCTAAAATGTAATACAATTAGGTATAACTGAATCTCACACTGGAAAATAAGATACTAACTTTTATTATAAAGTCATGTCAGGAATAAAAGCTACCTTAGGTGACCAGAAAGGTGCCTATATAAATAAATTCATTTTATATATATATGTTTGTATGTACATGACCCATTGCCGGGAGCAGACGAAAGACCAGAACAACAATTTATTTGGTCCTTCTCAAAAATTTAACATATTGTGATAAAGTTCATTATTTTCTGTAATGTACTGATAAACATTAGACTTTCATATATTTTAGATTCAT
>JAQMYJ010000039.1:18970818-18997788 GCA_030014305.1 Clarias laeviceps | reverse complement strand
AACTGTTCAAAGGAGATTAATGCATTTTTTGGATGCCTTCAGCATTCCTTTACAATGTAGAAATAAATAAAAATCAGAAACCATCATGGAGTTAGAAAGTGTTCTAAAACTTTTGAACGGTAGTGTATATATATATAAAAGTTTTAGAACATATGTATATATATATATGTTCTTATATAAGAATATATAAGAATGCTAAATGTTAAATTACTATTTTAACTGCTATACATATTCATGTGTCATAATTATTGGCATGCCTGCCTTTAGGCCTTTAGTAGAACATCCTTACAGTCTTCTCCTGTAATGTTTGATGGGACTGGAGAATACACAGCAAGGAATAACTCTGTGTGAAGGGACTGGTGTGAAACAGTGTCAAATCTTAATAATAATAATAATAATAATAATAGGTTAGCCCTGTTGCCTTGCGCCTCCAGAGTTCTCCCTTTGCTTGGTGGGTTTTCTGTTTCCTCCTGCAGTCTAAAGACATGAGGATTTGGTTAATTGGCATGAATTGGCACCCTGTCTAGGGTGTACCTCGCCGTGTCCCCTAAGTCTCCTAGGACAGTCTCCAGGCCCCCTAGATACAGGATAAAGCAGTATAGACCATGAGGGCTTAGACAAGTGAATGAATAATAATAATAATAATAATAATAATAATAAATAAATAAATAAATACATACATAAATTAATACATAAATTAATTAAATATCTGGATCTGTTTTGTCTGTATTGTCTTTGGGACCATTATGCTATGCTAAGCTGCGGAAGCACACTGCGTAACATGGGTTGTGCTGCGTCCTTGTCCACTGTGCGGATTACTGTCATGACTGTGACTGAGAGTCGATACTGCACACACTCAGGGATAAAGAGAGAAATAATGACTCACAGTGAAAAGCCGCACAGTTTGTATTATAGTGGGCATGTTAGGACACGGGCCAGGTATACTGTACTTACGAGTCTATGCTCTGTAGTCAGTGTTACAGAAGCGTAATGACGTTGAACAAACAAAAGTTTCATGCCTAAAGTAGGGCGTCGTGGTGTGACACGATTTTCTATCCATGAAAGCACTGTAAAAGACCGGTTTCTCAGGGCGACTCACGACAGTAATTTAGGACCAGACTATCTTACTTTCTCTGTTTTTAACCTTGAGGAAATTACTGTGTAAAAAAAAGTTTAAGCAAATTTCTCGTATCTGTTTCTTTCGTGTTGACCAGCAGAGGGCGCGACGCTCCACACAAACACACACCATAAACAACTCGCCAGTTATGAAACACAACTTAATAATAGCGTGCGCTTTGTGTGTGTGTTTAACCTTTTCGCATTGTCAATTTATGAACACAACTTTCACAAGAAAAATCATTACCAGAGAACCCTTTTTTGTTGCCTTCAGTTGAGGGCATGTCTGTGCAGGTTACTGTACCTCTGATCCTGGAGAACTCGCGGCGGATGAGCTCCTGCTGCTCAAACCCGAAACTGTAATAAGGCCAGATTTCCTTAAAGCTCTCAAACGTGCACAGGCGGCCAAATTCACTCGAAGGCGCCTCCATTATGTCAAAATGTCAGCCTCTTTGACAGCCAGTCTGTCGCTGACATTTTGTCTGAGGTAAATGAACTTTTCTGACGGGCTGCAGCTGCAGTCTTAAGTCCACATCTGAGCGGAGAAAACAAGGCGAAGCCTCAACTGGGTGTGTGACTCTGCTGCAGTGGGACTGACTGACTTTTCACATTTTAATATTGCTCTGAGATTATTACACATAAACATGCTCTACTCTAAACTAAGGTTGCAGCCAAATACCTCTATAACTCTAAACTGAATTCCATCAGTAAAGATTTATTAAATTAATAATCCAATAATATACTTAGTGGCGTAGTGGTTAGCACTGTCGGCTTGTATCTCCCGGGTCCAGGTTCGATTCCCATCTCGGGGTCTGTGTGCATGTTCTCCCCGTGCTTGGTGGGTTTCCTCCGGCTACTCCAGTTTCCTCCCACAGTCCAAAATCATGCAGATTAATGCATTAGTGGCGTTCCCAATTTGCTCGACATGTGTGAATGTTGACCAGGGCTCATACCATGGTCGTAAAAATGGGAAATCAGCCAAAACATGGTATTGGTACTAAAACATGTCTCACGTTGGTGAAAAAGTAAACACCATTTTTCATCATACTTAATGCTTAATTGATCTCCTGATCAATGCTTTGTTTTTTTTTTTTAAATATGCATACACATATATATTTTTATCAGATAAAAAGAAAGACATCTGCTAAATACAATATCATGTTCTTTTATGTAGTGTCTTTACCTTTTTGAATTCAAATCATTCAATGATCTTAATTGTCATTCAGATGAAACTCAAAGACATAAACCTGAAAAGGTGTATTATTCTAAAATGCTAAATTATTAAGATATTGCAACATGAATTTGGCATGATTACGGACACTACGAGACAGTATAACACTGAAAAATGGGGCCTTTTTTGGGGGCAACTTGAATTTTTTATGGAAGCAAGATTAGTCACTTCCATGTTGTAGGAACTTCAGAAGTAGCTTCTTTGGCACACACATTTTCTATATAAGATGGACGTAAAACATAAAAATAAATAAATAAATAAGATCAGCACCAATACTATGTTTTGGCCGAATGGTAATCACCATTGACCTCCATGGTAACTAGTTGGACTACTGAGGTTCCTAGATGGATGGATGGATGGAATATACTTATTAGTATAAAATAACTAGAATACAGTAGGTACAGTAGTATTTGTCTGCTCATATTGCTTTCTGTTTCTGAAAGTTACAGTGACAGAACACACTAGATCCACCCTGAAAATATTTATACTGTAGCTGTACATGTTTTTAGTTATATCTGGTCAAGAAACCAGTCAAACAGGCTAATAACTAGGAGTTTGAATCTTGTTTGTGGTCTGCGTGTGGAGTTTGCATATTCTCCCTGTGCTTGATGGGTTTCCTCTGTGTCCTCTGGCTTCCCTCCACAGTTCAAAGACCTGTGTTGTGGGCTAATAGTCTTTCCGAATTGCCCTTTGTAGATGACTGGGTGTGTGAGTGTGTGTGCACCTGTTGGGTCCTGAGCAATTACAGCAATGACCTCTGGCTATGACAGTCATACGTAGGTCATCGTGGGTTGGATGGAAAAAAGGATACTTGTTGTCTTCTTCTCATAAAATATTACTTTCCACTACTTTCCACATGTCAGATCAGAAAATTATTCAACAATTTGTACGAAATAAGATCAGTGCCCCATACTTGATGAACCTAAGATATGAATAGGCCTAACACAAAAGTGTATTGACAATCTCCTGTAACATAAGTATGTGTATTGACAATATCGTGCAACAGGTAGCAAAAAAAATGTCTTAAACCTTTGCATCAAAATAAAAATGGGATACGTATTACACGCCTCAACTGTAATGCTCTGCCACTCATATGTGTAAATATCTGAAGTGAGGGACAGGAGGTTTTTAACAGAAATACTTTAAAAGCTATATACTCTATGTTAAACACTTGTCATTTTGTGCAGTGGATTTGAGGTTAAAAGAAAGAGAATGTCTGTGTACCATTATCACTTTCCATGTCAAACAGGGGCAATAATTAAATGTCACTTCTGCTTCACTGATTCCCTCACTCCATAATTTGGCCATCAAACCGAATGCATCTCTTTTTGTTGAAGGACCACATTGTTTTCATAGAGCTGGTCTCATTAGCAGAAGAAGATGGCTCAGTTGGGAGGAAGGGATGACAGACTCTTCTCTGTGTCTCTCCATCCATAATGATGTGGCACAATCAGTTTAAAGAATTTTTTTGTTGATAAAAAAAGATCTAACTTTTATCATTATTTTGCCAATATTATCAAATATATTGCTAACATGTCAAGACTTCACTGATTTTGTACTGTTTTGCTTACAAATAAGGAATGCTGATATATTTTAGGAGCATGACCTGATTCAAAAGTCTTTTCATATAAAGCTAACTCGTTCTTTCTAACTTTACTGCTTTCACTGCTCCCATGATGGGACCAACTGTATTAAGTGAGGAACTCCAAGCTGGCCTGCCCTGCTGTATGGGCTTATCTGAGACTAATACAGTGGGGGGAAAACAGTCAAGCTAGTCTCAGTTGGGCAGAGCTACGGGCACATGGCCATCTGTCTATTCTCTGAATACAGCTGACAACAAAGGAGGGCAATTCTTCATTACTGGACCATACAGCCCCTGGACACTCACACACTCACTCACATTGTTGGAGAAACAAGCCAAACAAGAGGAGAAAAGCAACTGGCTGATACCAACCTCCTGCCTCAACTTCAATCAGTCCAGCAGGTTAGTTTACTAACTTGCAGTTTGCCACATTTACAGAATGCCAAACTTAGGTAAACCTTTCAATTGGAATAGCGCTGAATTTCATTTATGTATGAACCGCAAGTGTTCCTGCTATGAATATTACACCGTTTTATAGATGTCACACTCTTTGCCTATTGTCATACATGTTTAATTATACAGTGATTACATGTAATGACCAAATCCAGTGTCCTATTCATAACAAACTTATTAATATCTGTAGTTAAAGTAATGTGAAATTAATAAGCGTAGCCAGTGACGTGACTGTTTATTTATTTACATCATTTACATAATTAATTTACAGACAATAAAAATAAAGTAAAATAAACAAGTATTTCTACAATCAGTAGAAAACTTATTTAAGAATTTCTGAAAATGTATTAAATATTACTTAAACACTACAATATAAATTATGATTTGTTAACAGGGTTCACTTTCCTGGTAGCAGGTTTAAAAATTACTTCATAGAGTTTACTTAAAAGTTGTTGAGAAAC
Organism: Clarias laeviceps; assembly: GCA_030014305.1. NCBI lineage: Eukaryota > Metazoa > Chordata > Actinopteri > Siluriformes > Clariidae > Clarias > Clarias laeviceps. Next base: position 18,992,945 of record JAQMYJ010000039.1, on the reverse strand, counting down.
AAAAATTTATGCTAATATCATAGTTTCTTGGTGTCTTCCGAGAACCAGATGATCAGTGAAAAAAAATATAAATAGTGCATGTATGAACATTGCATTTGGCCATGTTATTGCTATGCATAATAGAGTGGTTTCTGTGGTCTGGAGACTGCTGACAAGCTTGAGGAGACAGAAATGGGTCAAAAGGGATTTAGCATTAGCCAAATAAATCCTGGCCTATAGGATTAGGCAAGGCTGTTGCTGCTTGTTTGATGTGTTTACCTGATGGACCAGCAGAGGACTGAAGACTAGTTTAAAATTCCACCTTTTTTGATCCAGACCTCTCATTATCAGTTACCTTCATTGTTCTTTAACTTCAAATTAAGAAACACTTGTCTTTCTGTCTGTTTTGTCAATTTAATAAATGTGTACACTCTCTTTCCAGTTCGTCAAGAGTAAAATGGCGACAGAGAGAGAGAGGTCTGCTTAATTCATATCTCATGTACGTATCTAAACAATAAAGGACAGGAATATTATTATTCTGTACCACCTAAAATTCAAATGAAACACATTTTGTGACCTGCAAGTACTCATACAGCAAAACGCATGTGTGGTATCAATTTCACTGCAAAACTGCACAATAAATATTACTATATAAGATATTCATAAAAGACCTTCAAAAGCACTTTCAGACGTGTCTGGAAATACAAATCCTTTTTTTATTGCACTTGTCAGGCATGACCTCATGACCTTAGATATTTAAAAAGTGAGAGATATTTCCTGAACATACACAGAGGAATATAGGAATAAATCAGCACTGCTGACTATAATAATATACTATGATAACAGTAATAAATTAACGACACCCTTCTTAGGCATCTCTACCATCCCCAGATTCAATGGCTCACAAAAGAATACAAATAACTGTTCAAGCTTTTAAAACATACCAAAATAGTTTTTGTTTAAAAAAATAAAAAATTATGTAGCCGTTAGAAATGACCTGTGTGTAAATACTATTGAAACTGCAGCGGTTACTGTAAGTCTCATACTACACGAGTGGACTGACAAGTCTGGAATGGAATATTTTTAAGGGGTATTGAGGATTCTGTTTTATAGCTGAAGGGTTTACTGAAATAATCAAATATGTAGAGATTGGAATTAGGTGTCGCTGAGACTGCTTATTGAACGGCAGTTGCTTCACTGTTTGCTAGGCTGATTGAATTGCTAACATTGTCATCTGTTTGTCTGCAGAGAGCCTGTCTATCCAAGAGTGTAAAGTGTCCAGATCATCAAGAAGTATGAATGAGAAAGAGGTTGCTTTGTGGTCTGACGGAGGGCTAAATGTCACCCTCACGATCCGCCTACTAATGCATGGAAAGGTGAGGCTTGCAAACTCATGCATTGGAAATGTTTGTGTAACTGCTAATTCCGCTCATAATAAATTCTCAGCTGAAATCACAGTGGATCCTATAGCAGTAATTCATTACGAGTCAGGGTGTCTTGCGGAAATTTATCTCACTACCATATACATGTCCTTAAGCTAACCTAAGCAAGCTATGCTTTAAGTAAACCACATATACGAGTAACATCTAGTAAGTAAACTATAATATGACTTTCATCATTTATGTTAGTCTCATCGCACACTATTTATACTGTATGGTATGGTGTTGACCGCACTTGTTTTACAGTATAAATGTGTACTTGAAGATATTGTTACATTAGATCAGCAATGGAAAGACACTCATCTACATATGATGTTACAGCTTGTGATGTAAACTAATCAATAATATCAATCAACATCAATAATATTTATTCATATCTTTTGTTATATTTCTGTATTATGAGTGGATTTCTTCTTTTTTGCAGGAAGTGGGCAGCATCATTGGGAAGGTATAGATATTCTAATTTTAATCAACTTTGTTGTACTTACTTTCATTATGAGTGTGTTTTTTTCTTTTAAATGAATACCACCTTCTCTTTCTCAGAAAGGGGAAACTGTTAAGAAAATGAGAGAAGAGGTAAGTACTATAGTGAAACTGTTATGTATTGAGATTTGGTATAACGGCGTTACATTGAATGGCTGGGAAAAATACATTGCAGAATAAAAAAACCCCCACAAAAGTGATACAGAATAACCATTTAAAACGAATATGTTTGTGTCTCACTTGTACAATGAATGCATGACTGTGTAGAGAATTGAACTCTGTAGAGAATAAAGTGGCCCTAATCAGCACTGGAATAAGGTCAATAACTTGTGTATGCTTTTTTTTTTAATTATTAGAGTGGCGCGCGAATTAATATATCCGATGGCTCCAGCACAGAACGCATCGTCACCATCACTGGTGCCTCTGAGGTCATCTTCAAAGCTTTTGCCATGATTGCGGAGAAGTTTGAGGAGGTGCAGTAATTCATATTGAACAACAGCAACAAAATAAAATAATGATTATATGCTATTAAAAACATTCTGCTGTAGTGTTCTGGTAGTGATTACACAAATGATTCCAATTTTATTTGAAAGTAACACTTATTAAAGCTTTATTAAAGAAATTGTGTGGTTTATTTGGAGACAGTTGATATAGTATTCGAATACACACCATGCCCTAAATGGGTTTAGGCTGTAATTAAAAATTCTTTATCTTTACTTCATGTAGCTCCCCAGACATTATAGAATTCTATAGTTTTAATTAGCTGCTGTCTGCATAGCAGAGATGCCTCATTTTATGCAAGGTCGAGGGAATAACTTTTAAGGAAGCGAATGTGACATTATTGGGCTTCTGTTACAGGATATACTGGCCTGCATGGTGAACAGCACAGTGGCAAGCAGACCGCCTGTCACGCTGCGCCTTGTGTTTCCTGCCAGTCAGTGTGGCTCACTTATCGGCAAAGGCGGCTCCAAAATCAAAGAGATCAGAGAGGTAGATACAATCGTTCATCGGACACCAAACCAATGGAACAGAATTCAAGTTATGAAAAAGTCCTGAATGTTCATGGCATGGTCATTTTGTCGAACACTTGGTATTCTTTGTCTGCATGCCCAGCAGGAACGCTTTGGCTCAACGTGATTAATTGTTCTCATCAAAACAGGGCTTTTGTGTTTGCGAGCTAAGGGCTGCTCCATTAAATCTACAGATATACACGCTGCCCTTTTTGGCTTCAATTTCAAACACCAAATATATCTTTGTTTTTTTTTTCAATTATCAGTTCACTTTTTGACTAGGAGGAAAGCAATTCTGAAGTAGTAGTAACCCCTGAAGCAGCATTACTTTCCTCAATGTATTAACATTTGACAGGAGAACAGTGCACTTTGTTGTAAGAATTGTGCTTCTGAATGTGAATTTCACAGGATAAATTTAGCTGTCCTCTCTATTCAGGGCTGAGGCGGCTGAACTGGTTGGTTGAATTCCCAGTAGATTTGAATGCCTAGGACATGATGAGGCTCCAAAGCAAAAATAGATTCATATTTATATGAAGTATCTAAATAGGTTGGCCTAAATAACAACACCCATCAAAACAATGGCCAATCAAGACTTGGACTGAGCTGTGGTTCGCAGTGGACCTACAGTATGTGGTGTGCTCATAAAGCAAAGCAGTTAAAGAATATATTACCATGGCATAACAGTATGAGGTCTAATTTTTTTGTAAGTAATACGATTGTTTTAGTTTTTTGTTTTTGTTCTTGCCGTCTCACATATTTAACTTCCATGTGACACATTTGCATTGTGTGTGTGTTAGACCACAGGTGCACAGGTGCAGGTAGCTGGAGACTTATTGCCGGAGTCTACTGAAAGAGCAGTGACCATCTCTGGCACCCCCAATGCCATCACGCAGTGTGTGAGACACATCTGCACCATCATGTTGGAGGTGCGTGTGTATGAATAGGTTTTTATATTTTGTCTCATACGGACTACCTATGCGTCAGTTTGGACCTTTTGGGAAAAGTTCATGAGCATCGCTTAGAGCTGGATGATTTCCCCTATGCTTTAGCATTATCAAACTATGCAAAGTATCTAATATAATCTTCATCTACATACTTCATTTTATTTCATGATGCTCATTGTATGTTTTTTTATGTTTTTGTTTTGCCACTCTGGGGCTTCCTGGCAGAGAACTGCATACTATGCATTAAAAAAGATGTTCTCTCCTTCTGTTAAATGAACTTTTTAATTTTTTCTTTTTTTTGCTATGTGTAGTCACCGCCTAAAGGAGCAACAATTCCTTATCGGCCCAAGCCATCCTCTGGTGGCAATTCCACAGTTTTATCCCAACAACACATAGCTCCTGTGAGTACTTCAATCTATTTCACAGATTCTCTGAGCTTAAACTATTAGTTTATGAATTCATCATCTTTATAGATTCAGTGGCTCAAGTTAATCATTAATGGCTGCGTATTTGCATTCTTAGTGGGGCGCCATGAGTGTGGACATTTCGGCTAATTATTTTTTTAAGATTGAGGCCAACTAAACCTTTTCTTAAGTTTTCATCAGTAATATAGCCAGCACAGTGGTACTATGTGAACTGCTTCTGTGCTCTCAGACGTGTAGATAAGGTTTGCTGAATTGCTGGATGACTGAATTGCTGAATGGTTTATTTTGACCAGTTCAGTAGCAGAATCTCTGTAGGCCTTTTTAAATCATCGTTTGTCATTCTGTTGTATTATATTGTTTTCTATTCAGAACATGATAATACAATGTGTGTGTATGTATACATACTGTATATGGTGTATATGTATATGTATACTGTATGGTGCTTTGACCTTTGTTGTTTAAAAGGTTTTATGTAATTAATTAAAATGAGGGGTGTAAAAGGTTAACATGGCAAGCTGGTTGAGTCAATAAGGGCCCTGTAGACTTTTAGTCATTTTAGATCTGCAGTACGTCCCTACTGAAATGTTCAAATGAGCCAGCCCAGGTGGTTGTCGGACATATTGATACAGTGACCTCTTGTGGTTAATACTCTGACAAGATTGCAACTCACAAATCTCTGTGACTTAATTCTCTTGCAGTCAAAGACAAAAAAAAACATATTCATGCATAAGGTGGTTTCTCATCCTGATATTGTTTTCTTTCGTGTAGACCTTTGCCGTTCCAGCACAGTACACCATTCCTCCCCAAGACGTGAGTGTTATTACTGCTGTCTTATCAGAGATGTTGATCAGAGATCTCTTCCTTACAGTCATCACTTCACTATCCCAAACCACCTTCTGCCCTTTCTACCACTACACCCTTACCAGTGTACTCCATTATAAATCTCAATGCCTTTCTCCTTGAAATACTGAGACTAGAACTAACATAGCAGCTTCTTTGAATGCACAAAAGTGTTTTAACACTTTATTCTGATGCAGAACCATGCATTCGTATAACAAATGCTCGGTGTTACTAACACCTTTTCTTCCATTTTTTATTTCCATGCCCTTGACTGTTGTCACAAAAAATGTGTTAATAGAATCAGGTGTTCATGGTCATGATGCCAGGTTATTTTGGATAAAGCTCTAACAAGCCATAGTAACATTTCTAATAATGAGCATGAATATTGCCTGTGTATTGTCTGTAGATGTGTTTTCCTCTGAAATAATTCCATATGATTGGCTAGTTCTAACCTCCCTTCCTGCCCTGCAGTTGACCAAGCTTCACCAGTTGGCTATGCAGCATATCCCCTTTACCTCCCTTGGGCAGAGCAACCCTACCTTCCCTGGTACGTACCCAAAAAAAATCCCTGGGGAAGTTTTCTCTCTCCCTTTGTCACTCTGTCCATTGTTCTTCATCTTTGTCTATTTTATTTCTTTCTGTTTCCCTACACTATTCTTTCTTGTCTTCTCTCTCTCTCTCTCTCTCTCTCTCTCTCTCTCTCTCTCTGTCTCTCTGCATGTGTTATTCATCACTATCAATTATGCTAAGATTTAATTTTTCCTACTCCATGGAAAGGCAATGAAATTCATTTCATCTTACGGCCATCAAAGTAATGAGACTGCTTGTGATTCATATGTATCTTTCACTAGCTGAAATAATTTCTCATGACTCAGTTGACTTTTTGGCTTATTGTCATATTATCAGCTCTTAAGGTCGCGGATGTTTTTCTGTGTGGTCTTTGTGATCTGGTCTTCTCATGTGCTACTGTTTATGTTCCCTTACATCACCTCTGACCTGATCAGTCTACCAGAGTATCCATTATCCCCATCTGTTTCACCACACATACTGTATTTTTTGCAGCCAGCCAGCCAGCCACACACACACACACAACAGGCCAGTCATAATTACTGCTATAATAAAAAGGCACTACTCTGCAAGAGATCACCTCCGGGTAGTTGTCTAATTGAAAAGTTAGTTTATATAGTGCAGTCCAAATATAATTAGGATTTTTTTTCAGCCGCTATGTACTTGCAAAGCCCTACTGGTTTCTACATGGTGTAATATAGTTCTTGATTCAGATTGTTTGACTTGGCTTTAATTTGACATTAGTTTAATCAGTTGTGTAGTGCAGTAGACCAATTTGTGCTGTATATTTGATGCAGCTTCGTTGAATGTTTTCCTGTCTATTTCCTAAATAGGTCTGGATATGTCAGTATCACCAAGTTCTCATGAGCTGAGCATACCTAATGAGGTGAGTCTTTTTGATAGCACAATTATACCGTGCATGAAATGCATGCATTAGCCTTTAGACTTGCTTGAGGCATAATATGACTGATTGTCAGCATTCATGGCAGGTCACATTTCAGTAATGACCTCAGTGACACATAAGACCCTGCTGTGAGACCAGTAGAGGTACAGAAGATGTTTAAGCTTCTGCCTTTGTCCCTTTTCACTGCTGCCGTCACCAGAGAGACCTTAATCTCTGACAGTAGCACAGTGGTATTAGTGGGACCATAACAAAGGATCAGTGTTTAATAAAGCATCAGTATTTAATTAAACTGACCAAGATGGCTAACACATTCCCATTTCTCACTCTTTCCAATGCCTATATCTTCATAGTAATTACAATAAATCCCAATAAATCATGCCATGTGTCACTTACCCTTGTCTTCTCTCAGCTCATAGGCTGCATTATTGGCAGACAAGGCGCTAAAATCAATGAAATTCGCCAGATGTCCGGAGCCCAAATCAAGATAGCCAGTGCCACAGATGGCTCAGCAGTACGTCATGTCACCATTACTGGCTCCCCAGCCAGCATCTGCCTGGCCCAATACCTCATCAGTGCCAGGTATGAGGGGCCCTGACTGCCAAAACACAAGCCCTCTGCCTTTTACAGATATAACCGGTATTACAGTATTTTCAGCTTAAAAGGATTTGCCATTTTTAGTATATCACTTTAATGAAATAGGCGGCACGGTGGTGTGGTGGTTAGCACTGTCGCCTTGCACCTCCAGGGTCCTGGTTCGATTCCCGGCCAGGTTCGATTCCTGTCTCTGTGTGCATGGAGATTGCATGTTCTCCCCGTGCTTGGTGGGAAGAACATGCAATGCATGTTTCCTCCGGGTACTCCGGTTTCCTCCCATAGTCCAAAGACATGTAGGTTAGATGGTGAAATTGGTGTTCTCAAATTGCACATAGTATGTGTATGTTTGTGTGCCCTGTGATGGATTGGCACCCTGTCCAGGGTGTACCCCGCCTCGTGCCCTAAGTCTCCTGGGATAGGCTCCAGGCTCCCCGCGACCTTGAATACAGGATTAAGTGGTAATGACGATGAGTGAATGAGAGTGTAATAAAATATTTCATGCTCCATCCTTTGTTTAATCCCACCTATATTGGCACCCCTCAGCTTTATTAATACTTATCAAAGCATGTGAAATCCTAGTTAATCTTTCTCTTTGTAACACATAACATTCCTATTATCGATTTTTCTTTTTCTTCATCCCCTGTTCTTTTTCTTTCCTGTTTAACATCCTCTCTCTCTCTTTTGTTCTTACTCTAACTATTAACATTGTCCTGCCTTCCTCCTTCCTTCCCTGCCCTGTGGTGGTGGAATGTGTGTGGGTATGTGTTTGTGTTTGCAGTTTAGAGATGGCTAAACTCAGCATCCAGGCTGCCTCTTCTTCCTCCAGCACTACCGTTGACCTCGGCCTGAGTTTCTCCCAGTCTGCCTCTCCTGCCTCTATGTCTGCAGCTATGCTGGCTGCTCCCTCGGCCATTAATGTCCACTCACCCCCGACCATCCCTACTACCCACTATGCTCTTCCAGTCTCCAGCCTGCTTGGCATGAAAACTGTGCCTGTGCTGGCTGTGCACACTGCTGCCTCAACGGGTCTCGCACCCTACACCACAAAAATCCCTGCCTCAACCAGCATCAAAAAATCTGAGCATCAAAGGTTTGCCCCCTACTGATCACCACTGACAATCTTTCATTTACATGCTATGTTTTCTGAGGCATCTTTGGCAACTTTGGAGATTTTGCCCTCTGTGCATTTCTGTACAGTACTATGCAAATGAACAGGACATAAATGAAATGCATTTCACACTGCACTTCCTTTGGCATTTCATTAAGAAATGTTTCAATTAGTTAAATCAAGCCATATTTCTTCTGACACTCCCCCACTTTTTATAATCATAACCAATGTAATTATAGTTACAGAATGTTGGTTTTAAAGATAGTCAGTTCCATGCAGTTTTAATTTATGCATATACACTTCCTGGCCAAAAAAGTCAACATTCAGAAGGGTTAAATTATTGGGCTGCCACTGGCAATGAAAACAACTAAGGAGATTTGAAGTTATCAGAACTGAGTTAAGAATCCTTCAACACATTATCAAAACCTGGAAGGATACTGTCAACTTTGTGGTCAGAAAAGAATCTTAAATAGAGCTCACTTAAACACTTGGTGAAGTTGCAGGGTAAAAAAAAATCAACAGTGAAAACCATAGCTATGTGGAGGCAGTGATATGATCTGCGGTTGCTTCAGTTGGTCCAGTCTAGGCTCATCAATGGTATCTTGCAATAAAAAGAAGTCAACTGATGTCCTGAATGTACTGAATGAGCATGTTATCACATCAATGGAGTTGTTCTTCCCTGATGGCACAGGCATATTCCAGGACTTAAATTGTGACCAAACTGGCCACCACATTGTGTGCTGTAATCAAATCTAAAGGTGATTGAATGAAATCTTAGAGCATGTGACTTTTTTTGGCCAGGCAGTGAACATGATCTTTAAAAACCAGTTCTTTGTTTTTACTTAGTCTCAAGTAGTCAGATTTAGTCTCTTGTATTAAAATGATCATCTGTGCGAATTGTTTAAAAAGCTCAATGTACATTTGAATTAATTAAATGCAAATATTAGTCCCATACTGTAGTATACAACTATGCAACATATTTATGGCTGTGGTGACATGAGGAAGTAAGCTCCATGTACATGTACAAGTGACTTGTACATGGTATTATGGTTATTTGTGATGTTATTGTTTATTTTCTTTATGCTTCTGTTGTTTTCAGTTAAATGTAAACTCTATTGTACTAGTTTAGTTTTTCACCAAGGCTGTAATGGAGCAGAGGTGGTATGCGTCATGGGCAGAAAATGGGTAATATTTGTGTTCTAAGTATTATGAACCGCAGCAATTTGCTGTAGTCCTTTGGTCCTGATGGTGTACTTTTTTCCTTGGCTTTATGTAGTAGTAGCTAGCCTGGGGCTTCTTTAGTCATGCTGAAATGCAGCAGCATCTCATTTTCCCTCTGAACTACTCCAAAGCCATATGCTATTCTTGAGTTTTCAGTATTATTCATTATATGTAAATTGACAAAATGTAATCTTTACTAAAGAACACAAATTGTACGCATTACTAAACTTTAATGAAAAAAAAAAAAAACTATGACTAGTCTATTTATTGTTTTATGTATTTTCATAATCACTATTTGATGTTTTTGTGTGTTTTTTCTTTTTTGATAACATCCCCCACCTATTGCTTATACAGTAAATGTAGCACTAAACAATGTGAAAAGTGTTAAAACACAATACCAGTGCGGTACCTCAGGTGTCCTTCCTGGGTCCTATATTGTTCTCTTGTACGTTTTTTTTTTTTTTTTTTAATAAAACATTTTAAAACCATTTGGTTGCTGATGACACATAGTTGTATCTCCCACTGTAACCTGGTAAAAATGCCTGTCTATACAATTTCTTTGACTATTTTACAGATTTTAAATGCTAGCTGTAAGTTTAGAAGCTGGTGCCCTGACAAAATCATATTTTTGACCCTAAATTTTACAAGAAGGTAAACTTAGTTTGCTTGGCTCTTGACTGGCGCCAAAGGAACAGATGCCTTCTGTTTTGGCCTCTGTTCTCTGGCTGCCATTCAAGTACAGAACAGAACAGAAGATTTTGTTATTTGTATTTATGTCTCTGCATTGCTTGGCTGTAAAGCACATTTCCCTCCAAAAGTACTGGAACAGAAAGGCTAGTTCTCTCTTTTTTTGTTTTTGCTATGCACTGAAAAACATTTAAATTTGAGATCAAAAGTAGGATATGGAATAATAGATCAGAATTTCAGCTTTCATGTCCTGATAGTTACATCAAGATGTGTTGAACAACTTAAGAATATGGCACCTTTGTTGTTAGATCACACAACTTTTAGGTGAGTAAAAATATAGGAAGGGCTCATCTTAAAGTAAATGAAAGTAGGGCAAATAGCACATAAATATGGTCGCATATCCATTGCTTGCCTCAAATCCAAAACTGCATCAAGCCAACACCACCTAATTATTTTGTTCTCATTTCTTTTTGTGATGATTTCCAGGCTTGTATTAGGGTGGGGGGTGGTGGGAGGAGGGTTCTCACTCTCTCTAGTCTTTATGGTTAAGGTCGGGTGATTGATGTGGCCAGTCTTAGACCTTTACATTTTTCCCTAATGAAATCCCTTGCTGTGTTGCCAGTGTGTTCTGGATCATTGTCTTGCTGCATGATGAAATTTCCCCCAATTTGATTGAACGCATTTCTCTGAAAGATGAAAGACGAAATGCTTCTGTAGACTTCTGAATTCTGAGTTACAGTGGCAGTCAGAAGTTTGCATACACTCTTCATGACCATGAATGCCATGGCCTGCCAAAAATGAAAGGCTGTCATCCAAGAAAGCAGCTTCTGCATCAAAACAAATATCTTCAAGCTTAAACAAGTTTTCACTGACCACACTAACAGAGAATTTCTGGAAGAAAAAGTTGAAGAAATAAAGGCAAGGAATTCAACCCCAAGAACACTGATAAGCATGGTAGTCCTAGCATCATCACTTGGGACTTGTTTTGCTGCCAGTGGAACAATAATGAAGAAAAGCTACCTCAGAATTTTTCAGTACCTCAACCCTATCAAAAAATTTCTGGTCCATGCATAAAAGTTGGATCTGTGTCCAGAAGTCAATAGATTTAACTGAATACCATGAATTCTGCCAAGGAACATTGGTCAAATTTCCAACTACAATTATGCCAGAAAATTGTTGATTGGTATTGAAAGGGTCTGCAACAAATAAAACTTGATTAGGGACATTCATCCATATATTATGTGGGCTGTATTTATATTTTGACCATGTATGTATAATGATTTCTGAAAACACAAAATAAATTACAACTTTTGCACTAAATTTTGAGGGTTTAATTGATTAAAGATGAAGATTGTGCAATCATTCTGCCCTAGCTAAACAGATCAGTTCAAATGAATTACAAGACTAATATTGAATGCATGTAAACATCTGACAGTAAATCATCAATAAAGATTAGTGAGCCAGATCTGGAAGAAGCCATGCAAGTCCAAGACAATGCCACTACTTCAACTATGCTTAACGGATCAGCTCGTATGTTGTGGATCATGAGTAGATCCATTTTAACAGAGGTTCATCTTGGTTTGAGAACTTTTGTATCTCATCTCTGTACCTCTTTGCAAATTTTAATCTTGCCTTCGATACTAACTGCTGATGAGTGGTTTGCATCTTGTGGTATGGCATCTATATTTCTCCTCTCGCAGTCCATTTCTGATGGTGGAATGTAATACCTTCACCCCATGATCTATGAAAGTTTCATTTCATTGCTTGTTGGTTTAGGGTATTTCTTCATAGACCTCACAAAGTTTCTGTCAGCAACTGCTGCTATTCTCCATGGCAGGCCTGTTTAATGTCTGGTTGTCAATACACAGGTGATTTCTTTCTTCTTTAAGATATTTCAAATGGCTGTACTGGTTACACCCAATGGTTGTGGAGTGGCTTTGATAAATATTCCGCTCTTTTCTCAATATTTTCATTTCCTCAGACATTTGATAGCCTTTAAGATAGTTTTAATAAAATAAAAATATTTTTAATTCTACTGGAATTCAGAATTTTCCTACAAACATAGCATCTGCTGACGCTGCAGTTGTGGTTCTTTAGTTTACCTGTTTTAATAATAAATGAAGGAATGAAGAATGAGGTCTATACAGTCCTCAAGGACAATTTGTTTTTCGATGTGTAACAGTGAATGTCTTATAAGTAAATTTATTTGAATCTCAGATAGCACCTGAATGTGGGCCACTTTTGGCAAAGATATGGCTCTGCTGGCCTACTTGTGGCACTGATTGATGGATGGATGGATGGATGGATGGATAGATAGATAGACAGACAGACAGACAGACAGATAGACAGACAGACAGACAACATTTTAAAGAGTACAAATTCTAGGCAGGTTTACAGACTGAGCAATGTGGGCCAGATCAATGTGATAGACGTGGGCCAGACCTGGACGATAATAATTTTGCAATCTGGGATAGATCTCATTTCTGATGTATAGTGGCTGCCTTTTTTTATATGCTGCGGGAAATTCATCTACTTCCACTCCACAAAGCAATTCACTCACAGGATGCACAGGATTCACATTCTCACCATTTATTTATTTGATGCATCCAAATGACTGATCCTTGTAAAAACCAGAATAACAAAACATTCAAAATGGTAACATGTCTTTCATTATGTGCCATTCCAGGTACTGTGTATATAACAATGACTGCAGAGCTACTATTGTGTATTCTATTATATTGCAATGTTAGTCATGTTTTATAAATGGCTCTATCTTAATGGATTTTCAACAAATGTCTCTGTGGGATAAACTTTATTTTACCCCCTCCCCTATCTAGGCATGAAAAGGCTTTTTCACAGGTACTGCATTAACAGATTTTCTCACAGGTTCCATATATAATCATCTGTTCTGAACAAACCATTACCGTACTGTCACTTGCTGAGTTCAGGCCCCCTGTCTTCTTTTCAGCCAGCATTGACCCTATTCAACACTGATGTAACAAGAGTGATACACACATCAACAACTCACAGACAAGTTACAAAACACAACCCCAAATCCAAATTTACCTATTTTGGAATCAAGTCTGCATGCTAAGACCGGAACATTATTCAGGTACTGAATCGATTGTTCTATTTTTAGAAGAAGCTCTCCCTTGTAAGAAAGAAAAACCAGAGCAAACAGCCCAAGTACCACTGAAATGCTTCTCTGCCTACATTTTTGTTTAATGCTGAATTAATGATTTTCCCGCCTCACCCCATCAGAGCAGCCTTGTGGAAATGATTGTGACAGACTGAAAAATCAATCACATTAATGCAGATATGTGCTAGATAGGAACAGAGTTTTTTTTAAAGAACGTAAATCACCTCACCCAAGGCACAACAGTCCTCTTGTATGCAAGGGTGCATGGCATCCTCTTTAGCTCTACCTCTGATTCACAGCTTAGAAACAAAATACACCCATCCTAGCTTTCAGGTTTGAGGAATATCATCTGGCCACCTTCTTTTGTGCCTATGCACACATGCTGAGACGAAAGTCTTAAGATGATGAATGAAAATATTTAATACCAACAGTTAATACCATTACCCTATAGTCATATTTTCATTTCTTCTTCTTACCTCATACACATCAAATCTCATGCACATCGTCTGAAGCTATTTGCTTAATGGTTTGTGACTACTTGTAAGATACAGTATCCTCCACAGCTGTTGATAGACTCTTATTATCTATTATCAGCTCTTCAGCTGTGGTGAGTCAGCTGCAAGTTTTGAGTCATCCTCGTTCGGAATACCATGCCCTTCACCACTGAACTTGTGAAGTATAGCTGAACTCCATTAACGAGTGGGGCTCGACTCATACAGTAGTTGACTATGTTTCATCCCATACAGTGCACTGGAAAAAGAAGCCTTGACTGGCCTTTCTGTCATTCCATATCAAGTTTCCATTTATCTTAAAGTTGTAGTTTCCCACTACAATGATCTCACTGCTGTAGACCCAGACCCAGGTAATATTTATCATCCATAAAGTTCAGAAGGGGTAAAATTTCCTGATATTTATGTAATTCTACTGTATGTACACAAGGTATGTAGGCATCAAAGTGATATTTTCTGACACTGACATTTATCCAGTGTCCATAGAACCATAGTTACTCACCTTTCTATTTAAGTAAACATATTCAGACTACCTTCTCATTGTCACTACATATAAAACTCTGCATAATATCCCCTTTCTTCATATAGTAAGTATATTTATAGGTTAAATAGAATCATAAAGAGTAAAAAAAAGTTGAAGAATGTGCCACTTGGCAGCTGGAATTTTTGCACCCACACACCCATTCATATATAGTACACAACGTCTGGTTCACATAGCTTTTACCAGTTCCAAATTTTTGTACTTCACTTGATACAACACAAGGAGAGGCCATTTCTATTCATGGAGGCCACTTCAGTCCCTTTGTCATCTTGAGAATGGACTAGTGCAATTCCCTTCTGGCAGGTTGTGCATCTGGGTGTGAGATGAGAATATACCCTGGATGGAACTCAAATACACTATATAAAAGTATTTGGCCAAACCTGTTAATTATTGAATTCAGGTGTTTCAATCAGGTCCTGTATCCCCAGTGAAGGGCAGTCTTAATGCTCCAGCATACCAAGACATCTTGGACAATGCTATACCTCCAACTTTGGATGGCCCTTTTCTATTCTAACATGACTGTGTCCCAGTGCACAAAGCAAGGACTATAACGACATGGTTTGATGAGCTTGATTTAGAACATCAGTGCCTAACTTCATAAATGCTCTACAGTATGAATGAGCACAGATTCCCACAGGAAAACTCCAAAATCTTGTGGATAGTCTTCTAAGAAGCTGTTATAACTGCAAAAGGGGGATCAACTCCATATTGACGTCTTGCATATTGTATTTAAATACAAGGTCATTGCAGATTTGGCCAAATACTTTTGCTCATATAGAGTACATGGCAGGCGGCTCTGTGGCTTGCTGGTTAGCACTGTTGCCTTGCAACTCCAGGTTCGATTCCTGGCCAGGTTCGACTCCCACCTCTGTGTGCATGGAGTTTGCATGTTCTCTCCGTGCTTGGTGGGTTTCCTCTGGGTACTCTGGTTTCCTTTCACAGTCCAAAGACTTGCAGATTAGGCTAATTGGCATTTCCAAATTGCCCCTAGTGTGTGAATGAGTGTGTGCATGTGTGTGTGTGTGTGTGTGTGTGCCCTGAGATGGATTGGCACCCTGTCCAAGAAATACACTGCCTTGTGCCCTACGTCTCCTGGGTTAGGCTCCAGGCTCCCTGTATACGGGATGAAACAGTACAGACGATGAGGGAATGAGTGAGTGAGTGTACATTGAAGGGCAACTCCCTCTCAATTACAGTGTCATGTTTTCAGTAGGTAGAAAGAAGTCACTTTGGATAAAAAGCTAAATGCTGTAAATGTAAGTGTACTTCAACACAAAAAAATGCAACAGCCACACAGGTTGGCTGATTGACATGAGTGGGCCAACATCCCAAACTGTACTAATGTGTTCCACACTTATAAGCAGCCTAACATTTTATTATCACGCTAATATGAGCTCTGAAACCTAGCCATGGTTTCAGTATTGTCCCTCTCCCTTTCAGCCTCAACTTACTGCTCAAGGCAGCCATTCAGCCAAAAAAACCCTTGACTGTTAAAACGTTGCCAGATTGGGATTTTACACGTAATCGTGTTTACCTTTATAAATAGCATTCGGATGAAACTGAAAACAAGTTATGCGTTAAGCGATGTTAATAATAATATCGTATAACAATATATAGTTCTTTCTTTGAGGCTGACTTGACGGCGTTGGAGCATAAAATGGTTGATTGTGACGGTCACTACTCGGAACAACCTGGCAACCCTGGATGCTGGGTACGTTGGGCAGCGTTCGAGAGCGCAGTTAGGAGCTGTGTGCGTGCACAGTGTGCGGCGCTGGAGGAGGCAGTGTGGAGATGTTCACAAACCTGAACTGGAGGAGCGCGGATTAAATCCTCGAACCAGGCAGCTTTAACAGAGCTTTCTCGGAAGGCGCACAGGTATTGGCGTTATGAATTCTAACATACAGTCGCGTGGTGTTTGTGTTTATTATATATTAGAGTATTATTTATTTTCCTAAAAGGTACAGTTAAGTTAAATATACATACAGGGGGACGCACTTCTCAGTGTGAAAGTGATTTATGTGCCGCATTTCATCCTGAGTCAGAATAAAAACAGCTCAATTAGGGAATATATTCACCGCCAAAAAAAAAAAAAAGATGTTCGTTTAAAGAGTAATACTTTTTTCTTCTTCTACCTGCACATGGATTTAACAGAAATATATATATTTTTTGAAATAATGCGCACTGAGAAGAAGCAGCACTGCTTGAGCTTTCACAGTATGGAAGAGTAGTTTAGCTGCTAAAAACGCTTTAAAGTCTGTGGGCGAGCCGCAAAGTGCTCAGGATAGCGGAATGTTAATGTGGAATCACGGTCTAAATTGTTCCACTGCAGTTAAGTCTGTGAGATGAGTTATGCTGAGGCTGTTCTTCAGTATGATGAGGCTTTTAGGCGACGCTCCAAACCGTCTATGCACCTGTGTGTGTGTGTGTGTGTATGGCATCAACAGGCTCTTTATCTGTTACCCAGCCCTTCTTCTGTGTTGCACAGGAGCTTTTAGGTGTATTGCACTGCAGATTTTAGGTCTCATGAAGGATTGTTGATAAGCTGATAAACCGAGTCAGAAATGTGTGGAACAAGGGGACCTGATGACCATGACTGTGAAACAATTGTATTCATCAGTTGCTGATATTCCAAGCATTCTGCCTACTACAGGATGCCTCAGAAGTCTCCATGCACAGGGCAGATTTACACAATTCTTTGCATACTTTGTGTATATTAAATGTTTTTATTGCTTCATTAAATTTAGTTATGGCTTGATTGCATGGATGCAGTTACACCAGATGTGTTAAATTCATCATGACTGTGTGTGTTTGCAAAGAAATGGCAAAATCATGTAAAGCATGTTTAGTTAAGTTACATTTTGCTAAAAAAAAAAAAAAAAAAAAAAAGGCTTCATTCTCCCCCTATGTATCAAGACTTTTGGGACACCCTGTAGAAATCGCAATGTCTTTTTTTTTTTTGTCACCTCTGCCTGAATGTGATTCAGGTCCAGTCCCCAGTTAACCTCTCTGCTCACCTAACTCGCTTTAATTTCTTTCCTTGACTGTGGATGACAGTGAGTAAAGAATTGGTGAGAAGGGTTAGGAAGCTGATGATCCAGCCCTCCAATCTTTGAGGCAATTTACTTTTGTGTCTCTCACCAATGTGTAGAGGTGTGACTGGAAGATTGCTTTCACCATGTGCGATTGCACTCGATTCTGTCAAATTTAACACATTTTCATCTGCTTCATGTTCTATGTACAGAAACAACTTCTACAGAAACAATTTCAAGCAGCATAATCACAACCAGTAAGTGGACAGTAAAATCGATAAAAGGTGACTTGAATGAGGGCACTCTATTACTTCTGGATTGCTGTGGGAAGTGCATTAATACTTCAGGTTTATTCATTTACTGTGTTATTGATTTTGGCTAACTGTTTTGCTGTTCTTGCTGAGTACGCCTATAGCAGACCTTGGGGAGTGCAATTAACTTGGGCAATGTCCATCGTGCTGATGTCCATCATGTTTCATTATGATTGTTTTACAAAGGTGCGTAGCTGAAGGTTTTCTTTTGCTGCAGATAAGCCTGATCCTGTTTGTCATGTGAGGAGTGATATGTAAGCCCAGGTGTCATCCCACCTTGCGGGTGGTGGTGAGAAGAAATGCTGTGCTCCACTGCCATGACAACAAGACTTATCGTTCTAACCTGGCTCATACAGACGAGTGCATGGGGCAATCCCATTGTGCCAGTGCCCGAGGCAGTAGAGAGGGAGCGGCTGGAGCAGGCACTTAGCCATTCCACGCAGGGTTTGGCGAATCCCAGTGGCCAGCAGCGTCTGGAAGAGATTGATAATCTAGGACTGGAAGGGGTGAGAGGAGGCAACAGAACAAGCAGTAGTAAAATGAAACCCACCTGGAGCTCCTTAAGGCGAGGATCCAAACTTCAGGGAAAGCTACAGGACGTCTGGGTTGAGCAGAACTCTGTAAAGAAAACTGATGAAGAACCAACGGGAGAGGCCAATGCCTCGATGGACACCACTGATGAGTATGCCTACCCTGACTATAGAGGCAAGGGCTGCATGGATGAGACAGGGTTTGTGTTTGCCATTGGTGAGAAGTTCACTCCAGGACCCTCCACATGCCCTTGCCTGTGCACAGAAGAGGGACCCCTGTGTGACCAGCCAGATTGTCCAAAAGTTCACCCTCGTTGTCTGCGTGTGGACACCAGCCAGTGCTGTCCTCAGTGTAAAGAACAGAAGAATTATTGTGAATTCAGAGGAAAGACCTACACATCACTGGAGGAGTTCAAGGTTAGACTACATTTGCTGTAACAATGGCTTATTATTCGCCTGGTTTATTAACATTGAAATCTGTTCTTCTACAGTGTAACTAGTACGTAAACGTCATTTGCTTGTATTTCACCACCAAAAATTGCAATCCTGTCAAGTAATCGTTATATCTATTGAATACAATTAATATACATTGATTTATTTTGTTCCCGAAATATCTATAACATATTTTATGGTAGAAAAAAGGACAGTCGGCTCAAGTGCCATTCACATCACACCACTGGTTCCCTGGATGTCTGTTCATTACGTAGGTGAGATGAATTTTTTGTGCTCCGGTGGAGTCAAGTTGAAATAATCTAATATGTGCACATGGTACCTTGATTCACTATTGATTGCAGCAGAAAAAAGGTGCTGTACTCTTGTTCATACTTTTTCTTTTTCTCTCAATAAGAGGATCTATCAAAGTTTTTTGTAGTTTTTTTTTTTTTAATCTTACCCTCGTCCATTTGGATTAACCCCATAGTGGCAAGAGGATATTATTTCATTCCCTGGTGTCCTGTGATCTCAGTGGCATCAGTAATCTCAGAGCTGCTATTTAGATGCAAATCATGAAAGGAAGGACACATTTTGGTGGTTATCCATATGACAGTGTTTACTGATTAGTCACAAGCCTTTCTCCAACGCAGCACTTGTGTTGTCAGGTGAGAAGCAGTATTGGGTCTAGAAATTATTTTTCTTTTTTTAACTGTGAGACACTCATCAGAGAGAGATTTGTAGCTGCTTGTTGTTTTTACCTGTTGTTACATCTCTGTTCATTTTCATGCTTTTATGTTTTTCATGCGCTGCTCTTCCTTTGCCTTATCATTGGAGACCTTTGCAACACCATACACACAACGCGCACACAAATTAAGTCTATTTACAAAGAGTGCTAATATCTAGGGGCTGGATTTAGTATTCCTAATACATATGCAAAAGGCAACATTAACAATTAGAGTCTTGGCCGTGGTAACTAACCCGGCATAATGTCTGCTAAGACCCTGAAGGGCTGTTCTCTTATGGAGGCAAGGTGTGCTTATCTATTTTACATTTATCCGCGTTTTCTGTGTAAATGATATGTCACCAGTTCATGTTCAACAAGTTGCCATAAATAAATCCTTTTTATTCTGGCAGAAATAGAGTAGCACACTGCCTATTGTTCTCTCAGCTAGACATACTCATGCGTTTGTGCCTGGAAAATAAAAGAGTAGTGGGCATAACCTATTACTAAGTATACTTGCTGTTTTCTGGGTGTTTGGATAAGGATTTGTGAACAGTACATTAGCAAAACACTGTATAAGCCTATCTGTGCAAAAGAGAATTGGTTTCTCTATCAAGAAACTATCTATAAAATGTAGCAACTAGGAAGGTGAAAAGGTGCATCAGGTTCACCTACTGTGTGTAGCCGCCATCTATCGCAGTATATTGGAGTTGAGTTTCTGAATGTCAGCTTTAATTTGTGGGAATCAATGTCCAAAATGGGTAATTGTCTTAGGAATTACAGTGTTTTCATATGTGATCCTCCCCTTTTTAAGAATCCAAAGGTAATCAGACAAACCCACATAATCATTAATTAAATTGTTCAGTTTTGATACTGGGGTGCGATGTCCTGTACAGTGGTACCTCAGCATATGAATTTAATCCGTTCCGGAGGCAAGTTCTTAATGTGAAATTTCATATTGTGAAATGCATTTTCTCATAGGAAATAATGTACATGCAGATAAACCGTTCCAGCCACCAAAGAATATTACCAATTTTACCCATTACACATTTTATAACCATATTTTTGCATATAAAAACAATCAAAACATTTAGAAAAGACATGTTAATGAAGAAAAAATATGAAATAAATAGACATTTAACCTCACCTTAATTTATGATTTCTCTTGGCACTGGCTACTTTAAAAACAAATCTAAAAGTGGTTCCCTCTTGCTACCATCCTTGTCTTCATTAAATCTTGCACAAAATGCCAAAAAAAAAAAAAGATATGTAAATTCTCTTTGCTTGGCTTTCCACTGACGCAAACAAGTTTTGAATGGCTCCCAGGCGTATGCGCAACTTACCTGGTGTTTGGTTCAGCTCTTTTCGTTCGCTCATATGCCGAAAATGCTTCGCAATTTCTGCAAAATTTTAATATTTAAGGTGAAAATTCTACGGCTGGGTATTCAAATGCCGAGGTTCCACTGTATACGCAGTCATCGGTTGCCCTGATGTCTGAAAACCACAGATATCACGGGACATTTCTTCTATGGTGATTCTCTGTCAGTCATTTTCTTCAGCTTTCTTCTTCTTCAGCTTTCTGCTTGTTTTTGAAGCATTTGACCAATAGCAAGTGAAATGCTTGACTTTGTGATAGACTTGGCCATTGCAAAACGTTCCATTTCCTTGCCTTTGGTTGTTTTCAAACTATGCCTCAGGTCATTGTCCATCTGCACTGTCAAGTACAGTCGAAGCAGATGATATATCCCTATAAACTTTATAATTCATTGGGCTGCCTTTGTCAGCAGTCAGATAATCAATAAATACAAGGGACCCAGCTCCAGTGGCAGGCGTACATGTCCGCACCATGAGATATGTGGTATGCTGTAAATCATGAGGTTTCTTTCACTTTGACGCACTCTTCTCTTCCCACCATTTTGGTACAAGCTGATTTTTGTTTCATCTGTCCATTGAATGTTGTCTCATAGCTGCAAAGGCATTTTCAGATTTTCTGTTTTGCTGCTTACATCTTGTAGTAAACCATTTGTCTTTACTGTGGTGCAGTTCTTTGTAATTGTTGACACAGATTTGGGCTCATACTCCTTATTCATTTTTCAACAAACTATGATTGACAGCTAAAAGAACCGTAACTTTGCCAATGTGCAAATATTTATGGACCTGAATGTGAGTCCTGTATATACCGTATACACAATAAAAACACTATACATATACACTATCAAGTTAAAGGTTGGTGGGCATCTGACCATTATACCCCTGCATGGTTCCTCTCCAAACTGTTGCGACAAAGATGGAAGCACACAGCGGTATAAGATGTCTTTGTCTGCTGTAACATTACTGTTTCACTTCACTGGAACTAAAACTCCCAGACCTGTTCCAGCATACCAATGCTCTTGTGCACAAAAACGAGCTCCATGAAGATTTGGTTTGCCAAGGTTGGAGTGGAAGGATTTGAGTGGCCCAAACCCTGACCTCAACCCCACTGAATACCACAGGGATAAATTAAATCACAAACTGTGTACCGGGGCTTCTCTACAGACATGAGTGCCTTACATCACTAATGTAAAACCCAAAACCTAGAGGAAAAGAGGAGGTTATTATTATTATTATTATTAATAAGTCGACCAACTCCATATTAATAACCATAGTTTTGGAATGAACACATATGGTTATGATGGGCAGGTGTCCATATACTTTTGGCCATATACCATGCATAC
>JAQMYJ010000039.1:18951629-18970779 GCA_030014305.1 Clarias laeviceps | reverse complement strand
ATATATATATATATATATATATACAAACCAACACATCATACATAGAGTCTCTGCCAGATTAATGTATAATGTGGTATCACTGTGTATATCCATTTTGCTGTGTATACATGTGTAATATTTATGTTCATGTGTCTAGGTGTCTCCATGTGAGAAATGCAGGTGTGAACCCAATGGAGAGGTTTTGTGTTCTGTGTCAGCTTGCCCCCAAACAGAATGTGTGGATCCTGTTTACGAACCTGACCAGTGCTGCCCAGTTTGCAAGAGTGGTGAGTCTCCTATTTCGCCACCCCCCCCATCCACTTTCTTTTTCTTTTACACTGTTTGCCCTAATCTTGCTTGGTTTGTCTCTCTCCCCGTCCTCTCTCCACTCATCCCCCTACGAGTCTCCCTGTCTCCTATAAGAAAAGTGAAAATCACTTCTCAGAAGTGACTGCAGTGACTTGCCTGCAGTATGTTCAATTACCCCCCCTCTCAGTTAACCAGAAAGACAGCATGATAGAAGTCTATGTGTGTACCATGAGCGGGCTTTGCATGTGTTTTCATCTCATTCACTCATTGACAGCTTGAACATTTACACTGAGATGACACGGCAGGTTTAGAATTTTCATCAAAACAATAAAAGATTTTCATGAACTGGCATGATGTCACATTATTTAAGTTAACGGGTTTGCTACATATTTTTTCCTTAAAGTGCATTTGAGCTAGTAAAAAAAATAAACTTTTTAGCATAAAAAACAGTTTAATTTCAGAAGTAAACAGCCAAAGCCATTTGCCTTTTTCCTCCCCATCACCTGCAACAGCAGTATTCAAAATAATGGTGGCAAAAACACCAGGTGTTTTGTAAGCTATCATTTCATTGCGTGACAATGAATAACTTGAATAGGGCCAATGTGTGCAGATGCATTAAGTTTTAAAATGGCTTGATACTGTTTTCCATTAGCAACATTAAGGGAATGGAGACGTTCTTTCACCAGTACTTGCACTAATGAACCATCAAAGTTCCTCTGCCTGATTTATGAAGGTGAGATGAGGTGATTAACTCTAGCAGGTGTTTCAGTGCCTGCTTTCACCAGCCCAAGGCCACTGATGATTAAACGTTTGCACAGAAAACAATGTTATCACTTTATTTGTCTGCAAAAACTGTAAAGTGGGCTGAGAAAAAGCACTCAATCAGGAAACTGCTGAAAATAGAAAAGACTTCATTTCCTGCATTGCTGGGATTCTGTCTGATCAGTGCTAAATGAAAAATTCGTCTTTGCACTTTTACTTCGCTGGTCTGTGGCTGCCGGCACTATTTGGCACTATTGAAATTAGGTAAAAAGCCTGAATGTTGCATAAAAATGAGTGAATATGTGCATTACAGAATCAGAACACATTACTGTGTTTTGGGGGAAAGTTTGCAGAATCACAGATTACCTGGAGCAATAGCAAACTGAGATCATTTCGAATAGCACACAATATATACTGTCTCCTCGCGCTTCTTCTCTGATCCTAATCTAACATGGCACCGTTAGCTACGTTGCTTTCTTCAGCAAAACAGACAAAAAAATATGAATCTCGGTATTGGCAACTAAAGTTCTCCGCTCAGTTGTCAATAAACGACGGAATGGCATTATTTTAAGAAGGCCATCTAAATGAATTACAGAAGAATTTTCTTAAGCCTGGCTTGGATGAACAGAATATCTGAATACATTGACATAGAGCCCATGAAACAGAAAAGCAAATGCCAACGGGAACAGGGGTGGTATTAAGACTGAAGCACCAAACATAGCAGAACAAATGCCAGTGTGTGCACTCAAGCAGTGAGGATTTATGCTTTTAAGATGAGTTGGAAGTCTTTCCCCTCTGCAGAGAATTGCAGTTGCTGGTGTTTTACCATATTTCACAAGACCACCTAATTTCTGAGTTGGCTTACCAGGTGAGGTGGAATGAAAATGTAAATGCATTTTTCTTCTGCAGTGTTGAGTGTGACGCATTCCCTAGTTGTACTGCTTATTTGGGTAGTTTTTTTTTTTTTTTTGATTGCAGTGTGAAAAGTGCTCAGGCCAAAATCAACATGTGGTCAGGTTTAGATGCTAGACTGCAGTCAATTGTGAAGGACAACTCACCTCCTGCAACACCACTGGCACATTCATTAGAGGAGGCAGAAATAGAGGAAAAGGATGAAAAATACAGTAAGTTCCAGGGTCAGCAACAGAACGTAAACAGCTGTAAGCAAAGGGCCAGATTTTATCTCATACACACACACACACAGATCTTCAGTGATACGTGAATGCATGCTTACGAATAGTTAGATACTGGTTATTATATTTTTTCCACTACATGATTCTGTAATAAGATCTAAAGACATAAAGACATCAGATTGGCCGTGCTCTCTCTGGAGGTGAGAGGGTGGGGGGAGGACTAAATTAAGGAGGAAATCGTGGCAAAATCCCAGAAATGTTAATAGAAAAGATATAAAGACATTCAGAGGTGGGATGAATTGCACTTTAGGAAAAGATTACAGCCAAAGAATAATTTTGTCTTTTAAGTAATCAGTACAGATGCATCATGTACTGTACATGTATAATGGGCTAGCAAAATAATAATTATTTTATTTATTTATTTATTTTTTTTAAATTGAGTAGGCTTTATGTTTGATTGTATTCATACACTCTGGGAAGAGTTATTTGCATTCAGGATTCCATAATTTTTATTTTCAATTTCACTGATTTAGCTGTAAAACAGTTTCACTAGTTTTCATTTCCAGATGTTAGGAGTGTTTCGTAAGTGCAGTATCACTGTTGTGGCTCTTGTTGCAGGTGCCTCAGGTACAGTGTCTGGAACAGATGTGATGTGATAGCTAGGCAGATGCTAAGACCTCCTGAGATTTACACACATCAGAAGTAAGACTTCAAAGCCTTGCTCTGTGACACTACAGGAGAGGATGGGTGCCTTGTAACGCAGCTCTAAGTTAGTCTGCACTTCTAATAAATTGATGCCTCCCTGACTTTGACGTCTTAAGTCTTACTTTCTTCACATCTTTTGTTTGGCATAGTTCTTGGTCAAAACAGAATCAGTGTGTTTGTTTAATTGGTTCTATTAAGAGGCCATTTTCATCCGACTGACACTGATTTCTTTACAAGAAAGAGAGCCCTCAGTCTGGGGTTTTAGAAAAATGCACTCTGAATGAAATGATAATAGCTGGTGAAAAAAAGAAGAAATTGGAGGTGTCATCTTCATTTTGGATCATGGATTTGATGCAGAATGGGAAGGCGCTGTGGAGAATCAGTAAATAAACCGGATGCTGGCGGTTCTCCTATAATCATAATCATGCACCCAGTCAGTGCTGAGTACACTTTACCCAGTGGGGCTGCAGTCTGGACGGCTTATTTCAGGCCAGCACCCTGAAGGGGATATACATTATGTCTATCATTTTTCACAGTTATTAGGCCATTTTATTGTTTCTTCTATTTCTTCTGTGGTCAGTTGAGACTAAAATAAAAAAAATAAAAAGCATAGTTTATACCTCTTGAAAGCATTCATCATGGCATTGCACATTGCATCATATTAGTTTAAATGTCATTAATTTGATGTGGGTGTTAGTACACGAAAAGCTCAGAGATTTTTGAAAGCAGTCCAGGGGATTGATGTCTCCATTTGTTGTTTATGAAGAGGCGAGGTTTAGGTCTTTTTCAGGAGTGCTGAATGAAGCATTATGTGCAGTGCCTGGGATGTGTTGCTGGGGCGGTATGCTGGGAGACACTTGAGGAAGTGCCATGGGGTTGAGATGAAAGTGAGTGCTATTGGTAACATCCACCACAGGCAGTTGTTTATGAATATCAAAGAACATCTGCGAGCGGCAGCATCGTTGGGAGTCGAACTGAAGGCGCAAACGCGCTCACACAATCGTGTCTAGCATGCAAGCTGTGCTTTTAGTCACTCACGGGCTGTCATTAAATACAAGACTTGACATTAAACATTTTTCCTTCATTTAAGCCACAGCACAGTAGTGCCAGAAATGCTACAGTACTCAGTCTTCGAAAGAGGAAATCTAATATTTTGTATAGCTGGGTGTATCTACAGTAGTCAAACATAGAAAAACTTTTTGCAAATGTTGTGCAACTTCAAGCAAGATAGCTTCAGATCGGATGCCACCACGCTTTTCAACTCAGTGACCTCACAGGCAGAACATATCTCTTCTCTTGTACCAAAACAGGAGCTCACAGCATGATGCTGTAGAAGCTTTTTAAGAGCATGGACTCGCTGCCTATTTCCCTGCTGTGCACTCTGTTTTGGCGACCCTGCGTCGTACAAGCCATTGCCTTGGCAACACACGGAAAAACGGGCGCTTTTCTTGAAGAGCTTAGACACTGGGGTCTCCATGAAGCCAAGCAGGTTGCAGTAAACAGGGCGAGTGAGAGCTGAAAGCCCTTCACACTGTGGAATGGCAGGCAGAGAGGCCACAATGCTGGAGGATTAGGAGCTATCATGTTTTCAAATGAGATATATAGACGATTGTGTGAAATATTTATGGCGGGTTATTATAAGGGGCTTTTGGTGTCATAAATTGTATCCAGTACTCATTACAATGAAGAGTAAATTATTCTGATAGTCTGTGCGATGTTTCCAACAATGTATCCAGTAATATTCTAAATTCGCTTTCATTGCATTTCGTTATAAGGGACAAACAGGACGTTTTTTTTTTTTACGTGAGCAATGCATGCTAATTGGTTTTAACTGATAACGAAAATCCAGAGCAACATATGACTTTTAATGATAATAGCTTAATTAATTAACATTTTAGCAAAAACATGGCTCACTTCCCATAGCGCCACACTGCCAAAAGAAGACAACCAAACTTCATTTTCCCTCCAGCATTACAAAGCAAGGTCATTTAGTTGCATTTATAATGCATGTGTGCTGAAAGACTGCATTAGATGGAGATCTTTTGCTGCGATTCTGAATGCAGTGTTCATTTGCCATGCTTTGGGCTCTCTTCAAGAGCACGAGCTCTAATGAGGTATAAAAGATCATACCATTTTCAGGGTTCAAGCTTTTCTCCTCCTTTACTCTTTATCTCAATTACTGCTGAAGTACAGGGACATGAAGCTTATCCCTGAATGCACCAAAGAGTGTCTAATGGCATTTCCCTTTAGTTTATCCCCGACACCGGTGCTTTGGTACTTAGGATAAGGGTTAAGACCATGTATCTCTTTCATGGTGTGAAAAAAAAAAAATGTAGTGATGTTATTTTGCACTGTTGTGTATTTTACTCTCCATCGTTCTTCTGTTCCTTCTTTCTTCTTTTCTTTCCACGTGTTTATCACCACGTATGATGCGTACAAATCCTCTGTCGTGTAAACAGTTAAATAAACAGAACAGTCGCATTAACTAATATTCAGAGTCACAGATTAGCGTGGGATGCAAATGTTCTTGATGGAACAGCAATGACAGTGTCATTTCCATAAACAGACTTGGTATTCAGGAGGGACTCTGAAACTCAGATTGAAATGATTATAAATACAACTGCACTGACGTTTTGACAGCATCAACTAAATATTCATGCAGATTGATGCACCTACATCCCTGAGAGTGCAGCACTTCTGTCTATGATAATGCCTTTGTAGAGGCTGAAAAGCTTAATATCTAGGCTTGGTGTATATTAGTCTGCTGTGTGAAAAACATTAATATATATGGAAAAACGAAAAAGAAATCCATGTTGCACAGACCCAGTATCAGAGGCAATTAAAATGCATCTTGTGAATGTGTCATTTACAAGGGGAAAAAAAGCATATTTTTTTTTATATAATTTTTTTCCTTAAAAGGTCAACAAATAAAATGGCAGCCCATGCGCTAGTTCTGTTGAATCATTTTAACTCAGCCGTACAGAAAGTCTTAGGGGTATCAGAGCTAGTCTTACAACGGTAGCCAAGAAAGGGAGCTAAAATTCATATTTTTGTCTCATAAGTAGCTCAATCTCTTCTTTCATCACCTAAATTTAGACTTTCGTCACTGTTGTGTCTTTCAGAAAGAAGCAAATGCCGTGCTCGATGCTAAACTTTTGCGAAAAGATGTACTGTATAAGGTGATAAATTATTCTTATGGTTTACATTATACTGTATAGTTATTATTAATGTTTTTAATTCGGTGCCATTATACATTTGACTTCTTGAGCATATCCTGTCATAAGACAGCTATGGGACTTTATATTATACGCCTATAAATTCTTTACACCTTAATTTCTCTTCCTAGTAATTATCTTTGGTCCGACATTGTAATGTGATAATGTTTTATGTAAACCCGGAGGCTGAGGTCTCCAGTGTCTGAGCAGTATGTTTTGTCATGTAATGGTTTTCCTTCAAGATCCCCACGAGGACCATTTCCATGCTGATTGCTATCTGTATGAGGTTATGTTGAACTGGAACACAAAAGGACTGCAGGCAAATGAGATCATTCAAGCTGCATTTATGTACATCAGCAGGCGAAGAGGGAAAAACGGACATTGTACATTAAAACCACTATTCAGGCATTCTAGACTGTACCGCTGTTGCTGAGAATGTAAACCAAAACTCTGTTAACAGCAAAAGAAAAAAAAAGCATCATGTTTTAGGCTATAGATTCATGTTCGTCAGTCTCTAAAGACCATCATTGTATGGAAAGATTTGCATTTAAACTCCTGCTATATTGCATTCCATTTTGCCGCACACTAAATGGGGCAGAGCTAAACGCTGGGCACACCATTGCTTTTGACTAAATCTACAGAATATGGAGCAGGGTTGAGAAACACTTTAGTGCCGTGGCTCGCCTCCCAGTCTGTGGAGCACAGGTTGTGCACTTTTTCAACATTTGATGATGTGCCTCTGGACTCTTCAATACTATTAAGTGCGTCTCACCCACAAACCAACTTTCTGACAATTTCTCTTTCTATTTTTGTAAAGGAAATGAGCCTGAAAAAACCTTTCTGTTAAATATCACAAACACATGCAAACTCCACCATTAAACACACTCAAAATCCATAATATCTCTTGAACACCCACTACATTTTATTGCTGTCGTTTTGAGATCATCACATCATTTAAAGAAATATATTGATGTGCTTAATGTTTAGCTAAATTTTAAAGGCTGTATTATTTTTTTATGGTAGAACGTTTCCTGCATGTCACATATGCATGTATGATATGTCTTCTTTTTTGCACTGCCTGTAGGTTAGTGTAAGATGAATTCCTCTCCACAGTAAGCAAACATTTGTATACAGGTTATGTTCTTCATGTGCAATAACACTGAGACATGTTTTTTTTTTTTTTTTTTTTTTTTCCATCTCTGTGCATTTAGGACCTAACTGTTACGCGGACACCGCAGTGATCCCAGCGGGCCGCGAGGTTAAGATTGACGACTGCACCATCTGCTATTGCACTTATGAGGAAGGCACCTGGCGCATCGAACGGCAGGCCACCTGCACCAGGAACGAGTGTCAGCGAAGCTAGGGCTACCTACCGCTCACACCACATCCAGCCTTCACCTCGACAGCTGTCAGTCAGGAGGATGCAGCCTAGCCGGGCTCTGTAACGGCCCAACAGCAGCAACAGCACTGAGTCTCATACACGCTGCTGGGATTTTGGGGGGATTACATCTGTCATGACTGTTAGTGACAGCTCGTCACGATCTGACCTCAGTCTGTCAGTAGCATTGTCAGTTAGCCTCAGAGAAGGGCCAGTGGCCAGGCCACATTGTTCTACATTCCCCATGCTGTTGCAGAGCCTGAAATATGACATAAAGTGTCATGTAAAGTGCTGTGTTCCTGGTACTGTTAGATATTCATTAGCTGGAGCAAAGGACATGGGGGGGAGGGGTGAATTCAATTCTATACTACATCAACTTTGTATTGAGATTTCTAACTAGTGTAATAAAAGATATTTATTTACATATGTATTGATAAAATTACAGCGACAGGAGGATCTTTGATTTTACGGTTAAATTATATTTTTTATAGTTGCTGTATTTTGATATGTAGTCATATATGGAACAGGGTCAGACTTTAGTGCTACAGTACTTATTAGAATGTACGCAGAATAATCAGCTGTCACTGCGGATGAAGGCAAAACATTGTCAGACATCCGGAAGACAAGCTGTAGCCAGCAATCAAATGATAAACACACTTCTCAGCATGTTTCACAGCACAATGGATGTGATAACAATTTCAGCAAATTAAAGAGTAAAAAATAGGAGCTGTTTATGATGTTTATATTTTCGTTTTTTCTTGTGTTCTGGACTGAAGTACATTTTAACAACGAAGTGTTTCTGTATTTGTGTTTACATGTTTCAAATAAATCAAGTTACACTGTGAAAAGACATATGTTCTGCCTGTGAGTTACAACTAACTAACATGTAAGGCTTAAAGCTTTCTGGTTAACTCGGCACGCTGTCCCAGTCTTTTGTTTTTTGTTTTTTGTTTTTTTGCAGAATATAAATCAATTTCATCTAGGTTCTGAGGTCTGAATTAAACCCAGCTGCAGCTGACGAAAGATTGCTGCCTACTTGCAATCCCTTCAAACTAAATTAAGGTTTGAACGAGTGCACCAGCAGCTGGATGATGGGATGTAAGCCCTGCTCACCTGCCAAAGTCAAAGTAGCTCAGCAGAGTCAAAGCCCCTGCTAATGACGTGCTGTAAAATAATCAATGTTCATAGATGGATGACTGAGAAATAGGCTGTGGAAATCCTGACAACTCACTTCACAGAAGACTTCAAACAAATTTCACATCGGGCTTCCCACAGTAAAAATGAGAGCGACAACATGCTTCAACACCAGGTGTTGTGATATTAAAGGATTATGAGCTACATTTGGCAATAAAGAAATTAAATTACTTCGGTAATCCCAAATGCCATGTTTTACCTGCATCTAAGCGTGACACTGCAAAACCATGATCGCATACTCAGAAACAACATGCTACATGAACAGATACTGTATGTAAGCACTTTTTATCTAGCACACACTGTACTGTAGTGTTTAAAGAACTCTATGTACAACAATATATTTCTTATCTATGTTCTTATTAATAGCACATGCGTTATATTACTTCCTTCTGAACTAAAACAGATTACTTACATTATCAAATCATTATACATAATTCAGTTAAATTTGCATCGTGATGGATGTATTCCCAGCTGACGATGAACGTTCCATCATGACCATGATAGAGGACGGTAGTTACTGAAGATGAATGAAAGAATAATGACGTTGCATTAGGTAGTATATGAATGCTTATCATGATTTATGGCTTTATCACTTTTCACAGATTTAAAATTTAATTATCAACATATTTGAATGCATCTTATTTTTTTGGCTCATCGTGCATACCCAATCTTGGAATATCAGTTACTGACTCTGACACACAACCAGAATATCCCTCGTGTGAGATGTGTTGTGAGCCAGCTTGGAGATGGTCGGAAGTAAACTCAGATGTATGCACATGCATTATAATGTGAGCAGGCCATGCTAACACACACACACACACGCGCACACACTGTTGCCCATTGGTCTGCAGCGGGATCCTAGTTTTTATCTATCTAATGGTGCCTAGAAGCAAGTTGCAGAGAGTAAACATGGAACATGCATGTATGGATTTTCTCTACACGCATTTGAACTTACATACAGATTAAAAACCTTACTCAAAGGTTCAGCAGTTGCAGCTTGCTCAGGTGAACTCACAACCTGCTGAGCCTGAAGCTGAGCCATCACCATCTTTTAATTAATAAACAACATCCCCTCCTCTTGCACAGAAAGTCAGAAAGCTGGACAATTTTATGCCAGCCTGCTCGGTCATTTCAAAGAATGGCAAGAACTGAAAGAAATCACACAAAATAAAGAGGGAATTTAAAATAATCCATAAAGAAACAGTTTACAAGCATAATTTTAATGACTCTATCCTCTGATCTGCTTTCCATAAAATATGCATTATCACTTGAAAAAATATTGAAACGGGGGATTTCGACAGATTTAGTGGTGGTGCGTGCTTGGTTTGCTACCCAGTGAGAGTCCAATTAAGAACACTAACTCTAATGACTACATATCCGGAAGGATGCCCTAAATTAGACTCCCACTTTGAAATGGAGTTCCCCAACGTGTATTAACATCCAGCTAGCCTCTGCCTCCTTCAAACAGAGTTCTTAATGATGTATTGCAGAAGAGCAAAACGATTACCCGCCTCCCCTCTCAAACACACAATATACTTTTCCCCTAACAAGCAGTAAGACTGCGGACATGGCATGTAGCCAGCACAGCAAAAATCTCCAGTGCTGAATTAACACTTACAGTATATACGCAAGTCCAGGGGAACACGAATGAACTCTGGGAGAGTTTAGGTCCACACTCGAGGTGTTAATTCGACACTGGGGAATTTGCTGTGAAATAAGTTACTTCGAAATTGATGTCCAATCGCATCTAACAGTGAATCATTTCCTCTGGACGGTGTTTATTCAAAGCACTGTCTGCAATCTCACCGGTTTTAATGACCCAAAGAAGGCTTTTATAGATTTAGACAGTAAGGATAACTTTCTCAGATGACTCCTTTAGTAATTTTCAACATAATTGTGGTGATACTGAGAGTATGGATTGAAGAATAAACTGCACACTGATGAATGTGTTCCAGGCTCAGGACATCACTTATAAGTTGGCAAGAGTAAAAAAAAGGCTCTCTTTCTTTACCGACCCTGATACATTTAATCCATGTTACCGCAAGTGACAAAAGGATAGCAAACTCATAAGGAAGCAGAGGACTCATTTATCAGTGGCATTGTTCAATTTTGAGAAAAGAAGGACAATGGATATGGATATACTGTATAATAATGGAATGGATATAATTTCCAGAAAAATGCATTTTTACCCAATCGTATAAGGTCTGAAGATGAACAGATACTCAGGCAGTGGTCTTTTTTTTTAAAGAATAATGTAATAAAGATTTAGAATAAAATGACTGGTATTATTGGTCTATGTTATTGTATCATTATGCTTCAAAATATAAGTATAAAAATTCTGATAACAACTTAGAGCATGTACCTGAACAACATGCTATGTTTTTATTTTTATTTTTATGAAATAATCATACATCAATAACACATATTATTGTGGAATATAGCTGCTTTTAATCTACTCAATGAGGTGGCTTAGCTCTGATGCCTCACACCTCCAGCATTGGGGGTTTGACTCTCAACTCAGCTCTGTGTACATGGAGTTTGCGTGTTCTCCCTGTGTTTGGTGGGTTTCCTCCCACAGTCCGAAGACATGCATTGTAGGCTGATTGCTGTTTTCAAATTGTCAATAGTATGTGCTTGGGTGTATGTGTGTGTCTGTGTGTGCAATGTGATGGGTTACCACTGTTGGGCCACTGAGCCAGGCCCTTAACTCTGAACTGCTCAGATGTATAATGAGATTTAAAAAAACAGTAAGTCGCTCTGGATAAGGCCATCTGCCAGATACCATTAATGTAAATGTAATGGGTTGGCAGACCTTCCAAGGTGTACCCCAAGTTCCCTGAGATAGGATCCAGACCCTCTGCGGCCCTACACAGGATAAGCCATACAAAAAAAAAAGAAAAAAAAAAAAAAGATTGATGATAGTTTTTATTCACTTATTGTGATATTAATATATTTACAATATTAGATCCGGCACACTATATAAATGTTTGGGACATGCTTTCAGTAATTTTCATCTATACTGTAGGCTTGTCCTTCTTCCTACTTGCACATTCTTCTGGTCCTCAAAAGTCAGCTATAAAGATGTTTACCCCCTCCAGGTATGTGCACAAGTCTGGAGGCATGAGTTCCACCAAAGTTGTCTGATTTTCTTACTCAAATACAATTGATTCAGTGTTTCACAGGTGTGATGAAGCAGTGAAATCTTTGAATCATGTTGGACGATAGCACCTAACAACAGCGAACAAAGTGATTAAGAGAGAGAAAACATAGGCACAGAGTTTGTTTTTGACAGAAACAGAGGAAGCAGGTAGCTATTGACAATCTGCTTTTGTAAGCCATGGTGGCGTGTTGCATCTCCCTGTGTGTGTGCGTTATTGATTGGTGTGTGGCTCTGTCGGGGAGTGATTGGGCAGGAAGGATAATCCTGCACATCCTGCTCCACGCCGGAGTTAGTGCGTGCTCAGGGAGAAACCGCCTTTGCTCTCTGCTCTGCTGTGACCTGAATACACAATGTGCTGTGGTGAAGTTCAGCTCGGGAAAGAACATTGCTTCAGTACAGGTGTCTGCATAACTAGATGTCAAGCTGTCTGAACACGAGGTCATGTTAACCAAAACCACTTCGTTTCTCATTTTCTGTTTTACATGTAAGTTACATGCTGGCTATTTCCCTTGCACTGCAAACAATGACATCTAAACAAGTGAAAGTATTTTATACTACAGGGATTTTATTTGATAAATTATTTCCTATTTTAATGTTTCAAGAAACCGAACAAAAGATCATTAAATATATATTTGTAGACATATTTCAATCTGGAAATATTCTTGTCCTGAAATTGGTTTATTAATCTTTTATTTGATTTATTGTAATCTTATAGTAGGAAGTATTTCGTGCACACTGATTTTCTCACTCTTCATGAACCTTTATGCATCTTATGTTTTTCATAGTTTCATTAAAAGAAATAGCAAAAAGTTTTTTTGCTATTTTGCTTCTTTATGAATGCTGCATACCATATTGTCCCTATGAGATAGTTCAGAAATACTTTGGGCTGTAATAGACATATGTTTATGCCTAAAAGTCACAAAGGAGGAAACATGCACAAAAGTCACAAACGAGCAGGTGTGTCAGGAGGAAAGGAGAGGTGTATTTGACATGGTTTAAATGAGGTACTGCTAAAACACCCAGGTAGCTGACAGCAATTAAGGAGCTAAGAGAATGGCATTGACTTTGGCAGCTGCTTTTAAGCATCTCTGCTCCGGGTAATTTCAGCCCACAGGCCAAGAAAATAAAAACAGCTTGACTGTGCAACTGCATGGTAGTTTAATAATGGAAACACATGGATCTCTAGAGACAAGCCCATTTTTTCAAGCAACAGAACAAGTCCATTACCCTACATGTTGCCTACCTAATGTTGCCTCTTACTCCTTAATTGAAACTGTTGGCTGTGTTATAAGACAGAGAAAGTCAAATGGCATGGGCAGGGGGAATTGAGGGGATGGTTTGTGTGTCTGTGTGTGTGTTTGGCAGGGTGCTTAGGAAGCAGGCAGAGCAAATATAGAGGCTGTCTTTTCCACCTCAGGTAATGGTATCACTAAAAATATATGTGGCAAGCAGCAATGAGGGTGATGTTTCCAGCGAGGGCACATTACACCAAGACCCACTTTTATCCAGTGCTCTAGCCTGA
This sequence comes from Clarias laeviceps, assembly GCA_030014305.1. Classification (NCBI taxonomy): domain Eukaryota; kingdom Metazoa; phylum Chordata; class Actinopteri; order Siluriformes; family Clariidae; genus Clarias; species Clarias laeviceps. The sequence continues at coordinate 18,957,422 of JAQMYJ010000039.1, read as the reverse complement.
AATAATTAATAGCTAAAGACATGTAATTTAACGCTAGGGCGGAATTTGTCACTTAATAAAGGGGGTTATGAAATAATATCAGTCTAACCATATGTTGGTAGGATTACATAACATTCTAAGTTTATTTAATTGCACAGTACATATTTAACCATTCCACCAGCTGCATTGTAATAAACACTGTTGGGATGGGGGATGCAGCCCAAGCAGAGAGGGATTTACTTAGATGAGGTATACCATCTTAATACCTTAACTGTACTAAGTGTAATATAACCATGATTCAATGCTATATAAAAGAGCAAAGTGGATTTTTTCCCCCGCAAGTATGAACCACATACAAGCCAATATCTTATCTGGTGCCCTATCTAGTATCTTATCATCACAAAGCTCAAGACTTCATTCATTTCTTCAGATGGTATTAAATGTTCTATTGATAAGACTAATGTTTGATGCATTTTAGAGCAGATTAGATGATAAGCAAATCTGGCATCGCACTGGTTGTACAGCAGATGGGTCTCAGTACCACGCTGCACACCGTTATGATGTAAAAACAAATCATCGGATTTCATGAAATATTTGTACTGTATGAGCAACAGGGCAGGTCACCTCTATCTTACTTGATTTTATACAAATGAAGTTGTTGGAAATGGTGCCAGCACTCCCTTTAACCCTTGATTGCCTAAATTTACTTGATAGAATAACACTGTTGTAGCTCTATCGCAACAGATCATAGAAAAGGGTAACCTTAACATTTGTACCCTTTTCACACAGATTGAGTTAACTGTCCTGAATGCAAGTGTGATGGCTACAAGATATGATTTTTGTGCCTGTTTTTCATATAATACATCCCTATTTCACATTATGTACTTTGTCCTGAGAATTGAACATTAAACATAAAACTTTCTTGTAGCAATGTTGATGCCCTGGGCTTTCAGGAAGCTTTACTAGCTATGACTATTAAATCAGCTTTAGGCTATGGTGTGTTCTGACCGTTTAAAAAGCTTTAGGCTAAGGTGTGTTTTGCAGTAGTAAACCCCCTCATTTCAAACAATGACGGTTTCTCTCTTCTTTTCAGGTCCCTTATGAAACCACAAATGTGTAAATTCATTAACTCCAATCGGCTAACTGAGTGTGACAGGCTCAGAACAAGAAGCAGGCGGGGAGCACTGCAAGTAAATGCTGCCTGGAGCAAGACCTGACAGGACAAGGCTGCTCCAGGTGCCTGTTAAAATTTCACTTCTGTTTCAGGGTTTTAAAGGCCAAAGCCAGCAGGCCAGAAGAAAGCACAACAGCTTTGCACAATTGCAATAATGCATGAGATGTACAAAGCAGAATAATTACTGTGGCAACGGTTAAGGCCTATAGCTTGTCGCATAGAGTTATAAATAAGACTAAACCAATTTAGAAAGGGTAAGGGAGTGAACAGATAAATCATGTTTGTCTATAATGTTTCTGTAATATGCACAATTGTAGAACACACACACATATATATTGAATACGTCCACTACTAGAGCCTGCACTGCTCCCTACGTACTCCGACCTACAGTATTTTGGCCTTTAAGTAAGTAAGGAAGTAAGTAAAGTAAGCAAAAGCTTAAAAGTATATAGATCACTGGGTCTCCAAGGCTGCCTCTAAATTATTGATCTGTGGTTCTTTTAAGACCTGCTGAATTCAGGTGCATTGCCCCTGGTGTGTAGGGGCAGGACAGTATATAGTACTATTTAAATAATTTCACTCACTCATCATCTATACTGCTTCATCTTGTATTCAGGGAAAATATATATGGCAGGGCGCACACATACTGTACAATCATTCACACACTGTGGGCAATTTGGGAACGCCAATTAGCCTAATCTGCAGTAAAAAATCCTAAAAAATCAGAGTACCCAGAGGAAACCTACCAAGCATGGGAAGAACATGCAAATTCCATGCACACAGAGAAGGGAATCGAGCCTGGCCGGCAGTCAAAACCAGACCCTGGAGGTGCAAGGCGACAGTGCAAACCACTACCGTGCCACCCTAAATAATTTCAGATGCTGCAAATTATTTAAAAGAGGTGGGGACCGCTGATTAAAAATAGCCTCAGAATTTAGCCAGACACCCTATTTCTCGGAGAACATTATTTCTTACACCAAAAATACCAAGACAAAAATGTTAGACATTATAATTCATTAAGAGGAGTCCCCCTCCTCTGAAAGAGCCTGAAGCAGAGAGAGAGAGAGAGAGAGAGAATAAGCAAATGAATTTTTCGACTGCATTAATTGAATTGAGAAATAGTATAGCACAAATTACAGCCACACAGATCCTATACATGAGCAGATGCTATGCATATTTCATGCACCAGAGGAAAACGCAATGCCATATATCTTAGTGTGGCATTCTCAATGTCTTGCATTTGCTATGCTACATGATTCAAACTAAAGTAATCAACATGATGTAAAAATATCACATTGAACCATAAACATCAACTGTTTTCCTACTTGTATTAGTAATCTATGAATCCTAGTCATCATACTGAAAATAAAATATGTGAATGGTCAGGTTTTAAATAAAATAATGCAAACCAGAAACAAGACATCGACAGAGAAAAAGCAGAGGATAAGGACGATGCTAAAAAAAAAAAATAATAATAAAAAACGTTCTACTGTGCCCAGTGCAGTCTTGGTTGATAGTGTTATCATTTGTCGCATGAGAGAAGCTGGGCAGCGAGTCCTGCCCCATCTGAGCTTTTACACCATGGCTGGAATCATTACAAACTTTTAGAAGTGCCTCTGTTCAGCTGCCACATGAATGAATGAGTCTTCTTGCAGCAAGGCACAGAAAATGTGAAGCCATCAATCAAGTCATATCAAGGAAGGATCTGGTATTCTAGACGCAAGGTCTGGCTTTTTTTAAAGTACTTGTTTTTGTTTTGTTTTAGATTAAATCTTCTATTTCAAAATGAAATCATACAAACTGAAATGACTCCATATTTTTTGCGGTCTGTATTTGTTGTGAGGAGTTGTGTTTTGCTATGCGCAGAGGCACCTTGCCATGACTCTCATGTTAATGAAACGTCTATGTAAATCCCTAACTGCGACAAAGTATATATGACTTTGTTGGGAGTTTTGTCCAAAGCCAGGAAAGTAAAAAGTTGTCTCAGTGACCCTGTACCTCCAGGGCTATACAGCATGACCATAACCATCACAATAATTCTATCACCCTACAAAACATAATTGGTCTGAGTATTGTTGTCTTACTTACATGCAGTAATTTAATACAAAAAATGCGACTGCAGAAATGACTTCATTGACTTTTTGTCCAGGTTATATTTGTTCGAAGAAGTTGTGAGAATGATACAGAATCGAAAAAAAATCAGCAAGCGTCCTCAGGGCTTAATTTAAATTGGCGATGGCTGGATTAGACTAATGCTTCATGTTGAAGGAAGGTCAATCCTAATGAGTCTAAGTTGTTCTGATGAGTTTTTTTTAAAGAAAGAAAGAAAGAAACAAAAAAAACACCAAGCATTGTTTAAGTCTAAAATTCAGGAAGAAAATGTTCAGGTTGTAGATAAGTGGATGGTGGTGCAGTACGGTTCAACGTAATGAATATGAAGATGGTCTTGGACTGGGCTGATGTGGGTAGGTTTTTCTGATGTAGGTAAATGCAGTCACTCAAAAGTTTAGGACTAAAATTCCCACAAAAGGTTTTGTACCCAAACCTTAATCAGTAAATGTGAACTTCATATTAACTTAAACACCTTTCCTGTCAATCTTATAGAACACTATAAAAGGGATTAATTTATTAATTTTTGAGTCTAGTTTCACTCAACGTTTCTTTTCTCATCTCAGGGAGTTTTTTCCTTGCCACAATAATTCCCGGCCTGCTCACCAGGGACAAACTGATAGTTACAATTTATAGTTTTCTTCCTTACATTTTCTTTCCAATTCATATACATTTTTTTGTTTAATTCTTAAAGCTGTTTTGGAAAAAAAATACTATTATTAAAAGCACTATGCAAATAAAAATGAAAACAAAATTTAAATTCTGTGTCTGTTTTAGTTATCTTCCAGTTTCTTTGGTTTCTTCCCACACCCAAAAACATGCCAGTAGTGGGATGAGGCTCCCACTTCATGCCTTGTGTTCTGTAGTTGGCCTGTCTTCACCATGACACTGACCAGGATAAAGCAGTTACTAAAGATGAATCAATCTACACATTGACCTGACTACATATAATGTTTTTCATCCTACTGTAACCAGGTCTAACAATATAAAATAATAATTATATTTGTGCCTTGCAAATCATCATGCAAGTGTATCGTTAAGAGAACTACAATCACAGAGACATTTGAAATACCTTAAGTACTAAAGCAGTTATGTAAATGCACCTGATTAATCTGATTCCATTTATGAGTCACTAGACCTAGCATTTGCTTTGTACAGTAATGAACACAGGGTCAGTTTGAACCACCTTATTCAGCTTTGTGCATAGCGTAGGAACTGTATGATGCTGTAGAAGAGTGTCGATTACTCAGTTAAAAGCCTGAATGTGAGTCCCTACAGAAAGCACTCTGCTGAAATGAACATAATTAACTTGAGGGGGCGTTACATGCCCACTCCCTTGTTACTTCACATTAATTGCATTCGGTAGATTAAAAAAAAATTATATTTATGTTAAGTATGTTTTAACATTTAAATTATATTTATAATATGAGATATTGGATTTGTAACGTATTGGATAACACAATGGGGAACAAACATTTTTTACAAAAAAATCAGTCTTATAAGTTCAGATTGTGAACGGATAAATAACAGTTGAATGTGAAAATTATTTTAAGGATGGAATTCTATGACAAAATATTTACATACTTGCATGTTAAGTTAACTAAGGCGTTGTTCAGGCTGCCAACCCAAGTCAAAGTGCAAATATGATCTGAACCACATCCAGAGGTGGTTTCAAATCAGACTCAGATTGGATTCCAAAAGATGTGTCTCAGTCTGGATGCTCTACACACTCAAATTGGATCCATTAAATCACTTGCAACCTGACGCGAAAGTTCAAGGTGAAACGATCAGGTGGTATGAATGCATGGTGAAAACTATAAACAAGTATACCGTTCAAAAGTTTTAGAACTCTTTCTAACTCCATGATGGTTCCAGATTTTTATTTCTTTCTACATTGTAAAGGAATGCTGAAGGCATCCAAAAAATGCATTAATCTCCTTTGAACAGTTGATATTGAGATGTTTCTGCTACTTCTGCTCTGTAAAGACTTCATAACACCTCTAATCTGAGGTGCTGTTAATTGGTCATTTTTCAGGCTGATAACTCTAAATGAACTTAGTAGTGTATGTTCATATCTACACAGAAATAGCATAAACAAACTGTATCAGTCAGGATTTTTGGTCCCATTACAGGACAGAGACAGCACTTGTTAAACTAGTACATGATTCACTATTGGACTCTGTCAGGGTTGCGTCACTATACTAAACAGATTAGAAAATGTAGTAGGAATTAACGGAACGGCCCTCTCCTGGCTCAGATCCTATTTGACTGATCGTTATCAGTTCGTAGATCTAAATGGTGACTATTCTGCATGTTCTCAAGTGGAGTTTGGTGTTCCACACGGTTCAGTTTTAGGCCCACTGCTTTTTTCTCTTTATATGCTTTCTCTGGGCAACATAATTCATGAGCATGGTATTAGTATTAGTGTAAGCATGTTTTAATCAACATATATTTATGTAGGCAGAAATATATCAAGAATAATAAATGTACTATTATAGCAAAAAGGAAAAATAGAAGTAAGCAAGGAATAG
>JAQMYJ010000039.1:18932407-18951529 GCA_030014305.1 Clarias laeviceps | reverse complement strand
TGTAGAAAATAAATCACTAAACAAAAACAAAGAAATTTGCAAGTGTTCTAAAACTTTTGAACGGTAGTGTATATATAGATAGATTATGTTAATAAACAAGCGGAGAGACAATGGAAGAATTTGAGATGGAAATAAAAATGATAATTTTGTAGAAAGCCTAGAAGGGTCTTTTTCAACTTTTGGGTTATTTCTGCTAAATATGTAAAAGGTGCACCGTTTTAAAATTGCGGCCAAATTAAGCGTGTTTATACCAAGGGATTTCACACCTGTGATCATTGGAACAAACCTGAGTACACCTGTGATTTCTATTTAGCTGAACTGCATTAACGTTGTTAGAAAAATGGCCTGTGAACACCAAAATATTCTCAAATTCTGGATCTATGAGTTGTGTTTATTTGGATGTCTGCATTTTGGCTCCACATGAGTGCAATGCCAGTGGAACGAAAATCCTGAAAACAAAAATCTGATTGTGACACTTCACAAAGATGTAATAGAATACAGGAAGATTCGTGAACAACACAAAAATCAGTCAAAACACGGTTGCAGCAGTAATCATGCCAACACAAAATCACAAAATGACACCAAGGACAGTGCACTACTTGCACAATCTAGCTCTGAAAAACAGATGGGAAAGTGCTTCAGTGTTGGCTCAGGGGTTATCAATGGAAATCAGAATTTCTGTGACAGCTCAGTCAGTGAGAAGGACACTGTATAACGTCAGCCTCTAGGGAGAATGTCCAAGAAAAAAACCTTGCTTGCTCTGTTGAACAAAACATCAAGATTAAACTTTGCTAAAGAAAACGAAAAGTAGCCTGATAAATATTAGGAGCACATTCTTTGATCTGATGAGACCACGAGATAATTGTTTGGCAGAGATAGGGTCCAGCATGTTTGCAGTGAACCTGGCAAGGACTAGAACAATGAAAGCACAGTCCTGAAGTACGGAGGTGGGATTGTAATAATATTGGGCTACATTAATGTAAAAGGCATCAGGGAGACAGATGACATTTATAGATGGCACCATGAATGCCTGTGAACATACCAAAATACTAGCTGACAATATGACTCACAGTCTCCAGAAGCTTGGCAGAAGAAGGCTATTCCAGTATGATGACAGTCCAAACCATACAGCCAAAATCGTGCATGAGTTTCTACAGATAAGAAAATTTAAAATGATAACTGGGCCAAGTATGCTACAGGACTTGTATACAATAGAACATCTTAGGAGTAGTTTAAAGGGGGCAAACGCCACCAGCAAAGAGTAGCTAAATATGTCTCAGAAGAATGGAAGAACTTGTCTAAGGACATGTGAACAATAATTGGTATCCTGGTATACAGGATTGACTCCGTCATTAGAAATATACTTCGGTGGACATTCACTTCCTGGCCAATGAGAAGGCTAAACAATGTAATATTCTGTTGGACGCCTACAGCTTTGATTACATCATGCATTCTCTGTGCCATTGTTTTGATAGCCTTATGCAATGTCATAACTTTTACTTCTGTCAAAGAGTTGCATTGATTTTTGGTCGAGATTTTGTATTGATGATGGGATAATCAAACCATTCCATGAAGTCTTATCAAGCACATCCGATTGTAGTAAAGGTTAGGAGTCTGTGGTGGCTAAATCAATTCAGTACATTCAGGACATCAACTGACTTCATTTTATTGCCACATAATGTTGCTGATCCTAGACCTGACCAACTGAAGCAACCCCAGGTTATAACGCTTGTATCGTGCACACTGGATGATGGTTGCATTGCTTCATGCTCTTCCCATCTTTCTCTGACATACCCATTGCCTTGCAATAGGGTCAGTTGAAGCCTTTTACTGATTGGCTTCACAAACCTCTTGGTTTTCCTTGGGCCACACAGTGGTTTAGTCTCAATCCTGCATTGTGTGTGAGCAAATGTTCACACTTTTACTATTATACATAGGCTACTTCTAAGTCTAAACATATTAATATATGCACTAAATGTCCAATCAAAGTCTTTTTGGCCAAGCAGCATATGAAGTATTGAAAAAGATTTTAATCTAAATAATAAAAGGCATACTGTTTCATTGAGTAATTTCATCAGGCCTTAATTTTATATATAGAACAACTATTTGAGACAGAACAACTATATACAGAACAACTGTTTATTTATATGTTTATGTATTTATTCATTCATCTATATTTTTAAGATGCATGAATTTAATGTAAAGTGATGCAATTGTGAGATGTTCGACAGTTAGGTGACATTGAACATGAGGTGAATTCACTTTTTCATTATTGTTTGTTAAACATTGTTAACATTAGTCATAGAAATCTCCCCTTGCTAACTAGGTGAACATCTCAGTGGTTCACACCACACAGATTTAACTAATTCTCTAATTAACAGTCTTTACTGACAGAAGTGGGTGTGGTAGAACAGGTTAAACACTAAAACTTGCAGGACAGGTGGTTCTCCAGGACCACGGCTGGGAGACACTGGCATAGCTAATAGTAGCAGCCAACACTGTTTCCTGTTCCTCATGAATAATATGTAATCATAAGCTGAAATGTCCATGTTTATCCATTTAAATAAACAGGTTTATGTTTGGAATACAACCTAGGCAGTAGATTGCATAGCTACTGTTTATTTAACAGCCTGAAAGGAAAATATTGTTTTAGTATGCGACCAGGGATGTGCCGCATTCACTAAGTCATGGCATAAAACTTCTCTGTCTCTGCCTTTATTGGTACCTTACCATAATGATGATTTTAACAAATAATAATTTTATGATATGATAAAGAAAACAAGAAGTCATAGAAATATTGCATTTTTTATTTTTTATTTCAATGTTTCCCTCCAAAAATTGTTAAACAACACTTGAGTCAACATATCAATAAAGTAACGCAACTACTGTATAAATAAATAACTTTTTAACAAATTAAATAACCTAATGACCCTATGAAATATGAATAGAAAACAGAAAAAAGTGTTACACAATAAAGGACTTCAGATTAGGCAGAGATACTTGAGTAAGAATAATTCTAGTGACCAAAGATGTAGAAAATCCAGATTGTGCTATTGTTAACTACTTTCATTGCATCAGCACCCCCACCACATTAGTAAAACTATTCAGCTCTAAGGGAAGGTGCAGCTCTACCCTGATAAAATCTGCATTCCATTCAAGTAATGCTCAAACATTTTCTTTGTTACAATTGTTCTGTGTTTTAGCATATTGCAGGTGGTGTGAGTATAAATATATCTGCACTGATGTCTAACTGCTAGAAACATTAGCAAAGCAGTGGGATGTAGAGTAGGATAATGTACAGTAAATGTGCAATGAGACAGAAATTACCATAAAGCCAGGCCTGCCTTTCTTGAGCAAGTAATTTACTGCTATACATAGTTTGAAATGTACTAACATTTCTTATAACACAGCTTCAGGGTTACTGATTCCATCTTACTTTGTGTTTCCCCAGTTTCTGCATGGCTGTCCTCTGAATTCTGTGGTTTCCTTCTACTTCAACAAACCAAAAGAGCAGGTGGATTGGTTGTGATAAGTTGCCCTAGTATTAAAATGAGTGTGCTGGCTTAGTGGTTAGCAATGTCGCCTTGCACCTCCAGGGTCCGGGTTTGATTCCCGTCTCTGTGTGCATGGAGTTTACTTGTTCTCCCTGTGCTTGGTGGGTTTCCTCTGGGTACACCGGTTTCCTCCCACAGTCCAAAAACATGCAGATTAGGCTAATTGGCATTCCCAAAATTGCCCGTAGTGTGTGTGTGTGTGTGTGTGTGTGTGTGTGCACATGCTCTATGCTCACAGTCTTGTAGTGGACCGATGTCTTTTCCAAGATGTATTCAGACCCAATGTTCTCAGGATAGACTCCAGGTCCACTATGAACATGTCCAGAATCAGCCAAATGAATGACTGAAAGAAAACAATCTACGGCACTATTACATATCTCCTGTCCGGATTCAAGTCATTTTCTTACCATTATATGTAAGATATTTAGATATTTTTCCACCCAAAGTTCTGCGATTGCAGTGTTTATTTGTTTTATAGCAGTTAAACGGCCAAGTAGGACTACATTTATTTTTTATGCATAAAGATATAATTAATTTTTACTTAATTGCCCACATTCATGAAGGGATGGACTATGACAGGGTTAACATTTCTGGCCTGTCAGCCATAACTCCTCTGTACAAGACTGTTGTAAATGTTTTTCAATAAATAAATGTTTGATTGGTGATTTAGTTAAATACAACATAATATTACAATATTGCATGTTTTTGCACTTAATTTGCTTGAGAAGAAACGATTTAGAAAACTTGCCTCTAGATAAGCCTGAGTCCATGAGTCTGTTGTAGACTCTACAGTACAGCACATGCTCGCCACCTAGTGGACACATTGTACACTTGCACAAACAAAACCCTTTTGCAGTTATATTGTTCTCGAAAGTTGTCTTCATCTTTTACGCAACAGGAATAAGTAGGGTACACCGACGTGATGTCACGACACAGGGTTTAACAGGATTGCTTGCATAAGCCCACACACTTGATAGCGGTGTAATCACTTCCTCCGCGAGTCCCTATCATTGCTTGGCAGACTGCACCTGGGGGCGTGCAGGGCTAGTCACGTGATTTCGGACGCGACCGCAGTCTCCTAGCAACAAATGACACTGCAGTAACGCTCCATCGTATCGGCACGGTTAGAGCTTTCTCTCTCAGATCATTAATGCGCATCACATATTTTTAAGAAGGCCTGATGAAGAAGAGCCGCGCTGCGACGTGTACGTGCTTTTAAAGATATATGAACGAACCGTGCGAAAGGGGGCGCTGTGACACCGAGAGCTTGACAGAAAGAGACAGCACGGTTTGTATTAAGAGTCCCTGCGCTCCTGTGTATCCTGTGTGTACTTCTCGGTCTGACCTGAGGTCAGCGCCACCTCGCCCCCATATGCACTCACTCAGACCTTCATCCGGGAACCGCGAGCCACCCGACACCCAGCGCAGGAGCTCCAGAGTCAAGTTCATGGAGCCAGGTGACCTACAGAGCAGATGTAATGGCATAGGTTACTCTGGATTGTACCATTATAAGGTTTATATCACCTCACTGTTAATTATAGGCTTAACTTTTGACACCAAACCAGGAATGTACCGTGTGTTCTGACACCTTTCTCTCACTACCAGCATTAACCTTTTATTCATTTTGATGTACAGTAGTGCTTCTGTTGAATTGGACTACACAGGCCAGCCTTCACTCCTCATGTGCATCAATAAGTCTTGGCCACCAATGACCCTGTCGCCAGTTCACCAGTTTTCCTTTCTTGGATCACTTTTGGTATGTCCTGACGACTGCAGAACATCCCACAAGAGCTGCAGTTTTGAAGTTGCTCTGACCCAGTCGTCTAGCCATCACAAACTGGCCCTTCTCACATTAGCTACATTTTCAATATCTCATTACAATGGCGGCTGGAAGTGAAGTGAGTGGGATATATTAGGCAACAAGTGATCCTTTTTCCTGAAGTTGATGTGATGGAAGCAGAAAAAAAGGGGCAAGTATAAAGATTTGAGTGACTTTGACAAAATTGTGATGGCTAGAGGACTGGGTCAGACCATACCAAAGGTTATCCAAGGAAGAAAAACCGGTGAACTGGCGACAGGGTCCTGGGTGGCCAGGGTTTACTGAGGCACATGAGGAGCAAAAGCTGGCCCATGTAGTCTGATCCAATAGAAGTGCTAGTGTAGATCAAACTGATGAAAAGGTTAATGCTGACTGTGATAGAAAGGTGTCAGAACACACAGTGCACGTCTGTTATGGTGGCAAAAGGGGGGACCTACTCAATATTAAGCAGGTAGTCATAATGTTATGCCTGATCAGTGTATATTAAAATAGACCTACTCAGTCTAATACCTTACTGTTTCTATAGTAACAATTCATAAACTCAGACTAATAGCTGAACTACATGAGCCAGGTCTAATAATAAATGCATTAGAGGGAAAAAGTGCAATTGTTAGTATGATAAGAAATAATCTGTAAATTTTAAATGGCAGTGCTGGGTGCTCAGATCTCATCTCTTGTTTTGCGCGTTGAATTTGCATGTTCTCTCTGTGCTTAGTGGGTTTCTTCTGGGTACTCCAGTTTCCACACAGCCCAGAGACATGCGATGTAGGCTCATGGGTGTTTCCAGTTAGTCTGTAGTGTATGACTGGGTGGGTGTGCACTTGTGCTCAGCAGTGGGTTGGCATCCTATCCAGGTTGTCCCCTGCTTTATGCCCTACGTTCCAAGTGAGAGCCATCAGGTAAACCATGACCCTACACCAGAGACCTTCAAAACCAGTCCTTGAAGGCACCATTTGGTGTTGGTGAATTACAAACACTGGCCATCCAGGACTGGAGATGAAGATCCCTCTCCTGCACAGAATACGCAGTACAGAAAATGAAAGAGTAAATAATTGATGTGAGAGGAAAAAACCCCAAAACAAAACAGATATTTGTAAAGAAACAAGTTTTTTTCTCTAACATTACATCTCAGAGTCTTTTTTTTATTAGTTATGTTTCTTAATAGATTTACAAATTATAGATAGGCGTTTGTGCGTAATTGTCAGATACGATTAATTTTATTTTGCATGTTTTGCTCTTACAAGACCACTGCAGCAGGGAAGGGCCTGATCCAGGTTACACCAGTCCTCGGGGATGTGAAGCTCTGAAGAGGGTAAGGGTGGGGTTGGTGGAGGGGGCATTGGTAATTACACAGTACTGTTGTAATGCAGGATGGATTTTCAGGAAGGACGGTTAAAACTCACCCCTTTATATTTAGATTAGATTAGTGCCTTCAGTAACAGTCCTTATTTTTGTTCTCTCCCAGCTGATGGCAGACCTGTAACAAGCTAGCAAGCACACATTAGATAACTGATTCAGGTCTTTTGGGAGATTTGAGAGATTGTTGTTTCCACAATAAACCCTGTTTTTATGTGAGCAGCTCTCACCGCTGTAATGTTAAGTTTTAGTTTGTATTTGGTAGCATACAACTATACCCAATAATTTACCTAAATAATATTTATCTTTTGCATTATCAGTGTATTCATAGTTCTTTTTTTTTTTTTTTTTTACCTATCTAGGATGCATACACCTCTGTTCCTTCTAAATCAATGGACAAGGACTTGCGGTACATCTACACATCAGAAGCTCAAAGGTTAAGGATCTCTGATGTTTCCTATCAGAGCAAGCATTGTCTTTTCCATTTGCCATTTCCGGCACACTCCACTGTATTGATCTCATTACTTAATTAAGAGTGGCAGTAAATAGTCCTAAAAGAAAATTTACCTGTATAAAACTGTACTTATAGACAAATTCAGCTTTGTGCTGTTAGCTTTATTACTTCTACTGTATTGTATTCTTTTTAGTCTATGCATAATATCAGTGATGCTCTGTTGTTTGTAGTGGGTACAAGTTTTCCTCTCGTGTTAAACCACCACTGAGTTTGGCAGACCCTGTAAGCCAGTGCTCCACTTTAAAGAGATACCATAGCAGGCCTGAAATTTGGCAGGTTAGTTTTCCATTCATTAAACACATGTGTGGCTCCATGTGTGTCCAATACTATATACTATATATATATATATATATATATATATATATATATATATATATAGGCCTTTCTCCTGCTTGTTTTATTTCCGTGTTTTTCTTTAAGACTCTTGGACCTCATTGGAATAGGCATCAAATTCGTGCAAAATATGATGTGAAGAAGCCCTTCAGTTTGTAAGTAATTTGATTCATAATTGTTTCTTAATTATTTCTCTTTATTTGGAGAGAACAAGTGGCCTTTACATTTCCATCAGGAACAGCTGTAAAATGTGCTATCACAGATTTTTTACTGAACCCTTTTACATATGTCAAATGACATATTCTCTCACTTCTTCACTTAATGCCAGCAAGCTGTATTTACTGTAAAAGAACTGACAAACAATGACAAACTGTCTCAAACAAAGACAAATATGCGATCACATTCTTCTTTTTTACTTTTTAAATGAAATGATATATAATTTTTACATTTTTAAACAGCACCAGCCCATGTCCAAAATCAGGACAAATACCTTTATATAGGTAAGTGGTTACAAAAGGTTTGCTCATATTAATTGGAAGAAAGAAATTGAAAACCTCATATAACATGGTTGTTATTACAGTATATGTGTTACTGTCCTGCACAGTGGTGTGATTGGCTCTGAGAACATGGATAATATCGACATCCCAGAGAAAGACTTCATTCCATTGACAGTTCTGCGTACCATCATTCCTCCTGACACTCCCACTGCCCAGTATGTGTGCAGTGGATATTTGTACAGTGCATAGATGAAATATGGCATAATGTATAAAAGCCCAAAATGCTGCAATTTCAGTTAGTTAACTTTATGCATTCGTTATATGTGATGTGTCTTTTATTAAAGCCGTCCCACTATTCCTGGTTACACTGGAAAATCTCCACACGACAGACCAAACACCTTACTCACCAGCCAGCCTTTGTCAATCCTCACTTATCAGCCTACAGGGTAAGACACATACAAAATATAACACACATTCAATATGCAATATTCTTTTTTCAAAATGCTAATTTACTTTTAGTGAAAATAGAAAATGTTATATGTGGAAAATACTACATTGCACCTACAAAGGATGTGTAAAGCATATAAATGTAGAAACAAACACTTACTCAACATACAAAATGTGTCTACATTTTGACAAAAAAAAATACTACACAATATTTAACTTTGAAATATGCAATATGATACCAGCCCTAATTTATATATTATTTATTGTATAGATAGATAGATAGATAGATAGATATTTACATAAATACAAATTGTATAGATTATTGAACAATAAGATAGTACTTGTAAATATTCTAATTAAATTACTATATACACTATACAGTTTATACAGTAGGTAATTATTTCTTTTGGTTTATATTTATAAGGAGCATAAATAGCTTTTCATTATTCAAAACAATCAGTTTCAAACATGACTGGGTATATTCAAAAGGAATATAGTTACTCAGTACATATAATTACTCTGCCAAAACATGGTATTGTGCTAAAAAGTGTCTCAACTACTGTAGGTGAAAAAGTGAGTTTTCAGATGGGATCGTGTAATGCCATATTTTATAATACTTAATGCTTCTTATCTCCAGATCCATGCTTCGTTTTTTGTAAATATGCATACACATTTATATTTTTATCAGATATAAAGAAACACATTTACTAAATACAATTTCAGTAGTGTCTGTAAAGTTTTTTGAGTTCAAATCTTTTAAAGATCTTTATTGTCATTTAGGTGAAACTTGGCTAATTCACATAAAAAGACATAAACATGAAAAAGTGTATTATTCTAAAATGCAAAACAGTTAAGATATTGCAACATGAATATGACACTACAGATTTTTTTGCTTTTTTAAGCTCTCACCACTAACCAATTTAAGCAACATTTTTTGCTTCTAGAAGCTTACACCAATTTTAATATCAATGCTCATAAATAAATATGAATAATTTAAAGTTTAAAGAATAATAAAAAGTGAGACAGAAAAAAATGGCCATTTTTGGAGCACATATAAAAGAGTTTTTCAAAAATGGCTATAGTTAACAACTTGAAATTTTTGGGGAAGCAATATTGGTTAATTTCTTGTTGTAAAAACTTCAGAAGTAGCTTCTCTGGCACACAAATTTTCTGTATTATATGTACTATATAACATTTTTTAAAAATCAGCATCAATACTGTGGCTAATTATTTTTTGTATGCTTTACGGTATTTGGCATTATTATGTTTTTTTTTTTAGTTACATCAGTTAAACTTATAATTCTGCTATTTATTATGAAACATTAACAAGTTAGATGCTTTTCATTTTATTAATGTTGAACAAACCTGAAGACTTGCCTATGTCCACTGCTCTCCGCCGAGCATGTGTACCCTGTGTTATCTCAGTAGGTGGCAGCAATGCAATATATTCACACTGCTGTACTGACTGCTGTAATAAGTGTCAAACTTAGGTGGCACCTGCCACAAATGAGACACAAACTTACTATTAAAAAGCCCGTTTAGCTGTAATGTAAAGTAATGCATTAGCTAATTATGTCGTCATAATAGTTTGAACCAAATAAACAAATACAGTATATTGGATGATTTCTCACTTATCTCTGCCATTTCCTCTCTATCTCTTTATTTTTCTCCATTTCCTCTCTTTTATCTTGGTCTCTTATAGATCCCTCTATCTTTGTCAGAAAAAGTTATAAACATACCAGGTGCATAGGCATTTTAGGAACTTTACAAACATAGGGCTCTCTTCTGCCCATTCCCATTTGCACACTGTTTAGTTGTGTTTCCTTCAGGGTTTTTTCATCTACAGTACATCTATGTTTCTTAACGTGCTGACTGTGGGGGTCCATGTTTTTTTACTTGCAGTTGTGAAAATTACAACCCACAAGATACTTATTTTCCTGTTTGACTGATCACATGCGTTGTATGAGTTTAATCCTAACCTCAATGACTCAAATACACAGATAGGTCAGAAGTAGAAAAGCTTTATGGCTCCAGTAAATAGCAAAAAATATAATTGTACAAATTTAAATAATGACTCTATATTATTAGGCTAATGTATAATTTAAATATTAGCCTTATATTTAAATAATTGGATTATGTTTAAAAAAAAAATTATATATAGGTAATAATGGTGGTCAATAAAATATTTTCACAGTTAAAGGTATCACTGGCTGCAAAAAAGTTGAGAACTCCTGGTCTAGGTGCCTTAGGTCATTAATTTCACCACTTACCTCACTGTGACATCTATGACTATTGGTCTTTGTATACCACTTCTTCTAGTTACTTATTGCTTAATATAATTATGTGGCTGGTTTAAATGAATAACTCTTCATTTAATGAAGAAGTCTCAGATGCCATGTAGTAGATTTAAGGCAACAAAAGATGATTTATGCACAATGGTTGATGAGGTTGTCACTCCACAAAGCACGCTGAAATGTGTGGAATAAGGAGATGAAGATAGATGGAAAAGGAACTTGTAAATCATTAAAATGAGGAACTGTAAAAGTACCACTATGAGCATTAATGTCGAAGAGTGCCCCACACTGAGGGTAGGTCAGGTCAACAGTCTCCCTCCCTTTCAGTGTCAGCATCAACGGTAAAACGTCCTCAGCTTTCAGAATGAGTAGGATCGAGCCATGTGTAGCTTGAGCAGAGAGGAAGAAGGAGGAGGCAATGTGTAAGAGAGGCACTAGAGGAAAACCAAACTCCTCACCCAGGGACTGTTTTTTTTGTTGAAAACGTGTTTCCTAAATGGGGTCTCTGAAGAGCTGGTTTACCGGCTTTTGGAGAAGCCTTCCACAGATGGCCATATCCAGAGCGGAGCTGTTCTAGCTGCTGGTGGTAATCGTGGTTTTTGGTCGACCCAGATCCATTTTCCTAGAGCGACTCGCCCTCTGAAATATGTTTCCTCTGCTGATAAAGCAGCCCTCCCAGCTTTCCCTTAAAGCAGAAAAAGAGGAGTAGTTAGCACCTTAAGAGCTTCCTCTTAAGTCTGCTTATAACAAGCATTTTTGTTTTGGTTCCTCTACCCTTTGTAAATGACTTGTTAAAATGCATGTCTCATGTTTTGACTCTAAGTACTGTATAACATTTGGAAAGGATAAATTGCTTAATGTCACTAACTGTACAATCGATTATTAGACTGCTATTTTTTAAAACTAAAATGTATAATGTTTTAACATTTATTAACATTTATTAACTTTAAAATCTCATTATTCTACTGTTTTGACTAATTGTGGGTGATCTTTGTGATCTGTAGGAGCCGTTCATCGTCCTATGGACGGCAGGCCCCTCTGTCCAGAATGGTCACTACTGCCCCACCGTGCAATCCTTTCCTTCACCCTAAAGCTCCTACACCTACTACTCCCATTTATTCATAGTTTCAATGATCAAAAAATGGAGTAGCAATCAAATGAAGGAATAAAAAAATGTTGCTTTTCAAAAAATCTAGTCTGAGTTTGTGAATAGACCTTTAATGATGTTATTGCATAGATTGGTTTTCTGTAAGTGCAAAATAATGAGATGCTTCATTAGCATAATTTCCTTTGATTCATAGGAGACGTTCTGTGAATATGGAGGAAATTTTCATTGTGTTGCACTTTCGTATGTGTGTGGTGTGTGTGTGCATCAGAGTGTGATGCCTGCATATTGTTCTCTCAAGGCCCTTTTTTTTTTTTTTTTTTTTACATATTGTGACTTCCTTGTGAATTTACTCAATCATTTGCAATAACAAAATGTTGCGACTATGCCACAAAACTTTGGCACTGTTTCATTATGCATCAGGTGTTTACACGGCAGTAGGTAAGCTATGAAGAAATGTCTGCCATTTCTTAAAAAGACTTTCTGAAATACTCTACACCCTAAGAACTGTGGTTGGAGAATAAAAGAGAAAAGGCAATGTAGCTTCACCTGTTGACAGGAAATAGGAACGTGCTGGTTTCCTGTCCCCCCCCACCCCCCCACCACCCGTAACCTTCATTTCTGTTCTACAAACCCCTCAGGATTTTGCTTAGTTAACACACCCAGACATACCTTAATCTAATGGATGATTTTACCAAAGTTTTAACATGTTTGTGTTTAGAACAATTTCAAGTAATTTAAACAATTTTATATATAGGTATAGTTTACAGAATACAGATTTTCAGAACACAATGAAAAAAAAAGTTTAATTCAGTAATAAATGTATTCATTTAATTATTATCCATTTGTATATAGCTGCTAAAGGTAAATATAGAAATGGTGAGCTAAAAAGAGGCCCCCTTGCTACCCATAGTATGTGTTAGACGCTATAGTTAATGCCAGCACACTCCAGCAGATTGCTTAGCTTGCTGTTTCTGTCTGTTAGTTAGAGTGCAGAGCCGTGAAAGGAACAGCCCTGTCCACACCATTTCCATAGATGGAGATGTGGTTAGGAGATAACTAACGTCCACACTGGGGCCACATGGACGCTTTACTGGCCTGGCTTTGGTTTTTAGGGGCCTCGACTCTGCATCTCATTTCACAAGTTACAAGTGTTTTTTTTTTTTTGAGCTCTCGTTCACTATTAGCTTTGATGCAACTGAAATGAGAATATACAACAGTCACCCACACTGCTGCATCAATAAAAGTTCTAATAAACTGGAATTTTTGTGTATTAATTAACATCATATATGCTTAAAAAGCAAAACATTACAACACTTGCAAGATTTGAACTGACTTATTTTATGCTAATGTCTTTCTCTTACCGTATGATGTCCTTTTAACGTACTTCATAAAAAAGGTGTTAAACGTGTTAAGAAATATACCTAATTTATCAACTACCATTACAATGACATGTTTAATCAGATAAAGACTATGTTCATGTTCAAAACATCATTTAAGGAACAAAGCACAGTTGAGTGTGCTGTCATAGGAAATTAATCAATGTCTGTGTGATGTGTTACCATGCCAAAGTTGATTATTTACCGAAAACAGCATGTGCTTAGTAAAGCATGGTACTATAACATATTTCA
Organism: Clarias laeviceps; assembly: GCA_030014305.1. NCBI lineage: Eukaryota > Metazoa > Chordata > Actinopteri > Siluriformes > Clariidae > Clarias > Clarias laeviceps. The sequence continues at coordinate 18,937,979 of JAQMYJ010000039.1, read as the reverse complement.
ATGAACACATTAATATAAACCACATTTTCCCTGCAGCTGTCATACTATAAAGGTAAATGAATTAATCCACCAATTAGAATTGACAATTCGACAGTGCGGTGGTATGATAAGTTTTAAAGTACGATACTGCAGCTGGTGTGGTATTTTAGAAAAACAAGTTACAGTACAAGGAGATTATACCACATCAAATGACCTTAATGGCTTATATAGGACACCCAGAATCATTAACTTTATCATTAACTTTGTCATCGTAAGGCTCTTTGAAATTGATTAAAGATGTACATCTGAGAATGAAAATGTTTTATATTATATTTTTATATAATATTATAAATATAAAACTGAAGTAGCTCATAAATAGGTTTTACAGTTTACAATTTAAATATTGATTACCCATGTGGCACCCCTTTTGTTATTTTTTTCTTCAGTGCAATAATGACAAACCAAATATATTCTCTATATAATCTGTTTAAATCAAGTAACTTACTTTTATAGTATTACAGACTACTATTTATAGTAGTATTATATAGTATAATATAAAGTGTGGGCAAAAATAAAAATGTACTTCATACATTAGAGTAGGTCAGGTTCTCACCCATGATGCTGGAATACCCCTGCTCTACACATTGTAGTGCTTTCCTATTTCACCTGATTCAATCAGCTATTTAACAACCCTTCCTGAGTAATGGGAGTGTTAGAGGACATTGGGTATTCCAAAGGCACCTGTGCAGTCGGTTAATTCTTCTGACTGCAAAGGCCTACTGCATAAACATATATGAAAAATACATTTAATTTCTCATTAAATGAAAGCACATTTTTTAAATTATAGCCAGCATTTCTATTCATGTGATTTCTATTTTCTGTTTATGACCTCTATGCTAATGAGTAAACTGTCATCTATTAAACATAAGATTGTTTCTAAACATTGCTATTTATTTGTCTTGTACAGTATATGGCAGTTTTCCTCATTTGCTCATTGAATATTTTAAAAGGTATATTTGATTTTTTTAATTTAAATAACCTCTAATGATGTCTAATAATGATCTCTAGCCAGCAGTGACAAACTAGTACTGTCACTAGTCAAACAGTGCTGGCACTGAATGGCCAGGTAGCACTACACTCATATTTTACACCATAAATTTCAGTTTGGAGCTCCAATAAAGAAAGGATTTAACATATTTTTAACAGGTTTGTTCATTCTTTAGTTTAATTTTAAGACTGCTAAACTATGCTAAATGAGATTCCATTTGTAAATATATTACACACAGACGTACTGTACGTATAACCATATAATATTTATGCTCTGATACAATAGTATTTTACAACACCACTGAAGCTAATTTACAATATGATATTAGTACTCTTGTGAGAAATTCTAATTTATAAAAAACTTGTCAGTTTATTATTTCCTAAACTAGCCTACCTGATTTTGTTTCTTGGGCCATGATACTATTGTGCTATATCACTCACATAAAAATATTTATTCCCCCACCTGTGCATGTGTAGTTGTCTGCCTCTGGTGTCCTCAGCCTATCTCCCCTTCTCATCCTTCTTGGTCTACTTTCTATCAGTGGCTTAATTTTCATGTTGGGGTCACAAATATAACGGCTGATTCTTCAACAGTCTTTTAGGCGCTTTTCCATACTCACTCGTGCGAAAGATTAATTTCTCTGCCTCCCCTTTATATTTTTTTTCCTGTCATTTCTCCATAAAGAGGGTAAATGTCAGGCATGCCTGACTCCTTCTACTGACACATCCATTCCAGCAGATGATTACCATAAGGAAATTGACACTTTAGTGCGCACAAGGGAATTTAATTTACTCTGACATCTTGCTGCATAATGTATTCCCAAAGAACGTGAAGCTCCAAATTGAGATTTTAAATAAATTTGACTATTAATGTGATTACTGATCTCAACCACTTTAAACTTAAATCAGTTATGGATTACAAGATGTTTAAGCGGCTAAGCTATGGGCTGCTTACAGATCCATGAAATAACAATGGACAGCACACTTCTATCAGTCTATCCATAATTGGTGTTCATTTAATTGAGTTAATGAGTTTTACCCGCTACATCAATCTGTGGTGAATCTAATGAGATCTTATAGTTAACTTATGGGGGTGTTTCATTATAGTTCATATATATTAGTTTTTACCTTTTCAGAAACCAATACCCAGTTAGATTATAGAATATAGTGCTTGTTGTAACTAAAAGGTCAGCTATAATGTTTATGCTACAGCCTATGTTTAGCTATAATAATAATATTAATATTATTAATAATAATAATAATAATAATAATAATAATAATAGAAAAGACTGAAGAAATGTATGAATATATGCAAGGTTATGACATGTCCTGATGTCCTCCTATGCTCCTGACGTTTCAGGCAAAGTCATTTATGCTGAGTCAGTGGGATTTGTTGGTATCTCTTGCTTGGAAGCCCCAGTTCAGCTCTGCTAGTGTTGATTGGAGCCGGAGTACAGTTTGCTGAGTCATGCCCCCTATTTGAATTCCCTCCGCCTGGCCTCTTGCCTATGGAGTGGACCTACATCAAACCTCCATAGTATAGACTGAGGTGAAACCATGATCTCCACTGGCACTGACCGTGCCCTTAAGACTTCTTAACATATTCAATAATCATCCAATGAACCAGCACACTAAATCAGGTAATCCTGCAGCAGCAGGCCAATATCATCCATGTTTCCCCACTCACACGGACCAACTGCCTGTGAAAGTCCTCCTGGCTGACTGGAGATAAGAGCTGCGTCCTACTACACATGACTCAGCAGCTTAAACAGGGAGGGTCAAACATTAGGATCACTGGGAGAGAGAAGTCAGAATTTTCCAACTGGCTTACATTGCCTTCCAATGTAGCCTTGAAGCAGTGTACTGGAAAAATCATTTACAATATAATGACAAAACATGGGAATGAAATGAGTCTATTTATTTTAACCAAACTTGCTCCCATTCTCATTATTTATTGACAACATCTATAAATATTAATGCAAAAATGATATCTCTTGGAGTAATTGGTAGCAGTATCATCAGTGCATCCATTTTGAGTCAAATGATTAGTTTTATAATAGTCATAAAGAAGTGGCCAAGGATGTTGTTCATGAGATCATGGAACAGAATCTATGTGTTTAATATGACTGGAAATTTTTATATAAAGTGGCAAACATATTAAGTTCCCTAAAGAGGGATTTTTATACTTTTATAGGTTTTTGAAGGCTTACTGTGTTTAAAAAATATATATATAAAAAAAAAATATATATATATATATTTTAAGATTTAATATACATTTTCTATTAGGATACAAGTCAACTTAGTTCACTGAGCCAAGCAATGGTTAAACCAAAGTGTCATATCTGTAATGTGTAGGCTTTATTATAAACAGTGGGTAAAACAGGTCATGTGGTTAGATGTAGCGTATAGAGTAATAGAGAATAAATTGCCACGTCATCATATTTTTAGCAACAGAGTGAGTAGTACAATATTAGTATTAAGGAAAATAAAAAAACAGAGTATTAAGAAAAATGAAAAATTCCTAAAATACTTTTTAAAAATTACTTTTATGGGAATTTACCAAAACGGTATTAGTAGGAGCATTGCTGAAATTTCTGCCAGTGAAGCCCCTGCAGATGACACACTGAGACATAGAGACAAAACCAGAAAGTTTGCACAGATAAAGTCATCGTGACTGTGAGAGTGAGTGTGAAAAAAAAATAGGCTGAGGAACAAACATGGCTTTTGAGAACATTATGATTACTATACAGGAAAATTACAGGAAATGTAACTCCTGATGGAGATCTACAATGAAGTCTATAAAAATTCATAGTGAGGAGAGGCTTGTGGTTATTAACATTAATTTAGTGACAGTTCAGTTATTAAATGAAATGTTATGGCCTAAATTTTTTTTGGAAATTTTATAATGTATTTTATAATATATTTATATATAAATATGTGTGTGCGTATGTTCTTATATTATTAGGCTTACCCACAGTATTGTTAGTGAAATCAGGTAACAAGAAGAGACCCTCAGTGCTACTCGCTCTCTTGAGAGAGACTAAATGAATAACTCATGAAGGGTCCACTCTGCTCATCCCATCTCATGCATGGGTGCCAGCGCTACTCTACTGGCCGCTCTCATTGACTGGCACGACGCAGGGTGCCAGGGGCTTGCGGGAGCCGCTCGGCCTGTGGAAAATAAAAGCTTGCGGGAGGTTTCGGCTGATTGCAGACGCGTAAGGCATGCTGGGCTGGAAGGAGGAAGTGCAGTGGGGAGGAGGGGAGGGACCGCGCATCCCCAGCGCCTCCGCGCCGCCTCGGACTGCGCCACATGGAGCGGTGCGCGCCTGGAACAGCTTCATACTGCACCCGAGCCGAGGACTAACAGGTATGGACATCAACTCCATCGCGCTTTCACACACCTACACACACTTACACACACTCAGGTGCGCCAGTTTGGGGGTCAAAGTGGAAATAAAGTTCTGCTGGGAGACTGAGAAAGAGCGGGCAGATAGTGGAAAACTTTAGTCCTATATAAAGCAGGCAGCAGGTGCGCTTCAACTTCTCCCAGACCCTTAGAGCGTGGAGTGGTAAAAAAGTTTCAGTCTTCCCCCTTTGTTTTCAGTTACCTTACAAATAATAATCAGTAGACAGATTTGGATGACTTTTGGAGATGAATTTCGGTTATGAACATGCGACATTTTCCATCTGGTTTTCCAAAGAGGAATCGCGTCCCTACATCCAACCGAGTGACTGGACACAGAACTGATTGTTTTGGCTCGTAAACACACCAGGCTTTAGTCAGAAAGTGTAAAAGAAATATTTTCGTTATTTAAGAATTTTAGAAAGAATTTTGGCTGAGAGAAACGCTGTCCTTTACTTTCGGAAGCGCCTCATACTGAGAGGCACCTGTTGCTCTTTCCGCCCTTCACTAACACACAGACTTTTCCCTCTCTCTGTCTTTCTCTCTGTGTGTTTTATAATATTTCGTTAAACACTCCATTTCTAATTACTTATTAATACATAAATTAAATTTTATGCTTATTGTATTTAGACATCCTCGAACATATTTAATTTCATCCTAACTGATATTCTGGAATAACTTTATTCCAACCGAGCAACATATTTATCCATAAAATACAGTCTGCGAGAATGAATGTGCTCGGCTAGATCAGCCGGTGAAAAACAATAGGCAAAGTATGAAAGATTTGCATCTTTTCCCTCATGGGACAGCTAACCCGAAGCCTAATTTTGTCTCTTTGTATCCTTGCTATGAGAACTTACATTCTGTGTGTAAGTAACTTAACGTCCGTGCTGATTCAGTCCCAAAAAACGGGAAAAAAATACAAATTGAAAATGCGCACACAGTAATCAGGAGGAACATGGGTGTATTTTTAGAAATTTAAAATACAAGACTTATATTTCTTAGCTTTGACATTAAAGACAAATCCTGCCCCTTCTGTCTATTTTTTTAGGTAAAGAATCAGTGCTTATTTTTTATTATTATGGTGATTGCTTTTTTAGAAGGGGTAATATTATATTTTTTACAAAATGTTACAAATCT
>JAQMYJ010000039.1:18913955-18932387 GCA_030014305.1 Clarias laeviceps | reverse complement strand
TAAATTATATATATATATATATATATATATATATATATATATATATATATATATACATATAGAGAGAGAGATATGAAGTAGTGTAGGCCAGTGTAGTGAAGTGGAGAAGATGTAAATGAGCCTGTGCTGGAGTTTTATTTGACTGAAAGCTGTGAGCTGTAGGTCTTGATCATCACCACCATCATCAACTCACACTGAAAGAGATCAACTCGTCCAGCACTGTGCTGAAATCCCCACTGATGCAAGACCAGTCAGTCAGAGAAGAAGTTATTCCAACCCTTCCTGAGTTACTAACTTCGCCCCGACTAATTAGAAATGCTTAGTGATATTTTAGTTTGGAAGCCCACCCGTTTCCATCATCTCTTGTAGCTCTTTTTCAGAAGTGCACGAGTTTCTGTAACGGGTGGACATGCATCAGCAGTTAGATACTTTGGAAATTAAAAACGGCAATAAAACTACATTTACATTTTAAGTCAGTTTGGGGTTTACATTTCTGACTGGCAATGATATTTATTTAAATGGAATTGTAATTTTAAAAAACTCATTTGGGTGTCATTAAAGGGCACTTTACATATATCAGTAAATACAATTTAATAATAATAATAATAATAATAATAATAATAATATCAATAATAATACACAGACCTTTTTAGATTCCTACAAAATACATGCATACTTTTTTTTTTAAACACAACTACAAATAAAATAGTTCCATATACACACCTCATCTGGAACTGGATCACCTGCATAAATGTAGTATAAAAAAATACAACAATACAGAAGCTATTTTTGTGAGATCTGTAAACACATTAGGCCGGGAGTTTCAGGAATATCCCTGATATATTATTCAGCAGATGTTTTTAGAAAACATGGAATTTACCAGACTTTTTTCAGTACAGTATGTGTAATATCCTTTTAGTTTCACCCAAAGTAAAAATTCCAGAATTCCACCTTTACATAAACTTTATTGTTGTGAGGATTTCTGAGCTCCTGATTATTTTGTTAGATTTTTAATCCTTAGTCAAATTAATTAGTTCCAAGTAGTGGTGTAGTAGAGTTGCTCTCACCTCTGAAATCCTCTGACCTGAGCCATGTCATTTTGTCTGTTTAACGGTTTTGCATCTCACAGTCTCCACCCTACTCTGCTTGAGCTCCTTTGTTGTGCTGCTTTGCTCTTCCTTCCAAGCAAACACACTATCTATCTTTTCATATGATATGTCTGCAAATGGTGCTTAAAGTTACCTGTTAATTGTGCTATAGTAAAGAGGTCATCTTAAATATATACACACTCACACATGCATAGAACAGGACAACAGCATAAAAATTGCCTTAATGGTTAAACAGTAATTTAAAAGAATTATATTTTAGTGCCATAATCTTTTATTAACAGACTGTTTAAATGTGAGCATATATATGTCTTCAGAGGAGCTTGCTGTATGTCATTAGCAGACTATTAAACTTCCGATTCTCTGAGCTAGTGTCCTGAACACATTATGACCAACATTAAAATTCTGGAATTTCTGTTATATAAAATGGAGTAGGAATAAAAACATATAAAGTTGTTATGTAGGGTTGCTCCAGTTCTAGTCATTTATGAACTGAATTACATGAATTATGAGTGATCTGTGACCTTTTTTTAATCAAATATCAACACTAACACCTACAGTTAAAAAGTGTGTGTAGTCAGATCTAACTTATTTGGGCAGGTTTCCCAGAAACATGGTAATACTATCATCGATAGATAGATTTGCTCTGTAATTTGAAAACCTTTAAAACTTTTAAGAAAGGCTGAAAGGCTGTTCTCGGCTCACAATTACTGGCTTACTCGTATTTAAATATGCATAAGAAATGTTCTTTATAGCCTGTTCACATGGAATTTTTCTATTTCAACATTGCTCTGTAGTTTATCCCTGATTTTATTCTGGAGTTGAAAATTCTTAAATAAATAATTTTTTTTTTATTTTGTACATACTTTATTTTGCAAATAAAGTATTAAGCAAAAAGAAACTATACATTTTAGTGTACACACATAAGTGTTGATGTATTGACACGCAATTTCCAGACTTACTCCAGTACTGAAGAATTTGCCGTCATGAGAAATATTAATGCCTCCACCCCCTCCTTTATCCAGAGCATCACTATTTCCCCTCACACTACCTACTCAGAAGAGGCGGCACAATGGGAATACTGACTAAATACACTTAAACACACCCTCACACAATCACACACATGCACAGCTGTCAGAAAACCAAGAAGCAGCGGAGTCGAGCCATGCCGATCCGCGCATAAACATACTGACCTAGCCTAACCTTTAACCTTCACTCCCAGTACACAAGCACACCTCTTTCTCTACAAATACACCTCGGTCTAAGGATGGTCTGTGTGCTGCTGTGGAGTTATCTGCAGAAAAGTAGAGGCATTGCGACATACGGATCGTGAACTTGTTTCCCGCTATTTGTTCCAAATGTGTGGAGCCATCTGTCAGTGAAAACAGGAAGGCCTAGGTTCCCCTTCTCCCAGAGGCGTGCTTTAGCTTGCTTGGCTATTTTCGGGAGCTTCACTTCTCCCTGCGTGGCTACAGGGGCCGGGTGCGGCCCTCCAGCGGGAGCGTCTTGAAGTGGCAGCGAGGAGGCTGAGGCTGTTGTGCCCATCTGCTGCAGGTCTGAGGGGACCTTGCATTATTAATGGGGCCACGCGCACTGGTGACTCCTTCGATGTGCAGGCCCGGCCTGACAAATCCCTGCTCTTTCGGCCTACTGCATTCTCAAGCACTTGATTATTTTTCTTGCATTTAATTTCTGTGACTGTGTTTTTAGTTTTAGTTGTAGGCATTTTCACTTTTTATCCTTCTCTCATTCCCCTTCTATCATACTTCCTCTCTCTATCTCTGTCTCTCTCTTTCATTTACTCCTCCTTTCTTTCTTCCTCTTTAATATCTCTGTCACCTCCCTCTCTCTCTCTCTCTCTCTCTCTCTCGCTCTCTCTCTCTTTCTCTCTCTCTCTCTCTCTCTCTCTCTCTCTTTCTCTCTCCATTTCTGTGTCCACTTCACCTTTTGTTTATGTCTACAGCTTGCCGGTGTGAGCGTGTATGAGTGAGCGAGAGAAAGAGAGACAGGCTGCCGGGCTTACCCATGCATGCTCAGTAAATTAGAGTGAACACGAGCGCCAATCAGCTGCCTATGCCAAACACCCGCATCCCCGTGACCCAGGGCCATCTAATTTTCTGCTTAATTTTGCGGCAGTCAGTTTGCATTTTTGGATGATTATGTGCTGGGAAATTAACAATAAATAACAAATGCGGTCTGAAAGGCTGTTCTTGAGTTCCCAGCACCCCACCCCTGAAGCCCACCATCCAGTTGCTCAGCCTACCCAAGCTGTCAGCCAGGGTAATGAAAATGTCTGTAGTTCTTTTGTAATGTAATGTGCAGGACAGTGGTGTCTGCTACTGGAATAGGAGTGTTATTGTAGGGGGTGATGAAGACACACAAAGAAAGGGCATTCCCCCTTTAATCACTTATCGCCCCCTCTTAGGGTGTTACATTTGCAACAGTAGGAGTTGATGAAACTGAAACACTTTTCTCTGACTCTGTCTCTCTGGTTGTCTTATTCTGTCTGTCTCTCTCTCTCTCTTTCACTTGCTCCTGTTAGAGTACCTGCACAGGATGGAAACCGAAGAGGCACAGGAAATGTCCCAAATAACAGGTATAGCACCATTTCATGCACTCAGAGCAATAACAGAATGCGGTATGCCTCAGTAAAGCCAGATCCTGCCACACAGTGAGCTCCTTAAACAGCTCAGTCACGTCCACAAGACTGATCACACATTGTTCTAAATCTTTCAAAGAGCTCTTTTCTAAGAAAACAGAGCACCAAACGGCGCACACAATAGTCATAGTTTTACGTTTTATTTTTTAGGGACAGATAGCCCCACTACTAATGAGGGGGCAGAAGAGCAAGAGGAGGCTATGCCTGTCCCTGAGGACCTGTCCACCAGCACAGGTCTCCAGAACAATAATCGCACCGACAAACCAACAGGTGGGTGAGACCAATGTGACAGCCCTTTAAATCACTTTTACTTTAGAGGTTTACACTAAAAGTACAGTCCATGCAATACCCAGTGTGTGAAACAGACCATGAAATACCTCAATTATGATATGGGAGAAAGTAAAAACTATTTAGAAAAGCACCAGGTTTAAGGATAATTCAAAGAGTTTATTCAAAGAATGAAAAATCAAATAAGGTATTCTATAAAAAAAAAAGCAAGCTTGAACACTATATGTGCTGAAGAAAAGGCAAGAAGCCTGAGAATTTTAATATAAACCTCCATAGATAGACAGATTTGAAACGTAAGGCTGTATGAGGCTGTCTTTAAAACAAACAAACAAACAAAAAAAAAAAATCCAGTTCTTAAAGTGTGGCTTGATGAAAATTTATAATGGCTAATTTTTACACATCGTGGTCTTTTGTTTCTTTCTTAAAAAAGCAGTAGTAGCATTCGTATTATCAAGTTATCATGTGTGGTTTATTTAGCCCCTGGTTTGAGGCCACCCTTTCTGCACATCGATGATTATGATTAGAATGTTTATGTTCCTTTTTTCTCCATATTCAGAAACAGAAAGGAGAAGGCAGGAAACAAGAAACTGTTACACACATACACACACACACATTTTCTTCTTTGTAACAAAGACTTCATTGCATTATATTTATTTATGATCTACATTTGTACTTAAATCATATACTAGTCATGACAAGGTAGATAAATAACTTCTCATATTGCTACATGTTACCTGTAAAATTCTTCAAAAACATGGTTAAAATATTATCTTGGTATCTATTTAACACCTGGCTGGATGCTTCTCTATTAGCTTCACTATTTTCTTTCATTTTTTTGTACTCTGGGAGAAAACCAGCAGTCTCACATGATATGAAAAAGATACCCTGTTGGGTGAAAGAGAGATTTCTCAGTAAGACATGCTATCGTAGTATAAAAGTGCCAGAAGAGCGCATGAGCATGAAGTAGGTTAAGTAGAAGCAAACTCTGTGATGTGGATAGGAATGGACCTGGCTAAGCTGAGGTTAGCAGATGGCCTGTTTAAAATCGTGATGTATTTTAGTTTAGGAATTTTCCCCTCCAGTAGTTCCAGATTAGCTTGCCCCAAAGACTTTGAAGCTGCCGTAATTTAAAAAGAGACAGAGAGAGAGAGAGAGAAAAAGAGAGAGCGAGAGAGAGAGAAAAAATAAGATGTCAGAGGAAACTGAAATAGGATGTGCAAGAGTTTCCTAAGAAGAACTTGCCAGAACACAGTTTCAACACTCATACGAGGAGATAAAATGTTCAGGAGCAACACTAGACAGGCAAAGGCGGCTCTACACTGACACACACGTACATATGCACAAGAACACAGGACTGCACCTGCACTTTTTTTGCCATGCTTTCACTTCAACTGCCAAGCTACACCTACTTTCTCTCTCTCTCTCTCTCTCTCTCTCTCTCTCTCTCTCTTTCTCTCTCATGCACACACCTCACTTGTCATATGATCCTTATGAGGATCTTCTATTAACATAATTATTACATATATAGTGCAAATGAAACAAAGTTTACAGAAAAACGTAATCTGTAATAAACAAAGCGCTTATGATAGAGTAGGATTTGCATGCTGTGGTGATACCTTTAGTGCTGTGGCTAATGAAATGGATGAGCTAAAATCGTCACCTTAAATAGCGGATATGAGTATATAAGCTTGTGTCAGAGGAACATTAGAAAGCCTGCAACAAAGGCCCATTGTGGACAGCGGTGTTTACGTCATCCACTCTGATAGCAACACACAGATAGCTATTGATTAGTCATTTCACTTCTCATTGACACACTGTCAGCATGATTTTTAAAGTCCTTACCATACAAACGTTTATCATGCACTGCAACCGTCACTAGGAGAAAGGGACAGCAAATAAAAAATATAAAAAAATGTTGGTCTTTTAGCCTTCAGGAATGTTTTAAGCAAAAACGTAGAATTAGAAAGTTCAAACTGGCATATGAATTTTAAAAATCATTTACTGGCACGAAGTAAAAGTATTATGTGAATAATCTCAACAGTAAAGATATTTAAAATGTTTAAACCTTATGGAATGCTGAACTTTATCTCCAGCTGTCTGACAAGTAGCATGTTTGCAAGATAAAATTTTCTACTTCAGAGGTTCGTATTTTGCAGAATAATGGGTTTTAAACAGGCTATTTGATACAGGCTGTAGATAATCTTAAATTTTGCCTATGTGCGCGTGTGCGTGTGTGCACTGTCCTTGAAGATGTAATCAGCCAGTGTGTGAGAGGATGTGACTATTATATCTTTGCAGTGCATCACTGCTTTTCAGATTAATGCAGAAACTTGGTAATGGAGCAGTAGCTATCTGTGCTGATCATTTACTACTGGGTTGCAATGTGCTATTCGATCAGGAGTGTGTAAGTAGGAGAGAGGAAGGAGAAGAGCATCAGAATCACACGCACTGTGATGGCTCGCACTGTCTGTCTTAGCTATGCTCTTAAAAAACGTCCATAACAGGGTCACGAAATGTCAGATAGTTCATTCCAGGTCTTGATACGTGATCCAAAAATCTTATAATAGATAAAGTAAAAATTGAAAACTGATCTAAACATGGTGTTACTTTATATATAGATATATATATATATATATATATATATTTTTTTTTTTTCCCTTTATTTTAGAGCACCGAGTTTAAGTTTTTAATGGACAAATGATTGGTCGGTCGCTTTGTGTCACGGCCGTTTTACAGTCAAACGTTCTGAAGTTCCTAAAAATGCAAAAGAAGCAGTGCCTTTTTTTTTCCTTATCAAAGGTCGCATATGTGCAAGCACACATTCACATATTCACACTGAGCAAAGCCGTGGTTAAGTGTGTGGCTCCAAGGCAACAAGTACAAAGCTATTTTCAGTTTGAGACAAGAGAAGCGGTGCCTTGAGACGAACATAGCTGACACCCCAGTTTTACACATGCAGGACTATTGCAGTTAGGTGGCACTTCTGTCCCAGTGTTAGTAGAATGTGTACCACAGGGTGATTGTAAATCTGCTCTGTTCTTTAATAGAGTTCAGGTTAATGCGACAGGAAGTGACACAAGTCATGTTGTAAGCAGGATGAAATGAGCTCCGATGTCACCTCTCTTCTTCTCTGTACAAGTGCACTGCTCTTTGTTTGTTCATGCCTGTGGGTTTTGACACTTGCTTCCCAAAAAGGGTAAATTAGGATGTGTGACAAACATTATATAAAGTAAAAGCTCCTGTTCCCATCTCCAGTTTAGTCACAACTTCCCCAAATCCATGGGAGATTTCAGCACACTAGCAAAGTTAGTTCCTTCTGCCAAGCATAGGTCACATATCTCTGGACAAACCACTGAACAATACAAGCAGAAGGTCTGTGAGAAACTGTAACAGCATATGTGAGAGGATCGCGATCCATATACACAGGCTATAGTCTGAGACATATTCCTATTTTCACTTGGGATTGTATACAATGCAGAACTATAATTAGTTATTAGAACTGAAATGAAATATGAACGTGTGACTTCCAGCAGATTTAAGTAGCTGAGGAGTTGCTGGAATTTTAGTATATTAAAGCTACAGTGGAAAATTGCAGAATAGAAGCACTGATCAGCAGCAGTATCTTGCAGGCCGTGGCTCATGAAGAGAAGCACTTTTGCTATCAGTATAGTGAGCTCACACGTTTTCATCTTTGAGCTGACACTTACTCAACTTCCTCTTAAAATGAGCTATTCTGTCTGGGTGCCTCTCCCAGAGTGGTTTGTGGCATTTTGCAGCAGTGAATATGGCTTTCTTGTCTTTACATATTACTACTTAAGATATTTTAGATCACTACTTTAGCTAAAATAGATGCATAGCTAGTTTAGTTTAAAATACAGCAGAAAGGAACTGAGGTTCACTCTCTGTAGGAATCATGTGACTCGTGCTGATCCATGTAGTGCCTTTAGCTAAAATAGCTAAAGGCACTACATGGCTAAACACTGAAACAGTGTTTTTGTTCCACAAAATAGCTTCACAATTCCCTGTCTGTGCTTCCCTTTCTGTCACTTCTCCATAATTCTTGGCCTTGGTTTTTTTTATTTTTTTTTCGGTTGGACTGGCTATGCTACAGAAGCTTCCCCTTTTCTCCTAGATTCCTATATTTCATTATTTCCACTTCTTCCTCTTCAGTGTGTACAAATGGAGGTAAATGCATGAGGAAATCAAACATGGCACCATGACATGTTAACCACACGACCCAAACCCAGTGAGAGCCGTTTTAAACAAAGAGCAGCAGTGTGAAAGACGGTGCATAAAATTGCACTCGCAAAAAGACACAAAAAAAAAAAAAAGCATGGTAGTCCCAAAGGCACTAAGCATCAAAATCAGGTTTTGTGTTTAGCGTGAAACTCTTCAGACTGTACTCTGTTGTTTTCAGGTTAGAGATAAATTAGCTGTTGTTTTTGTTCTTAAATTCAAACCCTTTGATGCATTAGAAACCTAGATTGTTTTATTAATCACTCTAACTCCCTCATCTCTATAGTCTCACTTGCATTAATGTAAGTGTGTATGTATTTACCACGGTTTGTTGGTCTGGTTTACACCGCTGCACTCCTCAGTTTCACAGTGCTTCCTGTGTCTCTGTTTCCTGTTTATCAGTCATTTGTTTCAGAGAACTGTGATACTGAGAGAGATGGGGTATGGAGTTTGTATTTCCCAATTCCTAAGTGAGTAAACTCATATAGGAGTTTGCTGTTTGACTGCTCAAAAAAGAATTGTGTTTGTGTAGTGTGAAGAGAAACCAAAGTATTTGAAATTGGCACTATTATCTAGATTATCAGAATTTCTTTTGTTTGCAACTTAGAAGGTTATCCTTTAACATTTAAGGTAAAAAAAGAAAAGCATTTCATATAATTTTTCATTTTAGTAACAAAACAAAGGCACAAATGTCCAGCTTGTCCTCAAGTATTATGTCCTTCCCTAAAGTAACATAGCATTGTAATACAGAAAATAAAAAATCACTTAATCCTGTTCACTAGATAGAAACATGTGACCTCTGGGCAGAGGCATAAATAATTATGTATACTAGAAAAAAAAGAAAGTATTAGCTTAGTGATAGTCAGGTGAGCATTCAGCATGATGCTTCACTAAACAGGCCCACTGCCCTCTTTTTCCAGCCTGCAATATAAAAGTTGAGGCTCGGAGTGATGAGGAGAACGGGCTGGCCGCTGAGATGAATGGCGAGGAAGAGGAGTGTGTGGCCGAGGACTTGCGCATGCTCGATGGCTCAGGGGCCAAAGTGAACGGCTCCCACGCAGGCCCAGACAGCAAGCCAGCGCCCGCCTACCCTATGGCCGGGGGCATCCGCCTCCCCAATGGGAAGCTCAAGTGTGATATCTGTGGAATAGTTTGCATTGGGCCCAATGTGCTGATGGTGCACAAGCGAAGCCACACTGGTAAGCACAACTGCCATCTACTCTTCCCTCCTCTTAGTGTTACTCACACCCATAGCACAGAAGAGCTGACAGTGTGCAGGGCTTGATAGGATGCACATCACACGCAAGAGACATTTTGCAGATGCACAACAGATTAGGAGAGCCTGATGTGGCAGAGTGCATTATAGTACTATAAGGGTCACAGTTTAATGAGGAGCTACAGTGGATTTTAAAAATGTCACTGAAAGTCCTAAATCTGTCCTTGACATTAAAATGACAAATAAAAGAAAGACAAACTCATTCAAGCTACCAGTCTGTGGATTACACTCCACCATTAGTACAGTCAAAAGCATTAACCTTACAATAAGTGGAGAGCTCAAATTTTTACCTTAGCTGTTTTGGGCGTTTTGTATTGCTCATTGAATCTATTCAGGCACAAAGTTAAAGGGGAATGAAGTAAATATTTGTGTATCTAAATTACAGTTGAAAGCAACATCACCAATTAGGCTGGAAGAAACTCTGATAAATTAAAATCATCAAAGTACTTAGTTATTTTCTGTGCCACTCAAGATTGGTATTCAGTTGTAATGAGCTCAAACCAGTGGTGGAGAACATTTTTCAAAAAGGCACTTAAGTTCAGCGCTTGAGAAGCTAATGAAACCCAAAATGGAAGAAAGGAACTGAGGACTAATGCAAATGCAAACAGAAACTACAATAAAAGATATAATGAAGTGCTTCCTATTTAAATATAAATATTCGCTGGTGAGACTGTTCTCCTAAAATGCCTTTTTAATGAGTTTCTTTTTTTTCTTCCAGTAGTTTTACTGCTTCACTGGTGACTCTTATTTTATAGGGGGCCTTTGAAGAGAAGCTCGCATTAAAGCGGTTCTCCGAGAATGCCACAACACTCGCGTACCCTGGATATTGGTTTATTCCAGAGGCGCTGATCAGGAAGAGTGGCTCTCAAACACAAAGCGCTTCCCTCGCTTTATTTAAATGAGCTCTGCCATTTGCATTGTGATGGGCCGCCCTTATTTGAGAGTAGAAGAAGAGGGGGGGAAATGAGATTTTGAGATCAAATTGACCCAGGCAGCGGTGCATTACGAAGTTGGCAGGCCGAGGCAGAAAGGCTCGTGTTCGATCTGAGGGGCAGGCAGCGCGCGAGCCACGGCGCACACTGGGCGGGGCTCCTGCCTCTGATGGGCCTCTCGCGCTCTGTGGCAGCGTGTAGAGCTGTGACCCGAATGCACAGTGCAAACAGGGCCACTGAGAGAGACAGACAGACAGAGAGAGTAATAAAGAGAGGGACAGGAAGAGAGAGAGAGGCCTCAGAGTTACAGAGACAGCCCCAGAGTAATCACTGTACGCTTATCATCTACATGCTCGGGGTTTTTGCCTGTGTGCAGCTTGTCCATGTAGTGCAAATGACTAACATGGCTACACGGTATATCTCATACTGGATTGAATTATAGCTGGCATTAGGGTTCACAGCTATTACAAGACATAAACAAGTTCTAGCGTTTACACCTTTAAGAACAGTGTAAATAATAATAATAATATTAATAATAATAATACAAAGCAACAAAAAACATAAAAGTATGACAAGTAGAATTTTTTTAATGGCTTTGTAACATATTGTGTGCTATAATGTAAAATAAAAACAACAGGGTTTTCATTTGCCTCACTCTTTTAATAATAATAATAATAATAATAATAATAATAATCCATCTATATATTTATACCTTAAAAACATTTATGTAAAAAGCTGATTCAAACATGTCTCAGCTAAAATGCATATAGAAACGCATATTTTTGTTCCTATTAAAATTTATCAACCATTTGCCTTCAAGTCAAAGTGATCTTTTTTCTGCAGTATCCTAAACAGATACTTTAAGAAAGTGCTGATTTGATTAAGTTGCTCAAGTGTACACTTCATGCTTTTTCTCAGGTGAAAGGCCCTTCCAGTGCAGTCAGTGTGGGGCCTCCTTCACTCAGAAAGGCAACCTCCTACGCCACATCAAACTTCACTCTGGAGAGAAACCCTTTAAATGTCATCTATGTAACTATGCTTGCCGCCGAAGAGATGCCCTTACCGGACACCTCCGCACACATTCTGGTAACTTATACTCCTCCCAAGGAACAGCATTGTGTCAATGACAACACTGATAAATAATCAAAATTTTCAGCCTATTTTTGGGCTGCTGTAAAAAAACATAAAACTGAATACACGGCTCACTCTGCACCGCCGTTTTTCTGTTCAACTGACAGTTGGAAAGCCCCACAAGTGTGCATACTGTGGACGCAGCTATAAGCAGCGAAGCTCACTGGAAGAACACAAAGAACGATGCCACAACTACCTGCAGTGCATGGGCCTTCAGAACAGCATCTACTCAGGTCAGTGCAGGAGCGACTGAGCTCTCCCTAACATTTAATACAAGCTCAGAGATACGTTCCTTTGATCAAATTTAATCTAGATTAATCTAGATCACAACCCATAAGTAGCCAGAGAATGTCAGCATAGTAATCTGTAATAATAATTATTTATGTAACCTTACAACACATAGGCATATATTCATAGCCAGAAGTCTTTATTTAAAATTATAGAATGTTTATTTTTCTTATATATTTTTTAGATTTTATATATTTTTTTAGACTCATATACATTTGAGTTATGTAGTATTTTGATTTCCCACGTTATTTGAATCGGAAGGTTGAAGGACACTGGTTATTATTATTATTATTATTATTATTATTAGAAAGATATTATTAACTTTATGGCAGACCCTAAGAAAGAGATTTGAAAAAGATACACACGCATGCACATACACAAGGAGGTGACATGGGTTCATTTCAGGTTTAAAGAGTCAAAATGTCAGTGCAGATGATGTCAGCCCAAAAGGATAGGTGTGTATATTTTAATCTTATGCGTGGTTTTTCTGTCTTACATTTTATAGTGAAGGAAGAGAACAGCCAGAGTGAGCAGAGGGAAGAATTAAACCTGGCTGCGTCTGAGAGAGCCTTGGTGCTAGACAGAATAGCAAACAATGTAGCTAAGCGTAAGAGCTCTATGCCACAGAAGTTTGTAGGTAAGACGGGCAGCTTGCTTTCTTTATGTTTAAAGAAATGTGTATATTTCATAAAACCAGAATAATCTAAATGCACTCATCTCTGGGGTGTATGTAAATGTGTATACAAAAAATGTTCCTCAAGTGTATGGGGTCATGCATATAGTTCTTTGCCAAATATGGACTTTATTTATAGCATTATTATTATTTTATTTTTTTGACTAAAATGTAAAAACTCTAGATGTTTTAACTTTAGATGTTTTAACTCAGGTCGCCTATTTTTAATCATTTTTATAGTTTTTATGTACTGTATCTCTGGGCGAAACAAAAATATATATTTTAAGTTATTTTAAATGTAATTATTTGACTATTATTTTTATTTATCACTTGAATACTAATTAATGTATTTTTAAAATGCCTTTATAATTATAAAACACAACAGCAGCTATTGTTGTGTATAAAACACAAGAATGATCATCTCCTTTTTATATACTGAACGGGGACTTCGGGCCATTTTTCTCCATCTCTCTTCCTCATTCTGTGTGTTAGGTGAGAAGCGTTTTGCTGACCTCTCATTTGAGAGCAGCTCAGGTGAGATGATGCAGCCGTCAGCAGTGATTGACCAGGCAATCAACAGCGCCATAAGCTACCTAGGAGCTGAGGCTCTGCGGCCACTGGTTCAGACCCCGCCAGGCTCAACAGGTGATATGGTAGTCAGCCCCATCTACAACATTCAAAAGTCCCAAACGTCTGAGAGCAACGGATTGTCGGCCAAAGATAGCGCAGCCGAGAACTTGCTCCTGCTTTCCAAGTCCAAATCTGCAACAAGCGAGAAAGACGGCTCACCCAGTCACAGTGGCCAGGACTCCACTGACACCGAGAGCAACAATGAGGACCGGGCTGCTGGGGGAGGAGGACCGACGGCAAGTGGTCTCATCTATCTAACCAATCATATGGCTCCGGGAGCACGAAACGGTGCTTTGCCCTTGGTGAAGGAAGAGCAGAGGCACTTTGAGTCTCTGCGGGCGGTGGGAATGGAGCTGGGCATGGGAGTGTCTACAGAGGGCTTTAAAGTGCTAAGTGCTGATGGTGAGGAAGTGAGGGCGTATCGCTGTGTCCACTGCAGGGTGCTCTTCTTGGACCATGTCATGTATACCATTCACATGGGATGCCATGGCTTCCGAGACCCATTCGAATGCAATCTATGTGGGTACCGCAGTCAGGACCGCTACGAGTTCTCCTCACACATCACACGTGGAGAACACCGCTACTGAGCGATTATGTACGCGCCCACACCTACACACATACATCGGTATAGTGATACCAGCATTCCAACACACATACAGTCATCAGTTATATGGCATTTGTAATATTGTTTTTTTAATGCATTGTCTGAACACTGTGTGCATGCTGAAAGGGTCAATTATTAATTTAATATACGCTGATTACTGTAGAGAGATGTAAATAGAATTCATTGCCATGTCTATTTTTCTACAACTGTGTGAGTTACTGATAAATATATAATTGAAAATTGAAAATTGAACAATGTATTTTTTGTTTTTCTGAATTCACTTGATAAAATAACCCTGGTTTGAAAGCCGCATTCAATAGATTTAAATGACTAAATTGAATTTGCATTTATAGCCAATCTTAAAAAAACCAAGTAGCATTTCAGGAGAACGCAACGTTTTTGTGTTTCTTACTAGTTTGGCTCAATAATAAATTGTGTTATTTTGTTTGTAAATTGGAAATCGCTTCTACAATTCTACTTATATATGTAAATGTACAGACTCTCAAAACTGTTAAAATACAGTTTCAAGTGTTAGTGTGAACATAAAGATATACGGCAATAACGATTGTATCCACTTCCAATCAACAGTTTGGACATGCTAGTTTGAATATTCTATATGTATCATTGTCTTGAACAGTGGTTCTCAACAAGTGCCTCTGCCCTGCACGTTTTTGTGTTTTCCCTGTTATCTACCATTACACACTTCTATTCATAAAAAGCTATTAATTAGCGATTTATTAAATAAGCTGTGCTGGGAGATGAGAGAACACTAAAATGGAGCAGAGTTGAGAACCACTGGTCTTCAAGACTGTTTAAAAGAACTATTGAAAATTCAAAGACAAATGTAAATAATGAAGTTACAATTTTTGTATGTATCTTTAATAGGCCATTTATTATTAATATAAATAAGGGTTGGCTGAAATTAAACAGTTTTCACAAAAAGTGCTTATTAAAAACTTTAGTTTTTAGAGAAAGCAGTTGAAACAACTGTTGCCTTTCTGAGAACATTAGGAGAAGTCTCCTGTTGTCATGAATCTGCCGGAGAAAATGCTGAGAATCTGCAAAGCTTCATCAGGGTTACTATTAATAAGCTAAAATCTAAAAGAGGTTTGATTTAATTGGTCACTGAATAATTCTGTAAGCGGAATAACCCAATATTTCTGTTCAGAAAATGGTAAAATAATAATAATAATAATAATAATAATAATATTCAATGACCTGGTATGTCTAAACGTTTGACTGGGAGTCTACTTCTTGTATCAGCAGTATTGAGAACTTAACACTTCTCAAAACTAAACTCCCCTTCCTGTATGTATTATGAGCAATTATTGTTCTATAGTATTTCTTTTTTTATATCCATTTTTTTGTTTTTGTTGTATTATTATTTAACCTTAGATTTACACAGAATTGGACACATCATCATCATCATCAGTGCTAAAATATGCTTGCAAAGTATCAATAAAAAATACATTCAACCAGTGTTTATGTATTTGCGTTTTTGACACTCTATATTGTATAATGCATTTTGAATAATATTAAGCTTAATCAAAGAATTTTAAGCATTCCATAAACCTGGGCATCATCAGTCATTTTCTGCTACTCAGATTGGAGAATAAGGGCATAGCCATAACCATTTATACATTTAAAAGGAAAATTTTTCTTGAACATTTAGCAAAAAAAATTCTAAGAGAGAATTTATCAATGTATGCTCATTGTCACTTTGTTAGGGAGATGCACATTGATGCACTTATCTAATCAGCGATTCATGTGACAGCAGTGCATAGTGTGTGTGCGCATACACACACACACACACACACATCATGTAGATACAGGTCAAGTGTTTTATTTAAGATCAAACATCAGAACGGGAAAATGATTTCTGGGACTTTTCAGGAAGCTGGGGTCCGAGTGCAGGATACAGTGCCCATGGAATAAAGTGTTAAGTGCCTTGCCCACAGTGGCATCTTGGTGGTGCTGGAGCTGATGTTCAGCACTGTTGGGCTGGTTTGTTTATTTTACGTACTGCTGATCTGGGAATTTGATGCACACCATTCCGTGGAGATTACACAGAATGGTGGTACAAATGAAAACATCTCGTGTATTGTTTGTCTGGAGGCTGAAACACTTTGTTAATTTGAGAGATCAGAGTAACATGACCAGGCTGGTCTGAGCTAAAAGAAGTCTATAGAGTAAGTGAAACAAATCACTCTTCACTCTCTTAGAGTAACTCAAATAAATCACTCTTTACAACCATGGTGGGCAGAATAGCATCTCAGACGACACAACACGTTTAGCCAAGAACAAGTTTTGTGAGACTGTTATGAGCATAGGCTCACTAAAACTGCACATCTAAATACTAGAAAAATACCAGTTCGAATTTATTGATTTTATAAAACAAATTTGATTCATCTTCAGCTGTCAAGTTTTCGGAGACTGTGTCCATGATAGACACAGATTCCTTCTCTCGGCTGACAGGACTGGAACTCAATGTGGTCTTCTGTTGTTGTAGACAACCTCAAGGTTGGATGTTTTGTGCTCGCTAAGATGCTATTCCGCTCACCGCATTTGTCCAGAGTGATTATTTCAGTTACTATATCCTGCCACTTTATATGCCTGCTACTATGTCCTTTCCTTTGACTGCTTTCATCAACAAGCTCTCCCAATGTTTTTTGTTTTCTGTCACTTTTTTTGTTTCAAACTCTGGGGACGGTTTTGTGTGAGAACCCCAGGATATCATCTGAAATACAGTACTCATACCAACCATCAGGTACCAACAACTATGCCACTGTTAAAGTAATAGAGATCACACTTTTAGTTCATTCTGATGTTCGGTGTAAACATTACCTGAAGCTCTCGACCTGTATTGTGCTGCTACCACATGATTGGCAGATTAGAGAACTGCATTGATGTGAAAGTGTTCCTAATAAAATGGATGAGAGCGTATCCATCAGCTTGGCACACCTGCTTTGTTAATAATGAACATCAGCTAGACCATGTCTGAGTGTGCGCACACTTGCTGTTCAAAAATGCGTTAGGGCACCAGGTCTGTACAACACACACACACACACTCGCATCCAGATGGTGCTGGTGTGATTGGGTGGAAACGGGAAGCAGCTGTAGCCAACGCAGTGTCCCCACGCTTCAGTGGGACCTAACGGTGGAGACAGCCCATTTGCATGTAAGGGATAATCTGGCTAACACCCACCTCTGACTGTCTCAATCCAAGATCTCACTTCTCCTTTCAACTCAAACTAATGCTAGACTTCTTTCTGAGACCATACACCTACCTTACTGCCAGCAAAACCTGAAATTCAGTGGGTGAACGGCCAAAGTGTTGTTTTGTGGCACTTGCACAGTAATGAACACATAATAAAGGTATTAGCTGCCTCTAAATATTTCCAGTGTTTAAGTGATCTCCTTTTTTCAATCAAGGAAAACTTAAGTGATAAGGTTTGCCCAACTACAGAGGAATTCTGGGTATCTTGTCCTCACAGTCCAGCTGTGGTCTGCCCCTGCTGTGCTGACAGCTTTCCATCAGTCCTCTGGGACAGGCTCACTACTTGCTCTGCTGGCTAGTTTTACAAAGTTCCAATACTGTAGCCAACCACATGACCCTGAAATACTCATTAACCGACTTGACAAAAAAGATGAAAAATAAATGAAGTGCTTTTTTCATGGTCTTCCAGTTTTTCTAAGATTGTTTCATAAAATTTACATGACTGCTTCATTTTATGTGAGTACAGTCTATAATCAGTGTCACTCGGCTGAAGGCAAGGAGATTTACACTTTTTTTCCATCTTCCCCTTTGAGATGTTTTAGAAACTTCACTGACTTGTCTTGAACAAAATTATAAAAGAAAAATTTACTTATCCACTCACTCACCTACAGTATAGTCCCTTTGTTTTGTAATTTTCCCCACTGTGGGACAAATAAAAGGAATATATTATCTTATCTTATCTTTTACTACTTTGGTGTAATAAAATGCAAGACATTGACTGACCCTTGTCATAGTCACCCTAAGAGAGTGGTTAGCTCTGTTGCCTTGCACATCCAAGTTCTGGGTTCAATTCCCACCCTGGGGTCAGTGTGCATGGAGTTTGCATGTTCTTCCTCTGCTTGGTGGGTTTCCTCCAGGTGCTTTGGTTTCCTTCCACAGCATAAAGATATGCAGATAGGCTAATTGGCGTTTCCAAAGTAGTGTGTGAATGAGCATGTGATTGTGTATATGTGAATGTGTGTGCTCTGCGATTAATTGACACCCTGTCCAGGGTGTACCACGCCTCGCGCCGTAAGTCTCCTGGGATAGGCTCCAGGCCCCCACAACCCTGTATACAGCATAAAGTGGCATAGAGTAGATCATACAGTGCATCCGGAAAGTATTCACAGCACATCGCTTTTTCCATATTTTGTTATGTCACAGCCTTATTCTAAAATGGATTCAATTCTTTTTTTTCCTCAGAATTCTACACACAACACCAAGAACACGATGGTCACTCTGTCAGAGCTCCAAAGGTCCTCTGTGGAGAGAGGAGAACCTTCCAAAAGGACAACCATCTCTGCAGCAATCCACCAGTCAGGCCTATATGGTAGAGTGGCCAGACGGAAGCCA
>JAQMYJ010000039.1:18899354-18913855 GCA_030014305.1 Clarias laeviceps | reverse complement strand
TTTTTTCATGTTGTCATTATGGGGTGTTGTGTGTAGAATTCTGAGAAAAAAAATGAATTTAATCCATTTTAGAATAACAAAATGTGGAAAAAGTGATGCGCTGTGAATACTTTCCGGATGCATTGTAAGTGAGTGAGTGTGTATAATCGAAAACAATTGTTGAGGCTTTTCGGTTTAAACTTTAGTCAAATGTGGGAATAGCAGTAGCAATAGCAGCAAAAGTAGTATTTAATACTATGTACATTAAATATTAGATGTTTTAGAGAGTCAACATGGTGGCATAGTGGTTAGCACTGTGGCCTCGCACACAGGGATGAGGGTTTGCTTCCCACCTCAGGTCTGTGTGCATTGAGTTTGCATGTTCACCCCATGCTTGGTGGGTTTCCTCTCACAGTCCAATGACACGTAGATTAGGCTAATTGGTGTATCCAAATTGCCCGTAGTGTGAGAGTGAGTTCATGCTTGTGTCCCCTGGGAGAGGTTCCAGGTACAAGACACTGTACAGAATAAGTAGCATAGAGAATGAGTGACTGAAAGAGTGAGTGTTTTGGAGAAATATTCCTTATAAAATAACATCAACATGCTGAAAATATTAAGTTAAGTTCCAATTAATCAAACCTTGCTTATAATAGCTTACAAAATAAAAAGCCAAGCTTGAATATATGTCCCAAGTTGTACCCTCGTCATCTCATAATGAGTAAGCCCTAAAAGAATATTTTAGGATGTTCTTCCTAACTATGAATGATATCATGTATGTGGGCATTTCCTTTAGTAAACTCCTGTGGCAGAAGATCCGTCACACAGCTATGGATTTTCCAGATATAAACCACAAAGTGTTCACACACATAAACGCATCACTGATAAGTTCCAAAGTGAAACCAAAAGGCTGAATATATTTAAAGAAGTTGAGGCAATTTATATCAACAAATTTTTACTGTGGTGATTTTATTTAAAACCTTGTCTTTCATTTATAAAAAATCATTAGAAAGTAGGAGGAGACAGGACAAGTCTGGACTTCTTGTATGTGTCATGGTTTCAGGAACTACCCATAGTACTGTAAATAGCTGGTTTTCCAAAAAACAGAATGTGCCTTAAACACAGAGAAAACAACAATAATAATAATTCTACAGTCATATACAAAAAAACATGAAATAAACTTAAAAGAAAATTATGAAATTTGTATGTTACTTAAACCAAAAATATTTTACTTACTTTAATTCAAGTAATTTGACGCAGTCAAATATTTTGACTCAAATAAGCAAGAATTTAAATTGTTAACTGAGACAAAAAACAAGCTAACAAGACAAAGTTTTCCTACCACATGGAAGCCTAACGAGCAAAAACGCCTAATCAGTCAGTAAATTAATTTGTACAGAGTCCACAGAAGTGCTTGTGCAAACACCAATGAGCTAATAGGCAACGCAACATCCTCAGACAGCTGTAAAAGTTCAGTAACAGCTTGAATTCCCATCACACCGTAAACCAAGACCAGAATAAGAAACAACATTCACAAGCATTTCCCAGTAAATAACACTTCCTCTTAAACAGAATCCTTTACAAAACACTGAGGGCCCAATGCTAGGTATGGGGACCCCAATACTCGGCATTTGTGATTTCCTTTTACAAAAATAGTTTTTTTATAAAATGCCGGCTAATAAACTGTATCAGGTATTCTTGACTAGAGATTACTTCACCATCTTCTAACTCCATCCACTATGCAAAATCATTTTTTCTCTGATTTCCCAAATGTAGCGTCAGACCGCATGGCCAAATCCAGAACAGGAAGAGCAGTGCAAGAGTTAGTCTGTGGGTTAGTCTTATCATGAGACCAGAATGCCTGCAACGTTGCCCAACTTCCCTCACCAGATCCACATACAAGCAGAAAAAAAAGGAGATTTAGTCCTGAGCTGCAAAGCAGTGAGAAATTAAATGTGGTGCCAGTGAGTAAAGTAACATAAGGGGTGAAGAGTTCAGTGCTATACTCACTGATAGTTCTCCTTTGGATAAAGCACACTAACAGAAACAACAGACACAGAGCTCCTTGTTCCTTTTTAGTATGAACTTGGCACATTTCCTCTGTTTTACCAAGAAAATGTTGCTGCTATCATTAACACGTTATATCTGTGGTTCTCAAAATGGAGTCCAGAGACCCCCATGCGTATGTGAAGAACGGTTAGGCATTATGAAGACTACTACCATAATTTTCTCTTGATTAGATTCTGATTAAAAGGTCAGTATTTGTAATTACATGGAAGATGAACCTTGGTTAAAAAAGGGGCAATAAGTGTAAGTTCATTCCTTCAGAACCACTTCATTTTCATTTCCTTACAGGTGACCTTAGGTACTTACCTTACCTGAACTAACTGCAACTGTCTAGCCAGCATTTGGGGAAAATGACTAACCATAAAACTGTTGAAACCTAGACTTGTATAAAGGACATCCTTGATGTTTCTCCTAAAAGGGGGGCACCAGAGACGACATTCTGTCATCACCACATGATTAAACCAATCCATGACACCATTACTATACTAGGAATGGGTAATCCTCAGAAAATGTGACTTTGGATAACTTGTATCTTCAATAACACTCCAGGAAAAGATAATGAGTTAAATAACCATTCATTTCCACATCCTACACCATTTAAATAATGCTAATGCAGAAGGCTGGGGAAGTAATCCCACTTTGGGGGGGATGACAACTTGTGGTTATATCACTTGGGATGACTGCAAAGCAGCTCTGCATTCAAAGAAACTTGATTATAAAACACCTTGGGGTTGGGTAGCACAGTGGTGAACTCTAACTCTCTAACGAACAAGGCGTTTCTGCCCACACAACTGGCATTTCTGTTGCTGTTTTTGAGAACTGAGAAACATATCTAACATATAGGCAACAAAGTTCATTTTTAACTTACTGCGAGCTGACTATACAACATGCTGCTGTGCTCAAATTACCTCTGATTTATCAGATTATACATCCAGAAAATTAAAGAAATTATTGGCAGATTTATCAAAAGACTTGAACTTGAACACGAAATGTTAATATGATGAGTTCATATTAATGTTAGAAATAATAAAAAACTACATAGCACCAAATAAACATTTATTTACTTTCCAAAATTTTCCAACGTTCCAGTCTAAATAAAAAATTGCACTGGATAACAAAAAACTTATTAACTTATGAGGTTTTCAAAATCAAAACATAAATTCAACACTGCTTTCAGTCAGCTTATACATTTACTATATTAAAGCAAATAGCACAGTTCTTTCAAGTTTATTACTGTTCAACTCTACAAACTCAGAAATCAAAAAATCCAAACTGACAAAAAAAAAAAAACACTAATGTTTAATTTTTGTGGATTATCTACCACAGCCAAAAGTCTTGTTCCAGTCCTCATAGAGCTCCAGATCTTTGGTAGACACACTGGGCCGTACAGTCTTAAGTGCCTCCTGGAAGTCACAGTACAGTATAGGTCGCACCTGCTCGGGGGTAATGGTGGCGATGTCACTTAGCTGGATGCTGCGGATCGGGCCGAGTGCTGCTTCACGGCACAACTGCGTCATATCAGCCCCAGAGAAACCCTCCGTGCTCGATACCACCTTCTCAAGCTCATCCGCTCTCAACTGGCTCTTCTCCTGCGACATTAGGCTGCTTACTATCTGCTGACGTGCGGCAGCCTCTGGAAGGGGAATGTATAGTCGCTTGGCCAGGCGGCGCCGGGCCGCTTCATCGATCTCTTGTGGCCGATTGGTGGCCCCAACCACCAATATTCGGTCTTCAGAGGAAGTTGCAGCTCCATCAAGCTGAACAAGAAATTCAGTCTTAATCCGGCGAGATGAGTCATGTTCTCCATCTGTGCGTTGAGAAAGCAGGGAGTCGATCTCATCTATAAAAATGACAGCTGGCTGATGGCACCGGGCGATGGCAAACAGAGCTCGAACCATCTTCTCCCCTTCTCCCACCCACTTAGAGGTAAGTGATGATGCGCTAATGCTGAAAAACGTAGCACCAGACTGACAGGCTATGCATTTCCCTATGAGCGTCTTTCCAGTACCTGGAGGGCCAAACAAGAGAATTCCCTTAGGTGGACCTCTGAGACCTGTGAAAATGTCGGGCCTGAGCATGGGCCAAACTACAATTTCCTTAATGGTTGCTTTGGCAAACTCAAGGCCAGCAATATCCTCCCAGGCCACAGGTGGGCCATGGTCCATAATTTCACTCATAATCAATTCAATAATTTTAGGTTCAAAGTTCTTTAGTCGCTCATCAACAGGCTGAGTGTCTTGTGTTGGGGCATCCCTGCTGCTACTGTCCTCCTCCTGTCTTGGTATTGGTGAGACAAACTTGGAAAAAGCCCCCCGTGACCTGTTAGCCCCCAAAGATTTTTTTATTATTGTACCAGTAGGAGCGGATGAACCCCGCTGAGCCTGATGGGAGTGTTTTTTCTGCTGGTCAACAATAAGCTGCTCTCGTGCCGTTTTAAAGTTTGTGCCAGAAAACTCCTCTCTCCTCCGTCCACTACCTCCACCTTCATGACTTCCCTGTGGCAGGAATGAGCTTCTGCTGCTTTCAGTTCCTGAACTGTAGACATTCTTCCTCTTAGAGGGATTTGTGGAGGAGTAGAACACAGAATTGTGATTGTTTGCGCCGGACACACTTGTGCTAGCAAAACTTGAACATGGAAAAGAGCCAGGGTTGGTAGGAGAATTACGAGAGTTATGAGCCAAGAGTGGAGTTACCCCTGTTGGGAGTGCAGGGGCATTAGGGGCTGAAGGAAGACTGGTTTCTTTACTTCTGGTCCTGTCTGCTGCACCAGTGGCCATGTTCCCTGGTGTTTTCTCAACCCCAGCACTGCTGTGACGCACAGGCCAGCGTGAAGGATGCTCAGGTTTGTATCCAACAGTGGCATTAGACACTATCATACCTTTGCCACAACTCTGACCGACTTCTCCACCAACAATAACGTCAGCATCTGCTGGATCCACAGAGACGCTGCTGTCGTCCACCCCACTCTGCATCATCTTCTGCACGCATGGCAGGCTGAACACACTTTCGACTGTCAACGACGACTCCCATTTGTCGCTGTGGTTTCTCTGATTGCGGGCCAAGTGCAGGGCGCTGTCGGCGTAGTTATTCAGTCCTGTGTGCTGGTCATCTGAGTCCAGGACTGCAGCATAGCGCTCAGTGTAGGTCCTGAACAGGCTGGCAGCTCCGTGTGGAGAGAGCTCGGCATTCGCCCATGCATACTGAACGGCCAGAATGTGTGCCCGGTAAGCATCGGCCGTCTGTTCGGGTGTACATGTGCCAGACGAAATGTCAAAGGACCTCCTCTGCCACTCGTCCAGGTGTACGCTGCTCATGTCTGGCCTGCTTCGTTCTGCGTGAGAAGTGGACACAGTTTCTGTTAAAACAGGACGCATTTAATCGAGCGTCTTGCAATATTACTGGAGCAGTAAATTATGATGACACAACATGCTCATAAAAATACATTCGCAGTGTTTCTAAATCACACGTTCAGTTTCGGTTTTGTATTAAGTCATCACTTTAACTGACTTTGAGCTGAGCTATCCAAAAGGACATCACTTCCCATAATCACTTCCCACGGGTGACTGTTTAAAGAAAACAGTTTTATTTTGCATCAGGCTGTGGAAATCACTGAGCCTGACTTCTGCTCTGGTGAGTTTAGTGCTTAAAATACAACAAGGAATGTACATTACACGCTGATCACCTAAATATGAATTGAATATGATTTGTTGTTCATGTTTTTCTTACCCACGTGCAAAAAAAACTCATACTGTATTTTAAACACCTTCCTGTCCTCAGAGCTGAGCCCTCAGTGCACGCACACGCACACACACACACAGCAGCGGCGGCTCACACGAAACTAGCTATGAGTAAATAAACACACTTGACACTATTTCCTCAGCAATACATATCTTCTGTTTCTTGTGCAACTTACCCCGGCCTTATGAACTTCTTCTTGTAATGCTTCTTGTCTCATACATCCAGGTATAAACCTCTTACAGCACTCAAAAAATTTCCCGCCGCCTTCATTTTTTTTTATCCCACCGGTATTCAGACATGACCCGTCCGCCACGTCATAAGTGACGTGTGTATCTGACCAATCCACGACCAGGAAGTATGAACAATAGGCCAATCAGAGTGGCGGTAAGCAAATATGACGGAAAGTGGTTAGGAGATAAAAAAATATATAGCATAGACTTGGTGCTGAGGCGGTCTTCCGGCTGCTGTGGCTTTATTGGGGTTTTAATGCCACCATACGGTGGAAAGTGCACATTGTATATGTAGCCAAGAAAATCAAATTTAACTACAGTAACCATAAACCCCTGCGATACGCGTCGGGCATGGCCCACGCCTGTCTATACGTCATATCAGTGTTGCCAAATCCCTCGGTATCTCGTAATAATAAGACTAATAAATACTGTTGCGGAGTTATTCAATGACACTCGTTTCCCATACAAAAGTTTGGTCACAACTTTTTTGATTTGGTATTTCTTTCCACTTTGTAAAGCAGTGGTGAAGGCAACCAAAGTATGCAATAATCTTTAAACGGCTGATATTCAGATGTGTCTGCTACTTATGGTCTGTAAAGCATTCATATGGGCTATAATCTGAGGTGCTGTTAAGTGGTCATTTTTGAGATTAGTAACTCTAAATGAACGTCTCCTCTGCAGCAGAGGTAAACTAAGTTTTGCTCTTGCTTTCCTGGGTAGTCTTCATGAGCCAGTTTCATCATCGTGCTTAATGGGTTAGGAAAATGCACTTACAATACTGTACTGTGATATAAAAATACTGTTTTTGCAAGAACTATTCAAGAACGGCTGACCCTCATGTTTAAAAATAACTGACTGTTGTTACTTAATTACCTAATGCCATCTGTGTTATTTCACAGTTTTGAAAAAAAATAATCCAGTATTGTTCTAGAATGTCAAAAATAAATCCAAACTTGTGTCCAAAATTTTGACTGATACTGTAGGTACCCATGTATGAAAAAGTTTATTCATTTGCAAAAAATTCTCAAACAGACATATCCACAAATAATCCCAATATAGGTAGTCCCCGATTTACGAACGAGTTCCATTCTGGGAGCACCTTCGTAAGTCCGATTTGTTTTTGAGTCCGACAAAGTCAAGTCTTATATGCCTTTGACACGCATATGCAATGTAAAGCATATCAATTCACTTGACTTAATCTGTCCCTTTTCCCAACACTCCCATCATGTGGCCAAAAACTGAAATCTTGCCTAATGAAATGAATTTCTCAATGAAATTTTGTCTTTGCACCTTTAAATTAGGAGGGGAAAAATATTTTTTTAATAAAAAAAATAAATAAAATAAAATATTAAATGGTCACTATGGCTAACCCATAACTGTGGGCAGCAAAAGCCAGCTGTCTGTTTGATCCCACAGAAAAAAGTCATTGTCGTCCACGATAAAAAGGCACCAGAATACCCCGACATTCACAGGTTCTAGCAGACAACAAGCCCAAGGCTGCTGACCCAGCCTCCAAACTCCCCGGATTCCAATTTCAATACCCATGGGATGCACTGGAGACTCTACACTGAAAACCACAGCACCCAAAGAGACTGCGGCCAATGTCCCGGTGCCAGACACCACAGCACACCATGATCGGACCTGCGGAGGTACACAGAGAGGGGTGAGAACTGCCCGAGTGTCATAACGGAAATCCAAAACCCAAGTATGTGGTTTATAGGAGCTTAGTGAAATAATTGTTTTAGAACACAATTTTTTAGGCTTCATGATTATGTGATTTATTTTTTTAGTCCAATATTTCTGAATTGGACCAAATGTACACAATTGATTAGAATAGTAGTTTTTTTCCAAAACATATCTTTAATAAAATACATTGGGAACACTTTATTATGGGAACATGGGAACAAAATATCATAAATCATGGCCACGAGATACTGATTTGAGGCCACTTTAATAATCTTGTAGCATTTATCCTCTTGTAAACTATTAACAAATTTAAATTGATTTCATTTATGACTGTTCGTATATCACTGACACACAGCATAACTCTAAAACAACAATCATTATGTCACATCTGCGATATGAATGATCTCATTATCACATATTTTAGTTGTGGCCATAACATAGTATCTCTTTCCCACACACAAAGTATCTTATTGCCATACCTTAGTAAGTCGTAGCCATAACATAATATCTCATTCCCATACCTTAGTCGTGGTGCCAACATAGTATCTTATTCCCACACCAGAATAAGATCATACCCACACCTTAGTAAGTCATGGCCACAACATAGAATCTCATTCCCATACTATCTCATTATTGTTTGGCCACAATATAGTATTTCATTCCCACACCTTACTAAGTCATGGCCACAACATAGTATATTCCCACACACCTTAGTAAGTCATGGCCACACCAAACTATCTCATTCCCATACTGTCTCATTATTGTTTGGCCACAATATAGTATTTCATTCCCACACCTTAGTAAGTCATGGCCACAACATAGTATCTCATTCCCACACACCTTAGTAAGTCATGGCCACACCATACTATCTCATTCCCATACTATATCATTATTGTTTGGTCACAGGATAGTATTTCATTCCAACACCTTAGTACGTCATGGCCTCAACATAGTATCCCATTCCCACACACCTTAGTAAGTCATGACCACACCATCCTATCTCATTCCCATAATATCTCATTAGTGTTTGGCCACAATGTAGTATTTCATTCCCACGCCTTAGTAAGTCATGGCCACAACATAGAATCTCATTCCCATACTATATCATTATTGTTTGGTCACAGTATAGTATTTCATTTCCACGCCTTAGTAAGTCAAGGCCACAACATAGTATCTCATTCCCACACTCCTTAGTAAGTCAAGGCCACAACATAGTATCTCATTCCCACACTCCTTAGTAAGTCGTGGGCACAACATACATTCCCATAATATATCATTATTGTGTGGCCACAACATACTATCTCATTCTCACACCTTAGTAAGTCGTGGCCACAACATACTACCTCATTCTCACAATTTAGTAAGTCGTGGCCACAACATGGTATCTTATTCCCATGCTTTATTAAGTCTTGGCCACAGAATACCCCCGCCCCCCATCACCAGAGGGCCTCTATAGAAAACTGCAAGTCATGCAGATTTAAAAAAAAATACTTTTCTTTAAATATATATTTCTGCATCATATTTATTTCGTATTTTTAAAAATTAAAAGCATTTTATGTGGAATATTTCATGTGCAAATGAAAATCTTAAAGAGTAAAAAAGGCACGATAAAATAAGCCGAGTACTTCTTTAAAGAGCTGACGATTTATTTGTTTGATTTTGTGGTTCAAACTTGGCAACCCTTGCTGCACATCCTGACAGTTAAGCCGGTGGGATAAAGAAGTGCCCGGTGAGGTCCAGTGTGTTAAACGGGAACAGCAAGTTGGCTCGGCTAATTTCTAGGAATCTCAATTCGTGGATTTTATCTGACCTCGGAAACTGTTTTTATATTTGGTAGTGTATCTCAGACTCCCGGACAATCAGAGAGAGCTAGCGAGTTAGCTCTCCACCGTATTAGCTTTAAATGCTCGGCTAGAGCAGAGGAGTCACACCCAGAGCGAAGGGATGCAGCTCCGCTGAAAAAAAAAACGGAGAACGTTTATTATCCAAATAAAACCGGATTACTCAAAAGGGTTAGGCGGTAAAGTTTGTTACGAGTGTAAAAAAAAAGGTTTATTGTTTCTCCAAAAAAGCCATGAAACACCCGTGGCAGGGTAGTTCTCGGGGAAACAGATAACATTAGCTAGTGTTTAGCTAGCGCGCTAAGTGTCCAGTGTGAAGTCTGAACAGGACACCGTTACTCTCGGACTTGTGTGTGTGTGTGAGTGAGTGAGTGAGTGATATCAGGCTGCCATGAACAATCCTACACTCATGTATACGTTTGTTATGAGAGATGACAACAGCAGCGTGTATGCTGAAGTCGGCAAAATTCTCGTTTCTACTGGGAAATGGAAACGACTGAAAAAGGACAATCCGAGATTTAACTTGATGCTTGGAGAGAGGAACCGCCTTCCTTTTGGACGCCTGGGTAGGTAACCCTGTGGAGTGTACGAGTGAGTGTTTTGAATCCCTAATGTATTTTTAAAACTTTTGCACAGGGCAAATTTGAGTCACCAATTTAACTAATGGCATGTTTTATGGAGCTGGAGGACCAGGAGGAAACTTGAGCAGTTTTCTTGACTTCTGAATAAAGATGCACGCAGGCACAACCTTTCTGGGGGGGAAAAAGCATTTTTTGAAACTTCATATACATTAGAGGTCCTCTCAAGGTTTAGAGTGTAGCCTAAAAGTGTTTTCACATTTTCTCCAAACAGCCATCCTCGGCTGCTATCTCAAGGTTGTGCAGAAGATCAGACTGTCTTGATTACAAATTGTAACATGACCAAGAGCTTTAATGAAAATCCATAACAATTAGTTCAGAGACACCATGAAGCTGTGAGGTCGCAACAGTTAAAAAAAAAAAAAGTTTATAGCAATTTCTAAATATGTACCAATCCATTGCCGGTATGGTACCAATGTCAGAAATCTATTAGCTGATACTGATCTAATAATGTCATCTTTTGTAAACAAGATGCTGATTTGCTGTCTTCTGTTGCCAAGGAATCACATTGACGCTGTGATTTAAGGCAAATTGTGTCGTACGAATTTACATTCTGGTTTGTTTTGAGTCAATCAACATTATAGACATTTGTTGGTGGATTGCATCAGAAAACTGAAGCATCAGAGTTTGCTTCAATAGCAGTCTGGTATTTAATGCTATCCCTATTGTAATATCAGTCCTGATGCTGGGTAATAGACTGGTGCACCTGATTATGCTCACTGGCAAAAAAAAAAAAGCCATATCCGTTCCATTAAGTATTATCCTGATGCTCTCCGTCTTGTCTTTAATGGTCTGTAAAAATGCATTATCTTTATCTGCTTTCAGCTCAGTTTACAAAAAGCAGTTTTAACATTCTGGACTCTGTGATCTTATCCTACGCATTAGGAGCAGAGGTTAATGACAGACATGACTAATTCTTTGGCAAAATGGCCCTCAGAAGTTTACAAGTGTATGCGGTGAGCCCAAAATAATTTCCACTTTGTGTCATTTACAGGTCATGAACCAGGACTGATGCAGTTAGTCAACTATTACAGAGGAGCAGACAAGCTGTGTCGCAAAGCATCTCTGGTCAAGTATGAATTCATAAATAAACACAACTTCAAACTTCACAAAAAACATGATAAAATATCTACAGTAAAATAGATCTGCTGCTTTCAGCGTTTTATTTAAATCCGAATTCTACTATCTAGTATAAAATGTACCTGTCAATTCCATTTCACTGGACCTTATAAATTTTTTAAAACTTGCAGGTTAATAAAGACTAGTCCAGAGCTGAAAGACTCCTGTAACTGGTTTCCTGAATCATACATCATTTATCCTACCAACCTCAACACTCCCGTTGCTCCGGCTACCAACGGCATCAGCCATCTGAAGAACAACCCAAAGACCGATGAGCGTGAGGTCTTTCTTGCCTCCTATAACACCAAAAAGGAAAATGGGGAGGGAACCGTATGGATTGCTAAATCTTCTGCTGGAGCAAAAGGTGAGAACAGATAAAAGAGCTCATACAGCTTGCATATAAAAGCAAATCTTAAACGTGCATATATATTATGCAGCATAAGTTTACTGTTGAGTAATCTCAAATCTGATTTTTTTCACCAATTGTTGCATTTTCAACAATTGGTGAAAAAATCAGCAAAATTTGTGATCATGTGGTGGCACCCACTGGTTGATTTGAGATGGAATCACCCTGTTGGGGAACAGTACCACATACTGTAGGTGAACATTTGCCTGCTTTAACATGGTGCATTACGTTCCAAACATTGTCAATCCCATTTGGTGTTCAATCAGATAAGTTGGACCAGGGAGGATGTTAAGCTCAGAGTTGTGTTTTGCATGTAATTATTTCTTATTTTAAATGTACTTGTGAATGTTTTAGGAGCTATATTTTTTGAGTGGCAGTGTGAACCATTCTTTACACACAAATATATATTTTTAAATAGGAGCCGGAATCTTGATATCTCATGATGCAAACCAATTGCTTGAGTTCATTGATAATCAGGGACAAGTTCATGTCATTCAGAAGTATCTTGAGCGACCATTGCTGTTGGAACCCGGTCATCGCAAATTTGATATTAGGTGAGAAATAAAACCTCTTGGATTTTGTCTTTGTAGTAATTGTGGACTTCAAGCACAAAGCAGGAAAAACACAATGGTGTATAACATGGAATGTGCTAATATGTGTTAAGGAGCTGGGTGCTCGTGGATCATCAGTACAACATCTACTTGTACCGTGAGGGGGTGCTGAGGACATCCTCAGAGCCGTACAACAGTTCAGACCTGCAGGACATGACCAGCCACCTGACAAATCACTGCATCCAGAAGGAACACTCGCAGAACTATGGCCGCTACGAGGAGGGCAACGAGATGTTCTTTGAAGAGTTCAGACAATACCTGCTGAATGTTCACAATGTTTCCATGGAGACATCCATCTTACCTCAGATCAAGCAGATAATAAGGTGTGACGGGGAGCTTACAGCAACTCATTACAAAAATTGACTAAGCAAGTTTCATCTTCTGTGTGCGTGATGGAATAATTCCTAGCAGCTGCAAAAATATAGATTTGAATCATTGTCATACCATGTGTACAACATAGGAACAACCAAAGGCTGCGATTTGAGTGCCATAACAAGTTAAAAAAATTATTGTGTGCTGTGAACATCTTAATCAAACATGCATATCTTAAACCAGGCCACCGTGATGCAGCCATGTTAGGTAAATACATATTGTGTTTTTGTAGTTGAATAACAATGGTACATCTGTGAAACCTGTTCAAAATTTCTATTCCATTACTCTACAGAATTTAATTACTATGACTTAAATTTAATTTAAGCAATTTTCTTCTGTAATTAATAAAGTTCTTTGAATCTTGAATTTTAATTCATGGTACATATCTCTCCTTATTTCACAGGAGCTGCCTCATATGTATTGAACCAGCGATCAGCACTAAGCACCTGTCCTACCAGAGCTTCCAGCTTTTCGGTTTTGACTTTATGCTGGATGAGAGCTTTAAAGTGTGGCTGATTGAGATCAACGGAGCACCTGCATGTGCACAGTTAGTACTTTACAGACATTTTAGAGTATTTTTTCTCTTTTAATCATCTAGCCAACAGGAGCATACATGGCTGCCTTACAGTGTCATGCCATCACACCTATATGGTTGTTCTTCCATACATTTTTGAGAATTTATGTATGCTGCAGCTGGTTAATTTGCCATGACTTAAACTGAGAGACAGCGTGACATTGACCCTGTGCACAAAGCAAGCTCTGTGAAGACATGGGTTGCTAAAATTTGGGGTAGAAGAACTCATGAGTCCTGAAAATCAGAATCAGAGTTTTTTTTTTTTTTTTTTAAGAGAAAAAGGTTAACATTAAATGGAGTAGGGTGTGAGATACTTTCAAATAAGTTACATAAATATCTGTGGTATTGCACAGTATATTGCACAGTGGTATTGCACACAATATTGCACATATATTTATTGACAGTGAGAAGAATGTTTAGCTGTTAATGAGGTAAATTGCCTGGGGAAAAAGAAGGAAAACTGATCTTGTGCCCGACTGTCCTGGTGTTCGGTGCTCTGTAGCGTTGACCCGACTGCAAAAGTTCAAAGAGTAGGTGTCTTGGGTGTGAGGGGTCCAAAGTGATATTCCGTGCCCTTTTCGTCACTCTGGATATATACTGTACAAAAAGAGCCCTGAACTCAACCCCACTAAACACCTTTAGGATGAACTAGAACGCAGACCCCAGGCCTCCTCACCTGACATCAGTGCAGTACTAAAACCTAGTGGAAATCCTTTTCAGAATAGTGGAGACTGTGATAGCAGCAATGCAGAAGACCAGTGTTGGCATGGGATGTTCAGCAAGGACAAGTGGTATGATGGTCAGGTGTCCACAAATCTTTGGCCATACATTGTATGTCCACAAGTTTCTCAGTATTCTGAAATCTTATTTTGCTTGATTTGTGCAGCTAGGAACATCTGTTCCATTGTAGAAGCAATATTTTTTCTATAAGCAGTATTTTTGAGAGTACTGTAGATATTCTAATTGTTCCTTTACATTGTCTAAGGTTGCTGATCTGTTGTTTTTATAAGCTACATATACTGTACGTTTCTCTGCAATATTTATTACCTGTAGAGTGCTGTAAAGGTTTCTAAGCTGGACAAGCCAGAACACAGACATAGGGAGGCGAGAGTCAGGAGAGATGAGTGCTTCTACTGTATATACGCTACCGTTCAAAGGTTTGGGGTCACTTTCCAACTCCATGATGGTTCCTGATTTTTATTTCTTTCTACATTGTAAAGGAATGCTGAAGGCGTCCAAAAAA
>JAQMYJ010000039.1:18880439-18894716 GCA_030014305.1 Clarias laeviceps | reverse complement strand
CTCACATATACTAATGTGCCACAAACAGGAAGTTAATATCACCAACCATTCCCATTTTATTAAGGTGTATCCATATATATGGCCCACCCTGTAGATCAAATATGTTTGATATTTCACCCTTAAAAGAATGCCCAATTAAACCTCAGATTAGTGATCATCTTCCCCATTTAAAACGATCGTTAAAAAAAAAAACAGAATGCAGAAATGTATGTATGTCCAAGAGCTTTAAATCATGACTGATGAGATTCTGAGATCAACAGAATTCAGCAGGCCTTCAGGTCAAAGTGATTGAGGGGTTTATGTTTATTGATTTATATGTAATTTTACCACTACACAGCATCCGAAGATCAAATTTATATCCATCATGACAGATAAGGCAGCTGGAGATATCTGGACAACATAACATCAAACCCATCAAACACCATCAAACACTTAAACCCATCAAACACTCCCCGATTACATCATAGGTCAACAGGTGGCTCTGGCATGAACTATTTAAAGTTCAGGGCTTGCAGGTTTTCAATGGTATACGTCATCATCTTCTATCGTGTACAGGGTGGCAGGGGGCCTGGAGCCTATCCCAGAATACTTTGGGCAAAAGGTGGATATACAGATTAACAGGGTGCCAATCGGTTGCAGGGCACACACACATGCACACACAGGCAATTTGGGAATGGCAATTAACAAATGTCCTTGGACTGTGGGGGGGAAAGTGGAGTACCTGGAAGAAACCGACCAAGCATTGGAAAAACACACAAACTCCACACACATTGACCAGAGGTGGGAATTTAACCCCCGACCCTGGAGGTGCGAAGCCACAGTACTAACCACTGCGCCACTGTGCTGCCTAGTATAGAGCATTTAACAACATTTTAGAATATGAACAAGAAACAATTTAATGCTTTAGATGTTAAATAGTGTCTTGAATCAAGATTTTGGGAGCTACTGTATACCTTGCCAAACAAAAGAAAAGTTAATCTGGAATCCTTTGTACCCTGCAAACCCTCCAAATAGAAATGTATCAATTTCTACACAATTCAAAACTAATCAACAGCCTTTTATAGAAATAAATGTATAACACAATAATATATTTCCATGTATCAGCACAAAACAGCAGAAGGGACATACAATGATGAAGATAGATTAATTTTTAATCACACATTTATTAACAAAGACACCAAGCTAAGCAGCTTTTGTCAGTAGAATGTCATATATAAGGTCAAACAGAACAAACATACAAAGCAGCTACAATATTGCACTTTGTCAGAATGCAGAGAAGCAGCCCGATGCAGAGAATGTACATGAAGTGTATAACAGACCTGCACAAACTCAATTTTCCTCACAAATGTGGAAGTGGAGTGGAGTGGAACCTTAATTTCAGTGGTTCAGTTTTTATTCTTAGTTCACACTGATCAAGGATAGGGACAAAAGGACTTGTATCACTGAGAAATCATAAAGGGTAATTAACGATCCGATCAGTAAACCATCTCCAAAACTAATTAGATAGCTGATCTGATCACTCTCAAGTCATGTGACCTACTTCATGAATGTTACAGTTTTCAGTGATCATTCAACTGTTTATTGTAACTGTAATAATAATGAGTGCATGGAAATAGGCTATATATATATATATATATATATATATATATATATATATATTTCACTTATCATACATGTGAACAATATGAGGAGATAGTCACAAGTTAAATAAAACCAGTCCATCAAGTAACACACATCCACATCGTATAAACATATATTAAAAATGTAACAGAGAATGTAAAAACTATCAAACTTTTCCATAAAAGATTCTTGGGTAGGCTGGGTCTCAACAAAAATACAACAAAAAGTATGGTTTAATGAACATTAGAGAATGTAAACAGAGACCTTTAAACAAGTGTGGTTTATAATTTACCACACACAAATAATAATAATAATAATAATAAATTAGTCCAGTAAAAGCAGGACAAACTTATGAACCTGTATGTCTAAATTTACTGAAAATTAATTGGGTAGAAAATGAACATAATAGGAAAAAACAACTATAAGGACACAGCCAGATTACACAGTTATATAGTTCTCACACACATTAGACAATGCAATGAGAATAAAAGGACATACATAACAATAATTATTAGGTTGAAAGTGCAATGAACGTGTAAATCCCAAACCTGAGCCTGAATAATGTGCCGAGTTGAATTTTATTTCACCAGTTTCACCTACTGGTTCGTAGACCAAAACGTACTGTATTTATGTACTCCTACTTTTGAGCCTGTGGGATTATTAGTCGCACATTTTCAGCAGCGGATCGTATCACTTCTAGTGCAGTCTAAAGACATTACACAAATTATAACTGATTACTTAGTTTGGAAGGTAAAGGCAAGTAAAGGTAAATGTCTGTAAAGGGTTTCCTGTATAAAAAAATAAAAATAAAAAAAAGGTTGACCCTGGGAGAAGGGTGTGGAAGTTGCCTCGGTCCATGCCCTCAATGAACACGCAAGTACTATGCAGAGCTTCAATGCGCTAGGTCAGTGTGACTGGTACTTAGATCCCGACTTTTCCTCAGACGATTATTTCGTTCCTGTTCATGACAAAGGAGTGAAGAGAAAATGGAGAGTTTGAACAGGTAAATCCCAAAATACATCAAGAATGAATCCTTTAGGATCTTCTACATATTTACAGTTGAGGCCAAAGGTTTACATACACCTAGGCTAAAGATATTTAATATTGAATATCCACCTTTTCGCATATTTCAGCTTTAATTCATTACGACAGAATTGCAGTGGGTCAAATGTTTGCATAGACTTTCAGTAGTCTGGGTGATTCCAGAAATGGATAGCAAATCTTCTTATAACTCAAGAGCATAATTGGGAGTTAACCAAGTGTGAACCTGTGGCAATAAAAGGGCTTATGATTAGTGATATAGTATGTTTACCCTTCAAGGAATAGGAAAATCAACTGGTACCACAAGCAATAAAGAACTGTAAGCAAATATACAAAGAATGAAATCAAACAGACGCAGCATTTAAGAAATGTACCTCTCAGTTCAATTGAATTTGCATGTTCTCCCTTCATTTGCTTTCCTCTCACAGTCCAAAGAGATGCAGATTGGGCTAACTGGCGTTTCCAAATTGCCCGTACTGTGTGAGTGAGTGTGTAAGTGAGTGGGTGTTTGTGCCCTGTGATGGATTGTCCAGGGTATACCCTGCTTCATTCCCCCAGTATAGGCTCCTGGCCTCCCACAACCCTGTACACCTGTAACCCTGATTACTTGCATATAAAATGAGCGAGTCTCATTGTATATGCAAGTACGAGCAATTTGGAAACGCCAGTTAGCCCAATCTGAATGTCTTTGGACAGTGAGAGGAAAGCAAGCGAAGGGAGAACATGCAAACTCCATACACACAGACCTGAGGCAGGACTCAAACCCTTGAGATGATAGGCCACAGTGGTAACCGCTATACCCCTGTTGCATCTGGGGTTGTAGAGGCATCTTGGTTGTAGAGGCAGGGCATATTTTATATATAGTAGAACAAATAGGCAAAACTTAACATTCTTGATAAGCATGTGGAAGACTAAGTGTTTAAGTCGAAACAATTAAACGACCAATGTCACCAAATACCGCATGTAAAATGTTTGCCCACTGAAAATGTGATATGGTAAATAAAAGCTGAAATAAATCGGCTACTTAGCTATAATTTTGAAAAAAATTAAGTAAAATATATACCCTCATTGAAGTAATAAGAAATTTTAATGTATTTAGGCTAGGTGTATGTAAACCTTTGGCTTCAACTGTACCTTTCACAACATTTATGTGTCATGCGTCAAAACTACAAACACGGACAACAAATTACACCATAAAGCCATACAACCACAGACCTACCAACATGGAGAGGTCTGTAAAATGAGAATTCATACAATTATATACAAATTCGAATAAAAATTGTTTAGTTATTCCAGTAATGGCACACAGAAATGTGTTTTCAGCAGCATCTCTCACACACATACACACGCACGCACACACAAAGTCTGAATATAATAGACTTAGTCAAAGCCTTTTCCAAATATGAATCTCCAGTTGCATACATATCTCTCCAAAACTTTAGACATTTATTACATTTGACTGTTAAAATTTCTGTTTTAAAATGAAAACTGAAGACCACCTCCTTACTTAACTCTGAGCAATAATTATGACAATATACTGATTACTTTGCTGAACTAAGTCCTATGTAATATGATTATTACATGCTGTCTGTGCGACAGCATGATTACATGATTATTATATAAAATCTAAGCATCCTTAGATTTTAGA
Source organism: Clarias laeviceps (assembly GCA_030014305.1). NCBI lineage: Eukaryota > Metazoa > Chordata > Actinopteri > Siluriformes > Clariidae > Clarias > Clarias laeviceps. The sequence goes on along the minus strand of JAQMYJ010000039.1, from coordinate 18,890,407 downwards.
ATTTCTGGAAGTCGCTCTGGAAAAGAGTGTCTACTGAATGCTGTAAATGTATGTGTAACATAGGGATAATCTAGAAATTATTTATAAGTGTATTTTGTATCCATCTAACAAAGAGTCCTATATCCTTTGCATATTTAATGAGTGCATTTGTGTTTTACTGCACAGAAATTAATTACCATGCAAAAATAAACACCCAACAATCAGTAGATCCATTGATCTTCAACATAAACAAGACAAAAGTTACTCCAAAGAATGATAGAGAGATAATTGCAATTTCTAGCTTTTCATCAAAAAATAGACATGTGTAAGCAAAGAAACAACAACTTTCAAGTGTTCACTCAGTCATATGGTTTTACCTGTACCAACATTACAACCACACCTTTTAGGTGTACGATCCTTTTTGAAAAGTAAAATAAAAATATCACATATTACTACTTGCATATTACTAAATTTTTTGTTAGATTTCTTTCTTTTTGCAAAATTGAGCCATATTTTAGGACAACAGTCACTTTTTGCTACACTCAGATTTTAAAGACACAACATATCTTATGGCTGATCCTCTTAGAGAAACAATTCTGTTTGACTCAAATGGACACAATACTGCCATTATATACACTGTCTGGCAGTCACACCACCTGACCAGAAAAGGTGATACTAGTGATGTTGGATGTCCTAATTTGGTGTGGGGTGCCTACTAAAATAGCTTCAGTTTTAGAGCTGTTCAGCTGCAGGAAGTATTGCTTCATCCACGACTTTATCTCCTCCAAACAGAGGAGATGAGGAGGTTGATTTTATTCTGAGGTAAAACCGAGTATCATCAGCATAGCAATGAAATAAAACTTCATGCCAGCTGATGACACAACCCAGAGAAGGCATATACAGTATAAACAAAATGGGGCCAAGCACTGAGCACTGAGGAACACCACAAGTAACACTTTGTGTAAAGGATTTAGCGTCTCCCAGTGCAACATGGCTCTGTTCTTACAGCAAGATGAGAACCAGTTGTAAACAGTCAGAGATACCTACAGTATGACACAACCTGTGAAGAAGAATGTTGTGATCAACCATATCAAAGGCCGGAGTCAAATCCAACAGGATGAGAAGTGATGGAGAGCCAGCATCACCTGACTTCAGCAGGTCATTCATGACTCTAACCAGAGCCGTTTCCACGGAAACCAAACTGGAATTATCTAAAGAGCCTGCTGCAAGTAGTAGATATACAATTTAATTGAAAAGCAGATTAAAACAGCAGATTATTTGGATCATGGTAGCAAATTGTGTTTTTGCTTCTGTGCCTTAATTGAACTCATCGAGCGTCGCTGAGAGACACAGTATTGAAGTTGTTTGTGTTCACACATGCCTTGTTTACGACAATTGTTTTACAATAAAACCAAAGTTGCTATAATTTCTTGATTGTTCCTTGAAATACCTACCCTCCTGTAAACAAACAATACAATACTTTCATACTTTGTGCTGGACAGTAACAAGTAACAGCTAAAGGCTATGGAATAAAATGATTTTAATGATTACAAAATCACTACATCCCTACATTGCGGTCAGATTGTTCAAGTTGAATTTATTCAGTTTGTTGATTAATAGAAATTATATTAAGTTGACAGAAGTGGATTCTGTCATCAGTGTCTCAGAGGTTATTTAGAGTTATTGTGACAATTAGTAGGCATGATATGTTATGAGTTGTTAGTATTTGACTGTTTGTGTTCTTATACACATGACCAGTTCGTTAACAAAAGTTAGCCAGCTGTTTGCCAAGATAGGCTCACTTGGTGGCCTCTGTGAAAAGTTCAGAAGAAACATACAGTAGAAGAGTGTATACAACTAGAGAGAGAGAGAGAGAGAGAGAGAGAGAGAAAGAGCGAGAGATTCTTACTTTGAACAGTTCCCCCACAGGTTTGTCCAGTACGTTGAGAACCCCCAGAGAGCTGGCCCTCTTCATGCTGCTTCCAAGAAAGCCACATGCAAGCACATTGTCAGTCAGGTGAAAGGGCAGGGGTGAGCGCATGTGTGTGGATTGTATGGATGTCCGTGAGGTATGGCTGTGCATTTGTTAACCATATTAATGCAAGTCGCACACAGGTTAAAGTCACTCTTAAAATAAATAATAATAATAATAATAATAATAATAGGCGGTGGTGATAATGTCTACCTAAAATAAACACATTGAAGCATGCAGTACTGTGTATGGAGTGTTATTCATATACTGGCAAACAACTGAAGGTGAAGGATGAGGGTTTACTCGCTTAGGGTTAGAAGACACATTGGACACCAATGACTTTTTAAAAAAAAAATTTAAACAGTTCTCACCTATTACACTGTTGGTCTTTAGTACCACTGCAAATGCTGCGCCTTTTAGCTTAACAATTTCTGCAGCACTATTGGGGTAACTCCCTAACCGGTATAATAACGTAGCTACGAATACACGGACACAGAAAGAGCATTCCTAATAAGAGGCAGACACAATCAGGACCACAAAACAGCTCTGCACTGGAGCAAGAAGAACATGTGGGAGAATTCAAGAGAGACAAAAAAGAGAAACAAACTGAAATTTATAGACTGGCAAGGTGAGAGCATGAAGAAAATAATAATAATAATAATAATGAAAAAAAAAAAAAAAAAATGAAAGCCAGCGGAAAACATGAAACCAAACGGGGTCAGAATAAGTGGTAAAATGGAGTAAGCAGGCATGCTGTAGACACTGGATTTGCATGAAAATGTTTATTCCAAAAAACAGTATAACAAAGCGTTTTACATACAGAAAAAATTAAACCATGCAGACAAAATGAAGACTAAAACAGTAAGACAATTAAAATAAATTAAAACATAAGGAGGGTTTAGCAACACATGCTGAAACAGGTACAGCAAAAAATAACTAAAAAAGGAAACAGTTTTTTTTCCCTCCTGGGGAACATACTGTAGGCCACATGTTAATTACAAATAAACCATGTATATACTTAATTATACTGTAAGTGGAATTATGTCCTCCAAAGAAAAAAAACTAAAACTCATGCATAATATTTAGATACTGCTTCCTTTTTGAGTTTAATAAATAAAAACCGGAATGTGAAAAGGCTGCTGTTAGAATTAGGTTAGTGACATTTTGGCACATCATGTTACCACCTGAATGAGTGACAGATGTAACAGAACATATGAGAGAATCAGCCAGCGAGCTTGTCTTTCAGTGTAATGCAATGGAAACATGTTCCATTTTCTGTAAACCCAAGATAGGTAGCTCAAGCAAGTCAACCTTTTCACCTATTAAAAGTGTTTAGTAGCGCAGGAGACATGATCACATATACAGTACACGTTTTAAAATAAAACGTAAAGCTGTGTTAATTTTTAATTTATTTATTTTTTTAAATGCACCTAGTATTGCTCCGTCACAGCTCCACCAAGTTGTAATTTGTTCTCTGCGGCCTATAAAACACCTACATTACAGTACAAAGACTGTTATGTTTACTTATACCTTATATTGTTGCTGCTCGTCTGCACGAGTCATTATACGGCTTTTCAGGATTATTTTATTTTCCATTTTTTTCTTGAGTCAACAAGATTTCCACCACCCACCTCATGAATCTCTAGTCTTTAATACACCATTAATAGAAACTTAATGTAATCCTCTTCTACTACATTTTGTTCGACTTACATCTTACAACATTCAGTTTTGGTTAACTTCCTTGGATCCTGGCCTTAACCACATACTTAACCACAGTCCCTTTTATCTTAAAGTCCTGCTGGGGAATGCTGCGTTCACAAACTAGCCCCCACTAGGGTTTAATAAAAACCTTTATGTCTCAACCTGTTATGCTCCTCATGAGAGGATCATTTCACAATAATGCATGTGTCAGTGTCAGTGTTTTGTCCTACCCAGGGTCAGGTCCATACCTGGGTAGTTTGGGGTGTTAGGAGGGGAAAAGTCGGAAAGGGTAACGGAGTAGTAGTTATAGTTACCCAGGATTCTTGGGTTCGTTTTCTCGTGAGCTCCCTCCTTTGAGCTTGCGGACGAGTTTCTCACTGCTACGCCGAATTGATGCTCTGAGTTTACTGAAGGAGCCGCTGCGCTTTAACGAACCTGAGCCATCCTGCAGAGAGAGAGAGAGAAGCTTCAGAGTTACACAAACATACTCACACTTACCATAAAACAGTGTGAATATCTGCGGGGGGGGGGGGAAGAAAAAAACAGCCCACAGACAAACATCAACCATTTTCTGTATCTGCTTAATGTTTTCTCAAACTGTGCTGAAATTCTGATTTAGCATGCTGTGTGTATGGTTTAAAGCTCTATTCTGAGGTTTAGCTATAATCTGATTGCCAGAGTAAACAATTCAACAATTCAAAAATGATTTTTGAATATATCCGAAAAGCAGGAAGATTGCAAATCTGCAAATTTGAACATAATTAATATATTTAAATATATTGTGGGTCGATTTATTAGCATTCCAGGCCAAGTCCCGACAGCAAAAACGGACACTGCATTTCACATTAGCACTGATTTTTAGTTTAGCTGATTTTATTTATTATTTTAGATAAAAAAAATTTACTGTTGATTGCACAACATAAAAATTTCCATAGAATTAGTCTCCGTTTGACATTCTGATGCCACAGTTCCATGATTTGATGATTAGATGAAGACTTGGCACCAATACTGTTTGGTTTACCCTTCTTCGCTCTGCTGCAGTCTCCACTGTTGTGTGCCCTGAGCACGGCTCCTTATCCAAACAGCCGAGTAAGAAGTGGAGATGCAAAGGAAATGATCACAGGTCAAGAAAGTTAGAGCACTGACAGAAAACAGAACAATATTGATCACCACCTCCAAACTAATGACACGCACAAACAACACACGCACGGACAAACAACCAAACACCACACACACACACACCAGGGTGGTGGAAGAGAGTACTTACACAAAGATATGGAAATACATACAAGGAAACAGGCAAAAACTGTGGTAAGCACACAGTCAGTTTATTAGAGACAAGAAAGACAAGATGCAGCATCATCAGATAGCAGGCTGGTAGGAAGAGATGCGTACAGTCCCAAATCATGTTCTTTTAAATTTTATTTCTCTTTCTACTTATTGACTCCTTACATTTTCTCTTCCTGCCTATCAGACACCATCGAAGACCTTGTATTGATGATCATTCAATAATTGAGATCAATAGGCAGTACTATACACCAAGTTTAGACAGCAGCTCAAATATGAAAAAAAAAAATCATGCTACTGTACAGGGACATCCTACTTTTTTTGAGACTGTCAGAGGTGTGAAAGGATGTGAATCAGAATAGGAAAGTCAGAAACACTGTAAGGGTCAGTGGGAAAACATGTTAAATCTGTACATCATACATTACTGAACTCAGGAAGAAGTTCAAACTGGAGAAAATTTAGGTCTGGAAAAACTCTAAATCTGCTACAGTGGGTCTCATATTGAACTATTAGAAGTAAAGTTAAAGTTCACTGAGGTGGCTGGCAGAAGCAGAGTGTGTGAATGAGAGACAGAGATAAACAAGACTTGTACAAGGTAATATGAATGATTTGTGAGTCTAGTGAAATACACTGAAGACTGCTTAAGTCCATATTACAACAGAAGCAACAGAACAGTAAGATTTCTCATGTTGCTAGTGAGTCAGGTCTATGTGCCAAGCAGCAATTTCACAATTCTATCATTTCTTCCCACAAGTTATCACTATATCTATGCATCAGATTATTATTAACACTCATTCTCACAGTATGTGTAACATAACTTCCAAATCATTCTTTACATGATTGCCATTTCTTTGTAAACACACATGGAGTTGCATTTCCCAACTTATAATGAACTCGGTTTCCTCTATGTATGGTGACTTGTAGTACACCCTTTAGGATTTTCACTCCGGTGCTGTGAGGGAGCACTTCTAGAAGTCCGAATTCCGACCAATTGGACGCGGACAAGCGTGTACTCCGAGGATGTACTCCGTGGAGCCCCGCAGTACTGGTAACACTGCAGTTATTGCATCTGATGTAAACTGGACCGTAGTCACAAATCTGTACATGTCAGTTACTAAGAGTGTGTGACAGATTGAATATTAGATACACAGATAGTAGAGACAGATAAGTAGATCAAGAGCAGTTCCTGTGATGTTAGGATCAAGGAAGTAAATATAACATTTATACAGTGCAACGACTGAGTCGGCTCTGGCAAAAGAGAAAAAGCCAGCACTGGCCCCATGTGAGATTTGTTTAAGCCCATCTGAGCTTCTTTGGCCAGCTAGAGCCCAGAGATGAGGATGAGCAGGAGAACGGAGAAAGGAGCCAGTCGGAGAAAGCAGACGGAAAAGGGCAGAAGGAGGTGAGGCGAGTGTCCGTCATGCAGAAGGTAAGTTCTACAATCACAACATGGCATCTGGAGTTACACCTGTACAATCGCACAATAGGACAGGCAGGGGGAGAGAGAGAGAGAGAGAAAATAAGAGAGGAAGATGTGTAAGTAGGCAGGTGGAACGAGAAAGAGAGATTAAGAGATTCACAACAGGAAATACAACATTACATTAGTAGACATTAAAAGTAGGAGAGAGGTGGAAAATGAGGGGAGCAGCCAAAGCACAGTGGAATAAAATCAAACAGAAGGCCCAATGGTTTAGTCAGATGTACGAGTAACAAGCTGGACAACACCAGAGCACAGCTTTATTACTCTTGGACTAGGCAGACAGCGAGACACACAAGAACACCTAACCCAGTCAGAAAACACGTGCTAACAAAACACAGTGAGGTGACAAAGAGGAACTGCACAAAAAGCAAAGATATTAAAGCCCAAAAAAACTGAAAAATAGATAGAAGAAAAGAATTCTTAAAAACAAAAAAATATGTAGAAGGAAAGGAGATCTCACAAATCCCTGAGTGTCTGATATACGTCCAGGTCTTTTAAGCAGCGCTGAAAAAAAAACTAATTTAGGTCCCATTTTCATGCTCTAGGTTTCTATCCAATCATAGACGAGAATGGATTCTTGTACCTAATCATAACACAGAAAGTGGGATTTCTTAACCTCTCAGGTGTGTGCTGAGAACAGTTCTGCAGTCAATCTTTGTTTTAATTATTATGTAGTCTGCTTTAATAAAAAAAATAAACAAAAATAAAGGAAGCTTTGGAATATAGCAATTATAAGGATATACTCGCTTCCACATATGCAAAAAGTTATTTTTTTCCTTCTTTCTATTTTTTCTCCTCTTAGGGATCATTCATAATATATATTTTTTCCCCTATGGCCCTTAAGGGGCTCAATATGGCTAAAAAATTTATAATATACAAATAAAAATGTAAATATGAATCAGAAGAAATTAAAATATTTTAGTTCAGTGAGCACACTGTTCAACCCACCCACCTAACAAACACACACAAAGATGTATACTGTACACACACACACACACACACACACATATATACACATACACATACACACACACACACACACAACATACATAAACACACAAGCATAACAGATGGGGGGGGGGGGGGTGGAACTAAAGAAAAGAAAACAAAAATGACACTTAAGAGAAGTACAGGACACACAGCCCATGCCAGAATATTATGTGCAACCTTACCATGAACATAAAAACCCTGCTGAATGTGTAAGTTTAGAAGGTGACAACGGCCAACAGAATTAATTTTTGTCTGACAAGCAAACATTGTAATCTAATTTGTTAGTCTGTTACATAGCATCAACAACACATAGTGCTACAAGAGAAAAGTTCAAAGAGAGTAAGTGTGTGTGAGAACAGACTCGAACCAGCCTGATAGATGCAATTAGAGTCTACACCAGTCTGGAGGGCAGGATGATTATGGAGAGGAATGCTGAGTGGTTGATTTGCTGCTGTTGCTATGGGAGCAGGACAGTTCAGCTCCAAGACTGCACAGAGACTACAGCAGAGGTATGAGGGTCAAACAGCAACTAAGAAGCTGCAGATGCGGACATTCAGCTTCATCTAAGGGCCTTCGATGAAATAGTTAGTCAACAGTGTGGTATTTTATTTAATCGACCGTGGTGTCAAATCAATTTGTCTAATAAACCTTGAATTAGGCACCACAATTTTGTTTCCTGGTAACACCAGGAGATATTTTGAAAAAGAGTCTTTAATTGTTTTAGTGTAGCTCTTTAAGGATAACAATGATACACAATGAGGATTTCTAATCTCATCATACATCATTTAGAAACACATTTACTTCTTTACCTTAAGTAATAATAAGTATTTAAATATGCCAGACTGAATAAACAAATGGGTTAAAAAGCTCTATGTACTGAGTGAAGAATCATTAGAAGAAATCACTGTGGTTAATTCATGACTACTATGGCGTACAGTATAGTGTTATAGTGCAACGACATATCAGATACAGGATTATCTTTTGGATCATGTTACCCAAAGGACCTCTTTCACCCAGTAAAGCCTAAATAACAGGATATGTTCACATTACCACCACAAAGTGACTGAATTCTGATTTTTAGTCAATGAAATCTTTTTACCCCAATGTGACAGATCTCATTTCTATGGCTGTTCAATGCATAAATCTAATGTTTTTTCAGATCGGATCTAAGTCACTTTCGTATGTGGTCCTAGATCGGATATTCATCTGATACGTGGCCATGTGATTTGAATACTCACCGGCAGTGTGGGAATTTCATAGCAGTGAAAGAAATATCTGCTAAAACTGCGTTTTAGTGAGGTATCCTAGCGACTAACTGCTTGCCATTCTTCAGAGCAAAATCCCAAACTTATTTTTCATGAAAATTGCACCAGCTGTTTGAAATGAATGAGTGCTCTCAAAATTTTAACCCAGATAATGTGAGTTGTTTCAGAGGACAGATAAAAGTTAGTTGTAATTATGAATTTATTAACGTGAACCATCATCACATGCAAATCCAATCTGTTCTAAAAATTGGAATTGAACAACTTACCTTGTAATGTGAACACAGCCAAAATAACACCAAGAAGCTATTAGCTTATAAACCATATTCAGCCTGTCTACCACTTAAAAGTTTACGAGTTAATGTCCTGGGCAACATTGTACCGTAGTTTATGCAGTAATTTATTGTGTTTTCCTTTATTCCAGTTGGAGTAGATGTGGTACACATTAGAAGTTTTAAACTGTGCATCTTGCACATCTAACTCTTAATGCAACAAAAATGACATTAAATATAATAAATCCTCACTAGACAAACAAACAAAAAGAATTTTAAAAAGACCCAGTATGATTAATCCAAAAATGAAAAAAGTAATATTTATTAATCTGGATTTCTTTACTTTGTCACCAAATTAATACTTTTTTTTATTGGCTATTGATTTTAATGGCTATTGATTTGATCTAAGCATTTATTAATCTGTCCTGTGTAATTAAACCAACAAGGCTGCCAGACTGATATATTAAATGTAGTGTGCATAAAATCACTTTTGACTATGAACTCTGGTGCACTGTAACCCTCACCTTAGTACTTGTACTAAGCTATTAAATCAAATCAGATGCATTACCGTGTTCTGCACAGCCCTGTGACAGTGTGTGTGTATGTGGCTGGGCAATGTGTACTGCACTTACCCCATTCCACTCGACGCTCATACTCACTTCCTCTCCTCCGTCTGGGCCGCTCTCGTACTTCACTGTGTCCGAGATCAGACTCTCTCTGCTGCGCTGCTTCTCCCGAGCCTCGGGATCCCCCAGAACCTCTGCCACACGCTGTTTATGGGTCGAGTCCAGACCCTGCAAAAGGTAGGCGAGAGATTCTGGTCGATATTGATCTGATTACATCATGCAATTCTCACAGATTTTTAGGGCTGCAACTAACGATTATTTTAATGATCAATTAATCTGTCGATTATTTTTTTCGCTAAATCGATGAATCGGATAAAAAAATAAAAAAAAACAAGAAAAGCATTCATTTCCAACCCTTTATTCAAAAACAGAACTAAAATCTTTAGAAAGTGCACAAAC
>JAQMYJ010000039.1:18821360-18844455 GCA_030014305.1 Clarias laeviceps | reverse complement strand
ACATGACACACTGCATGAAAGATCATATTTGAAAAAGCATAATAGGACCTCTTTAAAATGTGTCAGGAACTTTTTTTTTTTTTTTTTACTTTTTTTCCGGAAGCTTTATTTAATAATAAGCTGTATATGTGGAATGTTTTTTTTTTTTTTTACACGTTTAGCTGTTTGTTGGAGCATAAGACACAGACTAATAAATTAATGAGAGTGTAATTTTGTGTAATGTGAAAGAGCAGAGCAACAGTGCAGTGCGCGCAAACAGTTATTGTGTCTTCGTCACTCTCTCTAATAAAACTGGCCGTTGGCAGTCGAATCAAGCTCTCTTATAAAGCTGTGCTGAAGAAACGTTTTTGTCATACAGATAAATGAATTCCTTTAGTTGTTATTTAATATGTAAATTTAAGTTAGTCAAAAGTTTTAGTTTGAATAAAAAAATGATTCTTACTGACATTTTGACAAACCAGTAAATCAACTAAGACAAATGTCAGTAGTAAAGATAATTTAATAATTTTCCCAACAAAGTGCTTGGTCTGTTTGTAAACTTGTACGAATAGCTTTTTGCTTGTAGCTCCGTCCTGAAGATGGTTGAGAAGATTTCAATACTTTAAAATTGACCCTTATGTTTTACCCAATCTTAATAAAAATGCATCCTGCCTGTGATGAGCGTGGTGTGAAACCTTGGTATGCTGTTTAGTAGGTAAATATTAGCCATGTAAACACATGATCCAGTACTTTCTCTCTTACCAGTATAAATATATTCTTTCTGAACATTTGCCCCACATGAGAGTAACAGTAGGTGACTTGTCAAGGTTCTGGGAAGGAAATTTTCCTTCCATTCAGTTCAGTTCTCTCTACGAGCATTTTTCTCTATACAATTAGTCTTTACTCAGGAGGGGTCCTTGGCTGAAGCATGGGCACTGCTTGGCTCACCATTATACCTTTTATTAAGGCGTCTAAACAATCATAGATGAAACCAAATTCTTGTAATCAATCATGGTGAAGAAGGCGAGGTTTAGTGGAAAAGACTAGGAAAAGCCTAACAAAACCTCAGCGTTTTAAATGCTTTGATCATACAATACACATTCATCGTCCATGTAAACAGTTAATTTGGACCACAGATTGGAAAGAATTTAATCGAATTAAAGAAATCTTGTCCCTGTACAGCTACTGTTATTTTAAAATGAAGGATAGAAAAGATCCATTTAGCTTGCTGTCAGATATAATCAAATGCCAAACTTCTGTTCTGTATGATTGATTGTATAATCATGTATTACTGTAATTTAAATTCATTTGATGTCCATATCTGCATCTGTCCATGTCTTGCCTTCAAGGTGGATACTGAGGGACGGATGGAACTGCAGCAGGCTCGGAAGCGAGCAGCAGGGGAGATGGAGGGGTTGTTGCGCTACCTCGAGGGTAATGCTACTCACCCATCTCGGTTAGCTATAGAGGAGCTGAGCCAGCAAGCGCAGAGGCTCCTGCTGGCAGGGGTGGTGGCTCCTTTTCGGCAAGGACAGGCACAGGATGCAGCGGAGACTGGTGAGGACCTCGTGGAGGCTGTGCAGGATGTGGCAATGCGCCTGGCCCAGATCAAGACAGGTGGAAGTGTGCCACTGAGGAAGGCCCGTTACCGTGCTCTTACTCGCGTCTGTGCAGTACAGGATGTGCTGGAGGGCCGTGTTCGCACGCACACACTTGCACTGCCTCTGTCTGAGGAGACGCACAAGGCTGTGCAGAGCATTAATCATGTGATGGTGCAGGTTAGCAATGTTTTAAGAATACATTGTTATATTTTCCTTACATGTTAATGTTTTTTTTTTTTTAAACTAGTTCAGGGTATCTAGACAGTAGATTCAGAGACTGACTGATGAATGTATTTGCAGGTGAGCGGTGCTCGCTGCCAGCTGGTTGCTCTGCTGATGGGGCTGAGTGGGCGGGATAGCGGTGCCCACCTAGCACGTGTCCTCACTGAGCTGTTAGTGGAGCTGGATGCACTGGATGTGTCCAGTAACTCAGCAGTGAGGAACTACAGGAAGCAGGTGGTAGAAGAGATCAATGGCCTCCTTAAACACCTCGACCTGGAGGGGGAGGGTGATGACACTCACAGGTAAATGGGTACACACATTTTAAATGTACAGTGTTAATAATAATCTGTAATTTTGGAATGACGGTGTTGTTAAATCCAGCCTTAGCCTTAATGCTTATTTCTGGCTTTTCCTTAACGTTCTCTTTTAAATATATGAATAATAATGCAGTTTAAGTGTAATTTAATGTTTTAAATATAACTCAAGCAGTAGACAGTTCCAGAGGTCCAGAAACAGTTTTATTTTAGTCCCACGCTCAAATCTCAGCGTGTGATTTTTATTTTTATTTTATTTTATTTTTTTTTCGCTGAACTTTTTGGAGAGAACAGTGGAGCATATTTATTAGGCTGCATGAGAGAATATGTCATCAGCAGATTCTGCAGTGGTCGGGTTCTGGTGTTTGCAGGAAAATTTAGTTCCAGGGCCTGCAGTACATGTTACACAGTCGCGTCTCTCGGGAGCTGAACTAGTTGATGGGTTTAATGCTTCTCCTTAAAGCTATTTTCACAGAGTAGATTGTGATGTGATATGTTGAGTTGTTACAAACTTGGCGATAAATAAAATATCTAAGAAACAGTGTTTCCTTGTGCATGTAAAACCGTTACTGAAATGGTGGAATACAGAATGCACTATGAAGTTTTTCTTTCTTTGCTCTCCAAATTTTACCCAACACCAGTTTGCCCTGTGTCAAATATTCAGAAAGAAAATTCTTCTCTGAACACCACCATGCATTATAAACCCGTAAATTCGCATTATTATTTATAGTACAGTGCTTTGCACCCCGAGAACTGTGAAAACTTAATTACATACAGCAGCTTAGACCTGAATACATGTGCAGTAAGGATAATGAGTCAAGAACAATAAGATTTTCATACATGTGGGTTTCATGAATAAATCATAAATATATATTAATAAACACATATTGCCCGTATGCACTAAAGATGGCAAAAAAGGTTATATTGAGCGCTACCATAGAAGATGGTTTTTGGTTTGTTTGCTTTGATTTGTTCCTTAGTTTTTAATTGCTGTAATTCTTTAGCAATTTTGTCGTTCATCCACATAATTTCAACATTTATTCAATAAAAAAAATTTCGTTTTGGAAAAGAAAATGATTCTACTCTGGCATCAAGAACATTTTCTTTTTTTCCCTGTGCACTGTAAATCAGTTTTGCTGTTAAAGAATCTATATATAAATTTGAATAGTAGTGTTCTCTCTCTCTCTTTTTTTAATTTAATTTTTTTTGTTTGTTTCCAGGTATGACTTGACGCAAAACGACTCCATCCGTGAAATCGAGGCCATCCGAACCCGTGTGTCTGTGCTGCGGGTGGATGTACTGAGACAGGGCATGGCAGGCCATGGGGCAGAGCTTCAGAGCCTTCTATCTCATCTCGACCAAGTGGACACTGGACGCAACCCCTGCATTAGAGAGGCACGGCGAAGGGCTGTGCTGGAGATCCAGGCAGTCATCACCTATCTTGACCTCCGGGAAGCGATCGGCCGCCGGAATCCAGGCCCAGATGAACCCCCACCTCATGCGGCTGTGTGGCGTGTCCTTGCCAGCCTCTCTGACCTGCATTTCCAGGTGCTTGGCTTTGATGGCAAGAGAGCTGACAAGAGCTACATGGTGCTTGAGGAGTTGCTGACCAAGCAGCTTCTGGCTCTGGATGCTGTGGACCCTCAGGGGGACCAAGGAACAAAGACAGCTCGCAAACAAGCGGTTAAATATGCCCAGAACATCCTCGGCTACCTGGACATGAAGACAGATGAGTGGGAATATTGAGAGAGTGAAGAGAATAAAAGCAGAATTCTTGAAAGATTCACTTGCACAAAGTGCTTTGATAACGTTTTGTGCCTAGTTAATGGTTTGGTGGTAGAGGACATGCACAAGTCAAATTTGTATATAAAAGACTTTGTCCTAGATAGTAAAATTCTTTCCCTACATGCATTGCAATTCCTGCTTTTAATTTATTTGGGTACTATCCCGGTCATTGGGCAGTGGTCCAGTTGTTACTGAAAAGTTTTGTTCACTAAATTGTCCACAAGCAAACCTATGCAGCATTTGTGTGTTCTTGTTATGACTCTAGCTCCATGATGTGCTTTTTTGTGCTTTTCACCTGCATCCTCTTTCATAGTTTACTTTGTGCTCGGAATTGGCGTGGAGCTAAACCCCGTCTTTTTTCCGCTTCCCAGTGGACCACTTGCCTATAAGGAGCATGTCAGATAGAGGTTAATCTGCCTTTACCTAATTGCAACCCAAGACTGTATTCCTGCCTACACAGTGACTTTTCTCATTAGTATGGGAATTCTTAACCACATGGCAGACACAGGAAATGAATGATGGCTCGCGCGTGAGCTTTAAAGCTTGGCGGGTCTGAATAAGCACCATATAAAGATCTATTCACAAGATTAATTCCCCGGAGTTATTTTCAAAATATTTAGAAAAGCTTGTTTTCACGAGTTACTAATGATTTCATTAGTTTTTGTTAAGCCCATGTCGCCAAACTATCTATAAACATTGGCTTTTGTGAAGCATTCTGTTTCAAGAGTGGAATGGTAGTAAGAAACTGTGCCTGAAGATGGTCAAAAATATACTAACTTAAGAAAATCAATCAAGTTACGAAATGCTATCTAATGAAGATGCACCATAATTAAAGAGAAAAGTGGGGAAAAAAAGTCGATTGATGTGTGCGGACTTTACATCATTGCAGACAGCGAATGGCTAGATAGAGTGAAGGCGTTTGTGCTGCTTGTCGTTGTTAGAAGTAAACTAACTAACTTGAGAGAGATGTTTTGGGTGGGGGTGGGGGGTATGATGCTGATCGGAGTAGACAGTGACTTCTAGAACATTCCACATAGAGGAGGTGGAGTGTCACAGGCTATGAAAATAGCACCTAAAAATCGTTCAGCCCATTTCTCGAATGGTCAGGGTTGTCATGGTTGCAAACGTAGGGGCTTTGTTTCCACCTCTTGCCAAGTTCATAAGAGCATTTCCCTGTGAATAAGCAGTGAGTCATGCTGCATGATCTGATTAACATGTCAGCTTTAACTAACTTGAGTCTCATCAACTCAGTCATCCAACATTCCATCATTATTATTTTTTTTTTTCACATTTTCTTTTCCTCCACTTAGGCATTCCCTGCTGTCTCAGCTCAGTCTGTCTAAGCTCTTCATATGGTTGTTCTGTTATGCTTGTTTGTTGGTTGGTCCTGAAAACCTTTGCTTCATGTGTCAAAAAACCCTTACAATGTGGTTTTAAAAATTGGAAGCACATGGCTATTTACTGCAACTACTGATCATAAGAAAAGACCAATATCAAAAAGTCTAAAAAAAATAAAAAAATAAAATAAAAAAAAGGGAGGGGGGGGGGGTCATTTGGAGTACATCCGAAATAACATATAAATTCAGCAGAGTATGTGATGCAATAAAACACTAGCACGAAGGGTAGAAAACTGGGACAGGGAAATAAAGCTGTCAAATACACAGAGTAGTGAAAAGAAAAAGCCAGATGTGCTAACTGCCCAGGGGTTTGTTGTGGTCTCGTAGTCTGCTTGTGCCCTTGTCACATTCTGTCTTCATAGGGTGTTGTCGAGGATTGTTGTGGCCGCTGTGTCAGTCAAGCTGAAACAGTTGCAACCAAGACTGATCTAAATATAGACTGAAAAACCAATTAAAATGCACACATTTGTTCATTTAACTTCTGTCTGGATGGTTATGACAAAACATATAAATGTTCACAAATTTACAGATTACATCCAGTTTAGCGGTTTTCACAGACCCACACAGTGGTCACACATAAAAGTGCTAGAATTTTCCAGTGCCAGCAAGTGTGAAAGTGGTTTGAGTTTAAGCCGTATGAACGTTGCAATGTTTTTCCAACATAAGCCACGTTTCAAATGATGAAATTAGCTTTCAGCCACTTCTGATTTTGACGAGAATTTTTTTTCTCAATAGATCCATGCACTATCAATTTTGTGACAAACCACAGTTTTGTGAGTGGAGCTGTCTCCGTGGTGACAGAGACAGCTCCATATGTGGTTTTGACTCTTTTTTTTAAAAGAAAAATCACTATACGGTGTTTTCACCATTTCGGTAATGTTGG
The DNA here is from genome assembly GCA_030014305.1 of Clarias laeviceps. Classification (NCBI taxonomy): domain Eukaryota; kingdom Metazoa; phylum Chordata; class Actinopteri; order Siluriformes; family Clariidae; genus Clarias; species Clarias laeviceps. The sequence continues at coordinate 18,838,274 of JAQMYJ010000039.1, read as the reverse complement.
CTTATATTTTGAGATTTTAATTTGGTTTATATATGTTTCAGGCCTAGTTAAAGTAGAGACACTAATATTTTGATTTAAATTTATTAGCTTTTAAACGGGTACGATTGTCATTTCATTTCTGAAGTACTTTCCATATGAATTTCTGTAGCATCTTAGATACAAATCAGAGTCGGAATCACTAATTTAGCACTAGAAATTGAGTCTGATCTGGTGCTACAACAAAAACAGATGGTTCACTTGTGACCTTTCCTAAAGAGTATTACATGTTAGCATTTTTTATAACAGTGAAAACTGTTTGTCTAACAAACCCAGATGTTAGAAACTCCAGATGTCACTGGTGGATGGATGCAGGTTAACCAACAGACATTTCAGCAGATTGATAGGGATTATAGATGACTTGCTACATCTCAAAGTTTGTAATTAGCTATAAAGCACATTCAGTTCAATAGATTTTAGTTTTAGCCCATGGTCTTTCCTCTTTAGTGCCAAAACTAAATGTGTTTATGCTTGTAGCATATCACAAAAACCACACAAAGAACATCAGCTGCATAGATATAGAATGTATTGAGGAATCTCCTATTTCTGTGGCATACCAAAGGTTATTGTGAGCTCCTGTTGCATATTGATATCAAGGGTAATTTGGTACAAAAGAAAGACATAAAAAAGAAGGGAAATTTGCTAGTAGTTTTATTTTACTCATCAGACCACTGGAAGAATGTGTTTATGTGGTCAGGTTTACAGAATACTTTTCTTAGTGTTACATACAGTTCGAGATATTGTTGATTGTGTGAGGCTTGCTTTGTGTGCTGTCTGATGTACACTTGTACAGAAAAAGCACCCAATTTTGAACTGCTGTATGAATGTGTTGATTAATTGGAGTATTTACATTTTATTTATCTCTATAGGATAAATAAACGGTGAATAAAAATCCATCCTGTACATGGTGAGGTGTTCATTTGTGCCTGAACTGGATCTGCTTGTTTCTATGGAAACATTTCCCATTGGAAAGCAAATAGCAGGTAGAATATTCAAAAACTGCAGCTGTAACAAAAGCAGTAAGGAAGACCTAAGAAGACCTCCCTTGTTCTTCATTTTTCACAATTCTAAAAATTGGCTACATGGGTTGAGTTGAGTTTCTTCCAGTAAAGTGTACTTACTTTGCTGGCTTATCTGCTGTATGCTTCAAACCCAAATACCTTCCAGATAAAAGTTCGCTATCTGCATGCCTGTCAGTGCAGTGCTTGCAGAGGATGTGATGTTTATATCAAAAGACAAGATGGGAGTCACTGAATTAAGAGAATAGGTTTATGTACATGTGCTTTTTCTTGTTAAGAGCATAACTTAATTTTGCAAGAGGTGACATTACTATTTTTACCTCTTATAGCAAACAGTGTAGAAAGTTATGAGGAAAAAAGTTGAGGCAATATTATTAACAGTCTACTTCTCTGCCACTGTTCTGTGCCACTTGTTATAAGCACTCTCAAAGGCCACTTAATCTAAACCCTGTTTTTTATGAGAATGCTAAACATGGCAGTTAGTGCCAACAAATACCTTCCAAAACTCGTAATGGCATGAATAATGCAAGAGTAAATATAGGATGGGCTTTTCTACACTTGCTATCAAAGGTGACAAAGGTACGCTTGAATGAATGGTTGGATTATATAGAAATCTTGACTGATTAGGATTTAAAACTTGCAGATAATGCTTTGCGACTAGAATAATTGTACAGTACATAGTTGAGAATGCATACAACGGAAGATAATTAATGGCAGAGGATTCTTGGCAAAAACTTCCACACATATACAAGAGGTTATTATGAAGAAAAACCCAACATGTTGCTGTCCTCGTAGGCATGCTGCAGCATGCTTTCAACAAAAGTGTTATTAGTCAAGTTTCACAAGTTATGAACAAGTGGAATGAATCAAAACTTTGACTTTGAGCACTTTTTCAGGAACATTTTTACACCTGCTCATTTATGCAATTATCTAACCAGCCAATCATGTAGTAGCAATGCATGAACAATATGAGTGATTTTGACCGGGACATGATTAATTGGTATTAATGGGTCCAAACATGCCAAAACAACATTCCCACATTATTACACCACCTCCACTAGTCTAGACTTTTGACACTAGGCAAACTGGATTCATGGATTCATGCTGTTGGTGCTGAAAATAGAAACTATAGAAATACTCTCTATATTACATTGAGTATTTATATAGCTTCTATATTTTGTTCTGTTGGCATCATTTGGAAAATACAATAGCTTACTAAATATATATCGTTAACTTTGTTGTAATCATTGGGTATTTATGATTTATTTGGTTTATGGTTTCTTCCTGTTCATTTATTTAACCTACCTTAGCCCAGGCTGCCCATACACATACCATATTATTGCTGGTTAATATTCTCCTAATGAATAATGAATAGATTGGATTTTGGATCTTGGATGACTGTTGCTACATTAAAAGCTACAATAAGTAACTTTTAGTGCAAGGAGTACATTACATGTAGAGGAGTAACTACTCCCTTTAACGGAGTCATAGCCAATTCAAACATGGTAAACAAAATGGCTGCTGAGGATAAAACATGGACAAACTTAAATAAATAGATTAACATTTTACTATTGTAATGTAAGCTAGCTAGCTAAAACAATTAATCTTGGATGTAAATTTTCACTATTGGCCTATATTACCTGGTAAATCAGTAATTAGGAAATTAACAAACAACTAAAAATATATTACTTTTTAGCAGCAAAATATTCAACTCCACACATGGGATGGGATGAAAATGGTGAGGCTACAAGCACAAAATCATACCTTTTATCCCAATTAGCCCTATTTCAAAGAAAAACGACAAATATTATGGTTATTTAGAACAAGGATTAAAAAAAACATGCCTTTATAAATCACATTGAATTCCAAAGCTGTCACATTTTTTAAAGCTTAGATGCCATGATTCTACCCTTTTACTAGTGAATGATTTGTTACATATTTTATAAGGTCTTTAGCTCCTAGTCTTACTCTAAATGACTAAGATAACATGATATTATATTTCCGCTCTATTCACATGACCTGGTTCTGCTCTCTGCTTCTGAGCCAGATCTACAGCATGGCCTGGACTTGCTGGAATAGTGCTCATATTCATATACATTTAAAAATTATTATTTCAGATAAAAAAAAATGAAAGACCATGTAAAATAGTTATTTATATATTTTGTTTTTGTTCCTTTATGAGTGAAACATGCATAAGCTGCATAAGCCCAAAACTATGTACACACCTGACCACCATGCCTATATATCTATAACCCTTCCCCAAACTGTGGGCAGAATGTTTGTGGCAAATAATTGAATAGAATTTCCCTGTATGCTGTACAACAGTAAATTCCTTTGTTGCATAATAATGTTCCTGTCTAATAATACTCCAACACACATTAACACTTAGCATCTATGATATATGAGGGGCGTTCAAGTCAAGCCAGGACTTCTGATGAAATTTCTCATGAATGAAGGAGGCATAAAACTTAATTACAGTATATTTACAGAAGTCTTCAAGCTCAGTATGGTGATGAGACACTTGGCCACAGTAAAACATTCCAATAGTACAAACATTTTCAAGTAGACTACATCTGTAAATGATAAACCTGGCTTAGGTGGTTTTAAGCCAACTGCAGCTATTCCTGTGAACATTCAGCAACTTTAAAATCTTCAGACCCATAAAAATGTTGCATCTGTCTGTGGGAATTGTACACACATTCATTGTCTAACACCATATGCACATTACAATAATTCCGTTGGGAGTTATTGCCAAATTGCTCATTCAGCTCTGACCTCGCTCCAAGCCATTTCCACATGTTTGGACCATTAAGGGAGTTCCTGGTAGGCCAGCTTTTTTTTTTTTTTTTTTTTAAAGTGAAGCACCCAGTTCGATTATTGCTTCAGCACCCTGATAAAACTTTATACCTCCATGCACTAGTGAATTCTGGGGCAAGTATTATAATGTACTATACAGGGATTCTTATATTTTTTATACTATTATTATTATTATTATTATAGAGGAAGAGGGGATTATATAGAGAAACATAGTTAGTTTTTATTCTCATAATTGTTGTTATTCTACACAATCAAAAGTCCCGGTTTGACTTGAATGCTCCTCGCAGTTAAATGTTTGGTGCAATTCTTTGGGTCCAAAATAATCATACCTCTAAATTTAGCAACACATATAACCAGTAATTCCTAAACTTAAGAAGCCCACGGCCCAATTTGAAATGTGAAAATCTCCTGTACCCCACCCAAAACTTTAATCACATAGGCTATATGATAACACTCAGAAATTATATCTCTAAAACTATATAATCCATCCACATGCACATAATATGTAAAGAAACAAATGTTAAAAAAATAAGTGCAAGTGGTAAATTCTTCTGCCTGCTTGACACTTGGATAATAAAAAAAAATCATTATGATTCTCCATTAACAGCTTTCCTCATTCTATTATTATGATTCTGAATGATGATACCTTATGAATGACTACATATGTTCTAAATCAGAATTGAAACAATATGGCTTTGTTTGATTAATTCTGAATACTATTATAAAAATAGAATAAATTAAATTAAAACATGTAATCAAAATATTTAATAGTAATTTTAAACTTAACCAAACTGAACGTGTAAAACGTTATATATTTATTGTAAATCATCTCTCGGCCTATCTGCAGTACCATCAAGGCCCACCAGTGTGCGCACCCCACACTTTGGGAAACACTGCCATGGAGAATAATCACACTGAGCTTCTTACTGTAAACAAGGGTGGATTCAAAATCACAGAGAAGTTAAAGCTCCTTCAAAACCCTAAGATTGGATATGAGTGCTTTATCCGTAACTAGTCCGCATTTCCCCATATAAGCCAAAAGTATTCACAGACAATGATTTCGGTATTATCTAATAAAAAAATCATAACTACGGCTGCATGATAAAGTTAGGAGCTGCATTTTCTTTGCTTTCTGAGTAGATTAATCCATGTAAATTTCTAAGGAGTCTAATAAGTTTTAGCCTTGGAAACGTCCAGGGTGTACCACGCCTCTTGCCCTAAGTCTCCTGAGATAGGCTCCAGGCCTCTCGTGACCCTAGCAGTATCGACGATAATGAGTGATTTACCTCCATAAGCCTTTGAACATTTTACAACTTGAAACTGAAATGACCTTAATTGGTATTATTATGTCATGAATCTACACAAGATAGTCCAGGGCCGACTATAAAGAGGAAATCCAGAGCTGAAACGGGAGAAGCTGTTACTATGTGAATATAGCCTGGGCAAGATTTAAAGATTTGGAGTATGGAAAAACATCACCATGTTTACTAATACCAAAAGGGGTCTATACAGGGACAAAAATATACACACTAAGCCCCATTGCCTTATACAGGTGTGCCACCCACCCAGCTTCTAGAATACCAATAGCTCACCATAGTGAACAAAATGAAGTGTGGATTAGAGAGTGAAAGGAATTAATTAGGGAATTGAGTAGATGAGTGTGTTCCATGAAATACCGTTCATCTTTTTCTGGTCAGGAGATGGCACTAAAGGACAACAGAGGGATTCCAAGTAAATAATTAATTTTATTTATCAAACTAGGATTTACTTGCACGATAATGGTGACCCAAATGTGTAGAAAATGTAGGTTATTCAATTCTGTAGCACAAAAAAAAACATTTTAACTACCAGAGAACAGCATACCTTTGCAACTGTTTGCAGAGATTGGGTGTGGTACTTATATGATTCAGTTTATAAACCAGCACTGATTTAATGCTAATAGGTAATAGGTACCAAAATTTATGAGAAAGAAATTATTCCTGTCAATAATTGTTTTTGTCTGGATGAGCGATACTGTTCTTTGACAATTACTTTATAAAGCAATCGTCCATGAGGTATACTTGTTTATTCCTTGTACTGTACAAGTTGGCTTTAAATTTGAATCTCTATTTGAGATCCCAGGGAATTGTTTCCAAAAGATTTAAAGACTGTCCTGTAGTGACTGCTGAGGCAGTTGTGATGTACTGTGGTGACAGCTGCACCAGCAAGGGAGCACAGATTGGGGATTTCTTTTGCGCTTCACAATAATCTAAGGAGTTTAAAGAATATTTATCTCTTATTAAATCACTCTAGCTTTTCTGCCTCTATCCAATCTACAGTATATGCTGTAAGTTGACTTTTGATGAAAAAATGATTACTCACACAAAAAGATATTGCGATAAAGATAACACTTTTTATCTATGTCTATGGTCTAGCTGTGAATTTCTTATATTGTTCAGAAACTGCTGTCCACTACACTTCACCACTGAACTTAATAAAAATTGTACAGCATAACCAGATTAGAGCAAATATATAATATAGTGCTATGTAACTGCTCACACTGTAAGGCATCAGATAACCAGATTAGAGCAAATATATAACTGCTCACACTACAAGGCATGTCATGACATGGGGCAGAGCTTAAGCTACAGTATGCATTAGTGACAAGCCCTTTGACTCAGGTATGTTTAGAATGTAATTTACCCACTGTGATAATGTGCAATAGTCAGTATGGATGTGGTATTATTTGGTATTATATCATCTGTTTTCTTGGAATATTGTGGCATTTCAGGTCAATTTAGAATTCCCGGTTGTAGTCTGGATGCATGAAGTATGCCTGGCTGAAGGTCACCTGTCAGTATAAGCCCTGCTTTAACCTTTCCCTCATATGGCTACATGTGCTCAAGCCCGAGCCCCCACTCTGCTAGCTGCTGAAAGCCTGCACTAATACAACAAACCATTCTTTATCCTGCCTCAGGACCCCAAGATCTCTAAATACGTTCAATATGCTGTCATATCTAATATAAATCGTAGTTCTCAATGTGTAAATTTACTGTTTAAGTCTCTGTACTACAGATAATGAAATTCCTCCATTGCATGAGGTCTGTATTTAGGGTGTAACAGTGTTTCCAGGGAGATAGAGTTTCAGTTATGGCAAGCTGAATTGCAAGTTTAGCGAGTTAATTACATCATTCTAGCCAGACAGCTGCAAAAGTCACCTCCCACTCCCTGCTTTCTGTGAGAAACATATAAAGACACAGTCAATGGAATGACAACAGAAATCTTGGGAAACAGACACAGTATATATGTTGAGTATAATATAAAATGAAATTATTCAATAATCATTGGTGATTTTTATTAGGTGAACGATGTTTAGTTTTGCAGCTGTATAATTTGGGTGAATTATGGTGCTTAATATAATTTCAGTGACCATCTAATTCATAGGTTAAGCTCTGTGCAAGTGAATTGACTCAAATCCAGACTGGTTCTGCTTAAGTGGAATATCATATAAATAGAAAAATATTAATAAAGTAATAAACAGATTAGTTCATTTATTTGTTCATTCATTTATTTATTTAAAAAAATGACTGCACTAGTTTAAGCTAGGTACATTTAAAGTACAAGGCATATAAACGTGTCCTGACTGCAGTGTGTAGTGCTGACTGACCAAGCTACAGTTGCATACAGTACATTGGTGGCCAAAAGTACAGAGACAAAAGTGAAATTCAAAGATTAAACGACATCCTGACATTTTTTAAATAATGAAAATCACGGTAATAAGAATAATTTATTTCATGTAATAAAATTGCTATACAACAATCAAAGTTTAGTATTAAGTTCTTTATTCTTGATGCTTGCTCAAGATCATGTAGAGAAATTTGCCCAAGATGTTCACAGTTGAGAATTCCATATTTTAGCCATTTGTGTGCAGAGGTGGACACCCTGGCTTCAGAAAATAAAAGTCCACCATTGTACCCAACATAATACATATATCTCCCATATGCAACATATTCTTCTTTTTTCATCTGCTGCCATCATGTGGTCACTACAGTGGATCATGCAACTTGGCAGAGGTTTTACGCCAGATGCCCTTCCGGATGCAACAATTCCATTCTATCTCTCTTAGAACCGGCATTAAGAATGCCTTGTATCAAGTGACTGGGTTATGGCCGATGGATGTGAACCAAATGCTGGCCTACCGCATGGCAGGGGAGAAGCCTTCCACTGAGCCACCAATGTCCTATATGCATCACTTTATATTTTATTTTATAATAAATGTCTGCAACAAATGCATATTTTATTATATTTTATAAGTTCTTTCATTAAGCTTTCAAAAGACTACAGTAAAGACAATTAACTACTAATATCTGAAATTATAAAATAAAAAAAAATAGCAATTTAATGAATTCAAAAGCAACTATTGGGATTTGAGCTCTCTAATGGCTTAGGGATAGAAACTGTTCCTGAAATGCCCTGCTCCTGAAATCAAAAGAGGAAATGAGATAAAATATCAAGTGATATGACAAACATGCATCTAAGGTGATCATTGCATACAGGCAGAGAACAGATGGTTGATTGTGTCTAATCTAAGATCTGTGCAATGTCAGTTTTCTCCTAGTTCAAAGGGTTTTTTTTAGGCAGAAGCACCACACATATTCTTTTAACACTTGTTCAGTAAATCAGATTAACCTCTTAAAAATACAGTGATTTGTTGATTACTCTATAATTTTCATTACTGTACATGCTTGTATGCATGCATAGATTTATTCCCACTTAGCCGCTCAGCATATTCCACTATGAGCCCTGAATGGAATGTGTGATACACCACCTCAGCGAACAGAAAACTAGTTTGGAATAAACCAATGGGGCTCAGCTCACACAAGAAGCTCTTAATGTAGGCAGCAGGGACAAGTCAAGCTGAGGCGTTGCACAACAGAGGCACTATTATTAAAAATGAGAAGCTCACAAACTGGAGAATGATGAAAGAGAAAGAGATTTGGAACATTGCTATAGCTAGCTGCAGTCTATTACTGTCAAAGTATATGATATATCAATGCATTTCTAACATAGTAAAGACTTTCATTACTGTACATATTGTAGACAATTCATAAAGCATGAAGTCTGGGACATCACCACATTCAGTTCTAAAGCTCACAAGAAATGCCTGGTTATTTGAATTGTGTGTCACAAAAAGGCAAATGCAAAATTAGCTCTGTGGTCTTCAAGGACTTTTTTGGCAGAATGCAGTCCAGTGAAAAACTCAATGACATCTGCACCGTGCCCTGGATCTCAGTAAAATTGCACATACTCTTGATTGTTGGTATGTGACAGACGCCAAAGAGTGAAGGTCAGAGCCCAACACAAATGTAACTAAGCTTATCTACTCCAAACAGCCATGTGACACCTGAGAGCAGGAGTGGCGCTCGCTCTTCATACAAGTGTCGCCAAGTGTTAGTTTTGGCGTTCTACAGGAGGTTAATCTGCATAGTTTATGCTTGGATTCTGACTCCAAGGGTGGGTTTATTTTTATAATTATTATTATTTTTTAATCAATATTCCTTTTTCCTTTTATAGTTATTTAAAATATTGGATTTAATAAGCAGATATACACACATACCCTCACTTTGGGGCATAATGCATACTCACACAAGGTCATAAAGTCATCCATTTGCATATGAAGGAGGAAGCAAGTAATTTTCTGTTTTCTGTACACATACTCTCATGAAGGAGATTAGTCACATGAGTTCTGTGTGTGGACGTGTTGAACGTGTTATTGTCTCACAATGATGGAATCCTCATTTCCAGCAAGCCATGGGGCATTTTAAAATGATGTCCCATTGTGTTGGAAGACATTTAATCTTGAGATAAGTTATTTTTTAGGACAACACAATAAGACCCAATAAGTAAGGTAAGTGAACAGGACACACTGTGCTACGTTAGTTGGTCTATAGTAGCAGCTCAGACACATGATTTCCTAAATAATGATTCATAAGCATTATGAAAGTAATCATCTCTGAATTGACCTTATTCTTACTCAAGTCTTCCTGTACAGAATTATAAGATTCTAACAGTAAATTTCATTCCTCAAGCATCCCAGAGTCAGATTAAAGATTAAATTACCAACATCTTTGGTATGTATATGGATTTTGATACGTTGTGATGTTTTGCCGTTAGAGGGCCTATGTATTTAATCACTTTCGTTTGTTTTAGCTTTCATGGGGCAAAAGAAGGGCATTGTCCACCAGTCTGTTTGCATGTTGCCATGTTGTTAGGCAGCGTTCCAAATTTAAAGTGAATGTCACATTCGCATGAAAGATAACAAAAGGCCCTTCCTCCTCTCTCAGTTGCTCTATCCCTTCATCCTGCCATTTACTACCCCCTTCCTTCAACAACTAAACCACCCACTTACTTGCATACATTCATTATTCACTACATTAATTATTTCCTTTATCCACTTTTTGAGTGCTATAAAAGCCTCAACAATTCTGAAATGTTTGAAATGGCACACATTTTTGCAGTTTAAAGCAAAATAAAAAAATAAAAAAAATAATATAAAAACAGTGCTAACTGAATAAACAATCACTAGTCACAGTATATACTGTACCTACCCCAGAGCAGAGGTAGTTTATGAGTCCAGGGTGTTTTGTATACCTGCCAAGTCCATACACCACATGCATCCAAATGTACTTAACCAGGAGCAACACAGCAGCACAAAGTGCACTCTAGGTGTGTACTTGCAGATATTAAAACGTGGCCTGGTACTATATTGTTATCATTGTACAGCTTTAATTACTACACCTTTATTGTTATATTACAGTTCCAATAAAACTGTGAAATTCAAGTAAACGTAATGAGAATTTTATGCGGTAACATGAAGTAGATTCTGTAGAGAATCTGGTCTTTAGCAGTAATATAAGTATTTGCCAGTTTATCAGTGTAATGGTCAAAATGTATAAATTTTTTGTACTTAATTGTTTTCCTTAGAAGAACACCGTGTAAATAAATGTTCCATACTATTTCAAGGTATTAGAGCAGCAAGACTAGTTCTTTTATTTTTGAGACTTCTTAATTTATTCTGCTGCTACCATCATAAATTACGTGTATTCATAAATTACATAGGTTGTGTTCAATTTTCAGTCCAAATCAAAGCAGGCTCACCAGATTTATATGTTGATTTGGCAAAACCCCCAAACCAGAGATTCTCACAGGGACAATGCAATGGAGTAGAAGGAAGCAGAGCAGAGTTGAAACAAGGGAGAAATTCATTTTAGAATGAATAAATGCTTTAGGAATGTGATGGACACAGAGGAATATCGTTGTGAATGCACACAAGATTGTGTCTTGAAGAAATGTATATCTATCTATCTCTATCAAATTTTATTTGTCAGTTTGGCCTTAAACAAATCTTCATAACCTCAAACAAGTCAGTTAAAATTGGAAGTTATACAATAATATAATCAATCTCTGTAAAATATATTGTGTGTAATGCTGACAATTGTACAGCCTGGTCTCAGATTACAGAGTAGCCGGGAAGGGGAAGCACAGGATTTTTTGGTGAACATTCTAGATCCTCCATCTCCAGTGCTATGAAATATCTTCTCACAGTAAAGACATTGAGCAGTGCATCCTGCCAATTTCTGAAGAAGTGAAAATCATAAGGAATATCAAAAATCATGTTAGGCATTGTGTTGTACACAATATAAATATGTAATGAATACAAAAGCATAAATTGTGAACTGAACAATGTATTCACCAAGATTTAAATAACGTGCTGCGACAACAGATATCAATAAAACATTCTCCTCTCTCTACTAATGTCTGAGTGTCAAAGAAGTGACTAAACTTCTTTAGCTTGAGTTTTTGAATGACACATGCTACCTCTCGACTGTTCCTCCTTTTACTTCCATGAGCGGGAATATTAACTGTACTGTAATCACTAAAATAGACCACAGACACATGATTCATGGTCACAACACTGGACTTTTTGCTACATTTGGATCTCAGTATCAAACAGCTATCATCTCTGAACCTAGAATTGTCTCTGAACAAACGGAAGTTAAATGTATACTACAGCAATGTCTGTTACTACTATTAAAGAAAATATTAATAGAACCATGACGGATCTCAAAACCACTTTCAATCCATTAGGAAATTAACATTTAGTGGTATTATGTTGGCGCGGTTAGATGTACTTCATATGCATTTGCTTGGCAGATGCTTTTATCTGACTCTCATTTAAATGACTTACCACTTGAAGAGATTACATTCCAAGTATACAGCTAAGAATTCACCTGAAGGTTCAAGTTTTCTACAGTAAGATGTTACTTTCCTAACCATACTTAAGAGATTTGCCAATCTAAATTACCAACACCACAAGCCTGCACTGCTTATCCAAGCTTAACACTGATATTTTGTGCCTTGTGCTTCCTCTTCAGGATTAAGCAGCGTTAACTGAGAGAGCAAACAGCAGTGTGTGTATGCATCAAAGCAACAGTGTTTAGATAATGGCTACCGGTAAGCACTTAGCAGTTGATGGTAAGCATCTTTCTTGATATTGATGGAAGAACTAGAACATTTTGGAGCATCGATCCAAAAAAGCTATGTCAGCAGTGCACTAATTGTTTCATTAGTTGAGTACTCCTTTGTTTTTACCATCCATAAATATTTGTTTCATCAATAATTGAAAACATACAAATGATAATTTAACCTCATGCTAATTTAATCGCTTAAAGGTTCTCCTCACTGTTTCTCTTCATTGGAATTGAATAACTATGAGCTTATTTAATGTCTTCAAACTGGTTTTGCAAAATAATTATACCTAATTGTCCTCATTTGGGGTTCAGACATGTCGTTGAAAGAAAATGTCCTGTCTTCATATGAGGACATTTGGTGTCAAGACGTTTAATAAAAAAATAAATAAAAAAACTTAACGCACCCTTCTTTTCACGTTACAAGCCATCACGTGAGCCCCACAGTCTGGTATGTGTGCAAGTGAAAAAAAAGCAAGAGCATGTACTAAGGAGCTGGGAAGGCAGCTTCCCTTAAGGTGTATGGATTTACAGTAAGTAAAAATGCTTATTTTCTATTCTAGTGCTGTATAGTGCACCTTAGGCCATCAGTGCCGATTGGAGAGCAGACAGACAAGGACAAGCCACCTCTTAGCTCTATTCTCATACATCAGTCTTTCCCTTTCCTTCTTTAACCAGGGAACAGCAGGCTTAAAATAACACACAGCAATCCCACTGTTACATCAGCCATGCACCATACCCTTTCTTACTCACACTATCACACATGCTATATATGGTCAGAGGTACTTTTTTCATTGCTGCATAATATCCTATCTTCTTCACATATATCATGCAAAAAGTTAGCACACTTCAAACTGGAGACTGGAAAATCATGCATCTGACTGGAAAATTAAAGCTGCAAAACACTATTGTTATACATTTGAAACTGTATATACTGTAGATGACATGCAATGCAGAACAAAAAACAAAAACAACACCATTTAGATAACAGATGATGTATAATTACAAACAAAGTGTATGCATAAGCACTGGATATCTGTGAACACATCTGTGCTCATTATGAGAGGACAGAGGGAGCACTACCTTTTATGGTATTCAGACCTCACTGAGGACTTATAAATCTTCCTAAAGGCAACTGGACTGGAAGAAAAGTAAACTTGCTTGCAGTTTTATATAAAATAAAACAGCAATAGTCCTGTGGGAAATTCTCTTCTATTAAATATGCATACAATCACTAGAACAAAGACAACTATTAGCATTGATAACTTACTTAGCCAGAAACCCAATTAACAGAGTGATCACTGATTACTCAAAACTTCTTCATTCCACATATTTTGCACCTGCTTTAAAGGTCCCATATTTTGCCATTTCTTTAACAAATTAACACAGGTTAACATTAGAGGTCCTCCAAAGTACATGTGTTAATGATCCAGCTGAAAGATAATACTCTAATAATGTAAATTTTCCCTTTATGTGACTCCTTTTCAAAATGTGCCATTTCAGTGTCTATGTAAATGACCTCCTGTTAAGCCACACCCCACCAGAGAACAGCGGAGCTGAGCAACAAGCTGAAGGAGGGTATATTCTTATTTGAGCCAATACCAAAATGGAAAATAATAATAATTTTTTAAAAAAAAAAACAGGGAATGTTCTTATGTTTGTACATGCACACTGGAGACCTATCGAATATCTAAAAATGTCTAAAATGTGAATATCATGAAATTGGTCCCAACTTGTGTCTTGCTTTTGCTGAAGTTAGATAAAAAGATTAGGAAAGCAAACATGGCAAGAGCCTCAGTAGGATGTGGTGACATGCACAGAGCAGAAAAACTAATTCAAGATTAGAAGAATATATTTTCTCTCATTTTAAATTTATTGTAACAGAAAATACTAAAATCATTACAATTCATAGTCATACTCTGGATGAAATTAAAGATTGTTTTCACAAAAAAAAAAACAATGACCATTAATAAAAAAAATGCTTAAATTTAGCTAGCCTATTTGCTAAATATTTATGGTCCCCCAACTCCACCTCTTATTATAAAGATAGATATCAATATCAATAGATGTTCAAATACACCAGGAGAGTACCTAAAAAAAAAAAAAAAAAAAAAACACCACCACATTTCTTCCATAAAGCTGAGGGTTCATCACAATCCTTCCAGGTTTTAATAATGTACTGGACGGTTCTTAACCCAATTCCAGTCATTTTAACATTTTATTTGCTTGATTCAAGCTAATAACTTTTTTTTCTTGCATTACAATATATTATCCAATTGTTAGATGAATTAGAGGTGGTAAAAAACTTCAAAAATTAGCTGTGCAAAATGTCCACAAACAAAATGTTTAAATTTAAACCCAGTTAAATTCACAACATCATGATGCTTCATGTCAGCTGTGAAGGTTCTGGGAAATTTTATGGATCCTTAAGTAGCCATTCGAAAGTCACTTTGGATAAAAGTTTCTTTGCAGTGAAACATAATATTCCTTAAGTTCTTCATTACACAATCATTATTTGCATGAGCGCTGCATGTACTGTGGTTCTCCGCACCACATATCCTGTTTCCCCTGTGCCCCGCGTGACAGCACCTCCCCGAGCTCCTCACCACCGTCTCCGGCTTTATTCTGACCACACGCCTGGGACGCAACACCTCCCTTCCACTCTCTCTCTCTCTCTGACACACACACACAGACACACAAACACACACACAGTCCCTGAACTGCAGGTATCCTGTGTCTCTGCACCGACGCTCGATAGAGCTCATTTTTACAGCGGAGATTATTTAGTGTAATTGGGCCTTGTGTTGTAATGACCTTGCAACTTTTTTTCCCCCTCTCCTCCTCCTCCCCCTCCCTTCTTCCTCTCTGCAAATTGGAGAAGGGAAATCTGGTTTGACACGGGGCCCAGAAGATGTATTAGCGCGCTATGGTAACTGCCTGCCGCAATAAGGTCGCAGTGGAAGTGTGTAATTAGTGCGTGGTGGCCTTCCCTCAGGAACGGCTTTTTTATTACCTCAATATGTCATAGGACGGGATCTCGAAGAGAGATAGAGAGAGAGAAAATAAAAGAGGAGATATTATTATTAATATTGTTATTATTGTTATTATTATTATTATTATTATTATTATTCCGGATGTGTAGACTTATTTAAGTCTGATTATTACCGGACCTTACAGCCGAATTAAACGCACGTCGTTTCATCTCCTAAGTGAATCCCACACGTTAGCCGGAGCACTTTGATAAATTCCTCATGAGGTTTGGTGACTGCAGTTCAAAAGCTTAAAAGAGAGCGAATGAGTAAAGAGGAGAATAAAGTGAGCTCGGCTTTGATCCTGTTTCCAATTGTATTAAACCACTCGGCCTGTTTTTTAATCAGGGTCAACCGTGATGAGACGGAAATCACAATGCATTTTTTAAGCATGACGTTACGTACTTGAAGCGAAATAGACTTACTTGCAATGACATAATATTATTCTTTAATATGATTTTCCTTTGTCATGGCTGCATTAAGTAGCTTTCCGGAAAATAAATATTTAAAAAATGTATTTAATTCTTGTAACTAGCTTCAATTCTATGCTTTCAAAGCAGTTACAGTTACAGTAACTCACAGTTTATAACATGCGATACACTATGTATTATTCTTTAAACCTTACGTTCCCCTATTTACGTGCTTAAGTGATATAAGCACATAATTAGAACTTTAGAAGGTGTAAGCATTTATATAAGACTTCATGCGTAAGAACTACATATAATACTTCACAAGTTACTTAATGCATTATAACATCTGAACATCATAGTATCAGGCTGCGTAACACGTTATAATATCTGTGTTGTTACGTCATCATGTCAGGCTGCATAATACATTATTATATCTGATTACATTACATTATTATATCTAATAATATCAGAGGATATGACTTCTTAATGACAGGCTACGTAATGATTAATAATATCAGAGGATATGACTTCTTAATGCCAGGCTACGTAATGATTTATAATATCCGAGGATATGACTTCCTTATGTCAGGTTTCATAATGCTTCATAATATCAGAGCACTGTATATGACTTCCTAATGTCAGGCTACATAATGCTATACAATATAAAAAAATATGGCTTTCTAAGGTCAGGCTAAATAAGATTTAAACATATGACTTCTTAATGTCAGACTACATAATGCTTAATAACATCAGTACAAACAGTATGACTTATTAATGCCAGGTTACATAGTGCTTAATAATGTCAGAACACATGACTTCCTTCCATGTCAGGTTTCATAATTCTTAATAATATGAGAGCACTGTATATGTCAGGCTACATAACGCTAAATAATATTTAAAAAAATATGATTTCTAAGGTCAACTACATAATGCTAAATAAGATTTAAGCATATGGCTTCTTAATGTCAGGCTACATAATGCTTAATAATATCAGAGCACATAAATGTCAGGCTACATATTGCTTAATGACTTATTAATGTCAGGTTACATAGTGCTTAATAATGTCAGAAAATATGACTTCCTTATGTCAGGTTTC
>JAQMYJ010000039.1:18762250-18781875 GCA_030014305.1 Clarias laeviceps | reverse complement strand
GTGAAACTATTACAAAATTCCTTATTGTAGTGTGTTTGGGGCACTTTTCCAATAGGATTTACCATCCCACCCACCAAGAGAATCCATCATATTGTTATACTTACCATTAATACCAATACAATTCCCATTATTGTATTTTTGTATTACTATTGTATATTATTCTTAATAATTTTAATTATTTTTTCTTAAATAATATTTGTTTGTACAGAGTATATTTATTTAAGTTATAAGTAGTTTATTTATTTATTTTTGCAAAAATTGGTCTGTTACGGAACGACATGTAGTATTACTACAATAAAACTTGTGGTGTGTACAAAATGTGAAGTTTTGTCAAGTTTTGGAGTCTCGCCCGGGGAGCAATTCAGTGTAGAACCGCCCCTAGTTGGCATGTTGTTTATAACTAAAACGGACGAATAAAAAATTTACACTTACAACATCCTCTATCATCACAGGTATTTATACTGTTTATTGTCTATAATGTGCAAAGCAAAACGGCACTCACCTATTAACTCACAGTATGACGACGGATGAACATCCAGATGTGTTCGCTGCAGTTTTCTGTTCTCCAAAATCCTGTAAAGTCCTGTTTTCTTTCTTCGTGCAATAAATACGGTAAAATGCTGTTAAATTCTGTTTACGTGATTTTACCACAGGTAAAAGAAAACAATGCATTGCTTTTGAACGTAACATGATTATTATACTTTTAAAAGGTTGCCTTAAATTAACAACAATTTTTAACACTACAGCCTGAGAAATGGCAGTCTGCAGTAAATCAGCTGCCTAAACCTTGCCACAAAAAGATGTGATCGCTAGACGAGATACTGACGTTTTCTTGCATATTTGGATCCGTGACATCCTCACTGCACAGGTGACGTAACGACAATTCTGTTGCGCTAAACACCAAAAAACACTCGCCGGCAGTCAACATTGCCATGACAACGATGCCAAACTGGGAAATTATTACGTTACGCCTTATTATCGGCCAGTGTCGCCATAAAGATCTCAAAACAAACTACAAAACTAACACTTTATTCAGGAGTAATAACACGTTTTTATTTCAAGGTAGGAAACACTTTCTTACATTATATTAGTGCATTCCTAATGTGAGCTGTGGACTGGGTTATACCTTCCTAATGTGCATTAAATTTTTTATCAACGTAATTATTTAACAAAAGCAAGCCTTTATTCGGACGATTGTGTTATCCGGGTTGTGTGGAAACACTAATAGATTTTTGTATCGACTTTGGTGAACTCAGGATGCCTTTCGGAAACTCTCACAACCAGCTGAAGATGAAGTATTCAGCTGAAGCAGAGTATCCTGACCTGACCAAGCACAACAACCACATGGCCAAAGTGCTCACCCTTGCCATGTACGAGCGCCTCCGCAGCAAGCAGACACCGAGTGGCTTTACACTGGATGATGTGATTCAGACTGGAGTTGATAACCCAGGTAAAGCTGCTTAAATGCCTTTTACCATCTGCTCCGAGGGTCAGTCACTGAAGCACAAATCATTAGTTCTGTTTCCCTTACTGCCAACAAGCCAGGTTTAACCTAACAGGTCTTGCTTATAGTATTGATCAGGCGAGTTGGGAGAAGGGAAATTACTGGAGCTGGAAACCATGGTCTTGCATAACATAATCAAAAGGGATTTGTTTTTAGTATAAGATGAGTGTCCTGGTGGCATCATGTACAAACACTACAAATTGTTTTGGAACTGTATCTAGACTTATCAAGAATAGTTTCAGTTGGTGAATCTAAATTAATAATCCCCCCAAAAAATATATACGCAAGCAACAATGGGCGTGCAGAAGCACCTGCGCTATCGCTATCCGGGCGCACCACACATCCTGTGTGATTTTTGAGCATGTTAAGACTTCCAAAAAGCCCTGGATGCTGGGAAAAACATCACACTGTGATGTCACTCAATATGATGTCACTCCGGAAGTTACTAGCCAATTTTCGGCATATACTCAATATATCACATCACTTACTGAGCTTGTTAAGGTTACCATTATGACATAAATTGTATAACCAAATAATTATTCTGTATGTAACTAAGTGGGCTGTTAGCACTTTTTGCCATAAATGTAATGCCATTTGAGAGATCAAAATTCCCTTTCACAATTTTGCATCCTCAATGTCTTGAAATCATATGGGCCTGCATTGATGGTGATCATATAAATCCCCTAGGAGGAGTATATAAAAATCCATTGGGTGCATTTTGCAGAGAACCCAAAATAACTGACTTCCTGTTGGGTAGAATCCATGACATGCATAGCGAAAACTGTTCAGCTTAAGGAGATCTAGAAGTGTACTGAGCTTCACATGCATACTTGCAAGTGTGTATGAGCTATGCAGCTATGCCCAGGGAACATACTTTCAGAAGTCCTAATGACAGCAGTTTCCAACTTGTGTGATGATTTTCATGAATTTTTGAGCATGTTAATCCCTCCAAAGGGCTCCAGATGATCAGGAAAAAAATCCTTGGTTGATGTCATAGTGTTTGGGCCCTAATTAAAGGCATACTGCACAGTGACTTTGCTGAGTAAAAAAGAAATATGGGGCTTGTGTACAGGACCTATTCACAGCTCTCCAAAAGCAGTAGAGTTTTGCAGGTGGAAACTTATTGTAATATATTAACATAATTTTCTTTTCTTATAAATCCTGGATTGCTTCTCTGTGTAGATTGTATTCCTGTGTCTTGTCATATATATTAGTTTTAGCATTTGAAAAATGAGAGCTCATAATGAGGAAAGATTCTCTGGTAAGGATAAATATCTAGACCTCAGCCTGCACAACAACCATATGGCCAATGTTCTGTTTCTGGAAATGTACAAGAATTTCTGTGACCGTTCCACTGGCAACAGCTTCACCATAGATAAAGACATTCAAACTGGTGTAGACAATTCTGATAAAATGCCCGTGGGTTAGAATAAGTTATGCTATCCAATATATAAACCACAAATTCTATTGTTTGAACAGGTGAGTCACAGGCCTTCCTCAATGAGTGTAACAGTAGGCAGCATCATAATTTACTTTTATATCATACTGTGAGGTAATAATATATCTCCATTTGATCAGATCATCATTAGATGGAAAGAGAGATTGCTAATCAAAATGCACATGAGAATTGGAGGAAACCTGTTTAATTGGGTTAAAGATCTTTGGATGGAAGAACTATTCATGTGAAGATAGCACAACAGAGGTATAGTCAGAGTAACTGAATAATATCTTTAGTGAAGAGTCTTAGATTAATATGCATTAAAAAGAGAAATAGGGCTTTCCAGTCATAAATCATGTTTATTGCATATTAGTGATATAGGACCTCATGAGAAGAATGTGTAGAAACTTGTTTCCGCATGTAGATCTGATTTTCAATGTCTCCATCCTAGGTCACCCCTTCATTATGACTGTGGGCTGTGTGGCAGGAGATGAGGAGACCTATGAGGTGTTTAAGGAGCTCCTGGACCGTGTCATTAAGGACAGACATTGTGGATACAAACCCACTGATAAACACAAAACTGACCTGAACCCAGACAACCTCAAGGTATAGTCATGATCTGCCAACTACTGCAATGTGTGCATTCCTCTTAGTTATGGACTTTACATGCTGAAGTATGGAATTATTCACCCTTATAGGGTGGGGATGACCTGGATCCCAAGTATGTGCTGAGTTCTCGTGTGCGAACAGGCAGGAGTATTCGTGGCTTTTGCCTGCCCCCACACTGCAGTCGTGGAGAGAGGAGAGCGGTTGAAAAACTTTCAGTGGAAGGTATTGTTTTATAGCAGAGGATTGCTCCATCTAGTGGTGATTATTATCTGGTTATTGGCTTAAATAACTCAAATAATTCATATATGTTGCACTCTTGCTTGTTTATATTGAGGAATGGTTGGGAGGTAAGTGTGTAAGTTATGATTAGAGAACCTTTCAGAAGTTACAGTAAGTAGAAGTAACATTTTCTTACATTACAGCTTAGTAAGAATTAAATGTAAAATTGAATTTCTTCTACTGCAAAAGACCTTTCCACAGTAATTAACTAAAATTTCCATGAACACTAAATCAACAAACTCCTATATTATCATTTTTAAGAGGTTTATATGTACTAATGTCCTATGCCACAAACATAACCCCATTAATAAAATAATGAACTGCATAAAACAGGAGAATACAGGTTCTATTTTGTTTAAAGGTCAATAAAATACCTGGATTACACCAGATGCTTATCAGTCTCTTATCGATTTTTTAAATATTACAATATCATAACCATTTTTAAAAACTGCATAGTCACCCAGGCCATCAAGGACTACTGCCAAAGCTTGTCCAGGCTCATCGAGTAGCTCCAAAAGGCCATCCGTCACCCCTCTGACTCAATCCTCCACAGCAGAGCTCTGGTTAAAGAGAACAAGAGAAGTCTTGTAAAAACAAAGAAAAATTAATTTCACAGAATATCTAGTTATATTATAAAAATGAAAGCTATGAATAAGGCTATATACCACCAGAGTGTTTTAAAGCTACGTATTGTTTCATATTTAAAAGGGTTTGATATTTTCAAAGGTTCCACTTTGTCAATCTCAGGACAACATGTTTGGAGTGAGGTTGTAAATCAACCGGGTATCTACTCAATTCAGGTTTTATTTTGCTGCATAGCTCATACACACTTGCACGTTTAAATGCGAAACCCAGTACACATTTACTGTAGATCTCATTGAGCTGAACTACTTTCACTTTGCATGTCATGGGCTCTACTTAACAGCAAGTCAGTTATTTTGGGTCATTTGCAAAACGGATTTTGACATACTCCTCCTAGGGTATTTATACAATCGCCACCAAACCGGGCCAATATTATCTCAATTTTTCAGAAGCAAAATTACGAGATTTTTAATACCTCACACATGGGTCAAGGTGCTTGGGCCGAACCATTGTTGCTTGCAACTATATTTCCTTTTTGCAAGCCTCTTTCTCTTCATGCTTTACTGTACTTCCTCATTCCACCACCAAGTTTCCTTATCTTCTTTTCTCTGTCCTTATGTCTTGCCAAATACCTTCCTAGCTGTCTCCTTTACCACTTATGCAGTAGCAGACCAGTCAAGACCATTTCACATAAAAATCTTTCTTCTTCAACTTCCAGCACTTCTTCAACCATACAACCACTTGTATATGTCACCCTGTGTTCCTCTTTCTTCTTAAAATTTGTGTTCAACAGTGCCATTTCCTCACTCACTACCACTTTGTCTAGCTCACTCCAGAAATCTTCTTTCTCCTTCACATCACATTCTACCTGTGGAGCGTATGCACTGATGACATTTATCATTAGCCTTTCAACTTCCAGTTTTACATTCTATCAGTGGGGAATTCTTTTCTGTGTCTCCTGCTTTTGGCAGTGAACCCCCCTCCAATGTTCTTAGCCTTGCTTCGCTTCCACTTGATCTCTTGTACACACAGTATATCTACCTTTCTCCGCTCCATTATATCAGGTAGCTCTCCAGTCATATTGCCAACATTCAAAGTATCTATTTTAACATCTACGCTATTAACCTTCTTTAATCCCTCTCTCTGGACACGTCTGACTCCACTTTTTCTCTTTGTTCTTCGGTTCTTCAACAGCAGACCAATTTCCATAGTTATCCTGATAACCAATGGCTCAACTGATCCGGTACAGAAATCTTTTTCATGATCCGCATATTTATTTGGCTCGTTTTACCCCGGATTCCCTTTATCCATTTATTTGTGCTTGGGACTGACACTAACATTACACTGGCTTGTGCAACTTCAGTGGCTGAGTTGTTGACCATGGACTGAAATTTTTTGTTTTGTAGCTTTAGATGCCCTGAGTGGAAATCTGAAGGGTAAATACTATGCTCTAAAAAATATGACCAAAGCAGAACAGCAGCAGCTGATTGATGACCATTTCCTGTTTGACAAGCCTGTGTCTCCCCTGCTGTTGGCCTCTGGAATGGCCCGTGATTGGCCCGATGGCAGGGGAATATGGTAAGTGATGGAGCTCCCACAATACAACAGTAGCAATGGGGTGCCACACTAGTACTGGCAAAATAGACACCGATATGCTTTAAATTGTATAAGACATATCTGACCACATCTAGTAAGTAATTCAATATTTATGTTTTGGAGTAAATGACCATTGGTGATGGCAGTTCAAAAAGCACTTTACATAATGAAATCATACGTCTTTTTTTTAAATTATAAAGTTGTTTATTGAGACTACAGAATTAAATATACAGTGGAACCTTGGATTGCGAATAACTTGGTCTGCCAGCATTTTGTAAGACGAACTAAATTTTTAAATAAATTTTAACTTAATAAACGAGCGAAGTCTTGCTATACGAGAAGTACGCATGCGCTTTGCCTGCCGCGTCACTCGTATAGTCAACATTCATGTGCGTGAACTGTTAATTATAACATTGTGTAACATATAACATTATAACATAAAGCAAAAGCGAGTGTCATTTTCTGTCTGGAAACTTTGTCAAAAAAGTTTCCAGACAGAGCAGTGTTTCCATTAGAGTGTTTGTATGTGAAAGTCATCCTACACAGAAGCCCCCTCCCGCCTTCACACACACACACACACACTAACGGAAACACTGCTCTGTCGGTATTCTTTTCAAAGGTTAAGTGCAGGTTAATTTGTTTTATTTTTACTTTACAGCAGTGATTCCGTTAGTGTGTGTGCATGCGCGAGTGTCATTAGTGATGTTTCTTTTTAAAGAATTTTCCCAACAGAGCAGTGTTTCCGTTTGTGTGTGTGTGTGTGTGTGTGTGTGTGTGTGTGTGTGTGTGTGTGTGTGAAATTCATCCAACACAATAGCTACACAGGGCTACTGTTTAAGACAAGAGGAGGGAGGGAGGAAATCATTCTACACAGTAGCCCTCTTCCTCCTCCTCTCCTCTTGTCTTCACACACACACAGCGAAACATGCATGTGCGCATACAAACACTAACGGAAACACTGCTCCAGGATTCTTTTCAAAGGTAAAGTGCAGGTTAATTATTATTTTTTTACTTTATATTTTGTATGAATTATTTTTATATGAATATTTAGGGCTGTGGAATCTACATTAGATAATAAAGCTTGTAATCATTAGATGATCCCATGATCCAGAGTTTCCATTATTTCTTATGGGTCACAAAAGAACTGCATATGTTGCAGAAAAGCAACATATTAAATGTATTTAAGGGCAATTTGTGTTCACATAAATACTAGTTGAACATCGCCACAGATTGATGGATAATACAGTATTACATCTAATAGCTAGTGGTGTTGTGTTTTACAGTTATTACCGTCAAGCAAAAATGTGGTTAACTAAATTATTTATCACTACAAATAAACAAATGTATATTTTTAACTACATGTAAAGTCACATTATGACTACTATAAACACTAGAACTTGCCAGTACTTAGGGTAGGGGTCCTGGTTTATTCCAGTACACATTTATGGTTCTAATGGGGAAAAAAAGACATCCTCTTGTGTCAATTCTTACATTCCTGAATTACTAAATGTCACCTCTGTTAATGTGAATATTGTTGACATTTTTAAAGCCTACATTCATAGAGTAAAGATGTTCATGCTGTGTGTACTAGCATTTGTTGTCCCAGTTTAGTGGTCATGTTGAATATTATTCCCAGTTCAGAGAACTGATATGATTGACACTACATGACCAAGATCGAATTGGAGGCAAAAATATTTGATAACCTTGCCCTTTCTAATAAACAAAATTGGATTAGTGGAACTTGGTGATCAAGCAGTTCCATCTGATCATAATCATAACCTTTTTAAATGTTTTCAGGCACAATGACAACAAGACATTCCTTGTGTGGGTGAATGAGGAGGACCACTTGCGTGTCATCTCCATGCAGAAAGGTGGCAACATGAAGAAAGTCTTTACTCGTTTCTGCACAGGCCTCTCCAAGGTAACCTTCTTATTAACATTCAGGAGTTAGATGATTTCATACAGTTAGAGTATCTAACTTAGAGTGTAATTAACTGTTCAGATTGAGGAGCTATTCAAGAAAAAGGGACATGCATTCATGTGGAATGAGCACCTGGGCTACATCCTCACCTGCCCATCTAACCTGGGTACAGGGCTGCGTGCAGGCGTGCATGTCAAACTCCCCAATCTGAGCAAGCACAACAAGTTTGAGGAGGTGCTCAAGAGATTACGCCTGCAGAAGCGCGGAACGGGTAACTGTTACAGACGACCCATATAAGAAAGTAACCTGTTTGTCTGAAGCACACATTGCTGCCCTCTATATGCTTTGGCAGTAAATTATGTTGATAGTTCCGGCATTAATACTGATTGCTGTATTCAATATGTCAGGTGGTGTGGACACTGCTGCAGTGGGTGGTGTGTTTGATATCTCTAATGCTGACCGGCTGGGCTTCTCTGAGGTGGAGCTTGTTCAGAAGGTGGTAGACGGAGTAAAGCTGCTGGTTGAGATGGAGAAACGACTGGAGAAAGACCAGGCCATTGATGACCTTATACCTACTTGTCAGGTTTTAAGGAATGCAGACAAGACATATTTGCAGAAATTAAGAGATTTCATGAGAAAACACAAATAAACAAAAACAGGTACAAAAGGGCAAAAAAAACAGCAATACTTAATGGCACAGCTTAAAGCAGAATAAACTTAACTGATCAAAATAGGTATATCAATATAATAGATCAAAGGCGAGCCAAAAGCAAATGGGGCTGAGGCCATATATAAAACACACTAACAAGGTTCGGGTAAGGCCAATCAGGACAGATCATTGAGGTGTACTCTGGGAATTGAAGTCTGGGAACAAACGTCAAAATAGGAGTCCAACCCCCAATGTGCAACACAGAGTCCATGAAGGCAAAGTGCTCTCCAGTGGTTATCCTTGACATATCCCTGACATGTTCACAAGTAAGCCAAGCTCCTCTCCTTGCTGTGAAGCTGCCTATAGTCTTCGCCTTCCACCCTTCGTTGTGTTACACTGCTATATTTCAAATCCCTAGTACGTTTTTCTCGGTTGTTGCGGGGAGCCATGTCACCCTGAGCACCGCCACACTGCATCTTGAAGGGCATGTGTCGGATAGCGAGCCCGGAGCCATGTGGGCTCTCACACCTCTCTCTCCCGTGTGCTCTGTAGTGATTCCAGCTTTACGCCAAATAGCGAGGTGGCCTTCTGCAAAATCTGACCGCTTTCCTGTTGTCACAGCCCCCCCCTTTGTGTTTTTTTTTGGGGGGAGGGGATTTTTCCACGATTTTCTCTCTAATTTTTAGTTGTATCCAATTCCTTCCCATCACTAGGGCGGTCCCACATTAAGGCTACTACTACCACTCAGTTGGGAGGGCCGAAAACTCACAAAAAAAATCAAATAAATAAAAAATAGCAATACTTAACAGCACAGCTTAAACCAGAATAAACTTAACAGATCAAAGCAGGTGTGAATAAACAGTAGATCAGAGGCGAGCCAAAAGCCAATGGTGCTGAGGCCATTTATAAAAAACACAAACAGGGTTCAATTGAGGCCAATCAGTACAAATCTCTGAGGTGTATCCTGGAAACTGAAGTCTGGGCGCAAATGTCAAAATAAGAGTCCAAGCCCGAAAGTGCAACACAAGAGTCCATGGGAACAAAGCCACCCTCCAGGGGTTATTCCTTACACTGCTCACTTCATCGATGTTCCACTTATATAATATTTATAAAATAATGTATATTTTAGTTAAGACACCTTTAATATGGTTAAAAAATGTTCTCTGAAATAAATTTCTTTAAGCAATAAATCTGCCTTTTTTTTTTCAATTAACACATCTCAGACTTAACCATAGCATTACAACACTGTTCAAAGAGGAATAAAATATATCTGGTTTTACACTTTTAAGTCATAACATTACACTTTTCAGTCTGTCAGGAATCCACACACTGTCAGAGTGTGTTGGTCTTGGCATGCACGTTATTAACCAAAAGATTCAAATCACTTGTCATTTACAGTGTTTAACAAGTGTGACATAAAGTATTGCTTTCAGCATACATTTGAAATACATAGGGTAAGTGGTTTGTTAAAACCCAAACTGTTTGCAGACTGTTACTTTTCTGATTGTAAAGCATTGCTTCTCTATATAGGATTTAACACTTAAATTTTTCTTCTACATAAATAGATTATAGACAAAATCGAACATGCAAATAGCTGCCCCATTAAAAAAACATAACTGGCAGCACAGTTGCTAGCAAGTTAACAGTGTATTGGTGTTGCTCAAATTTTTCTTTACGTTTCATACATTGGAGGACCAGAAACCAGTCTCCTGTTAGTGATGGGTCGTTCAAGAACAATTCGTTCTTTTTGAATGAGTCTTTAACGTGACTCAGAAGAATGAGTAGTCTCAGAGAGCGATTCGTTCAGTTTTATTTGAATGCGCAAAGCATTGCAAAACCTCTGGAGGTTATGTACAGGAAACAGAAATGAGTAGCTCACCTCCCGAGTCTTTTGGTCTGAATCGTTCATTCTTTTGTCACGCGACTCCCATAGATGCTATGCAGTGCAATAGATTCAAAAGAATGAATGACTCGGACCAGAAGTCTCATGAGAAGAATCGCTCAATTCTGTTTCCTGTGTAATGCACTGCATAGCGTCTATGGGAGTCACGTTACAAAGGAACGAACGATTTGGACCAGAAAGTAAGAGAGGTGAGCTGCTCATTCTGTTTATCATAATATGTACTTAGCTGCATTGTAATATTTTCATTACTGGAATTATAGGCAAAATTTGTGTATGTAGGTGTGTTGGGGGTCTGTTTATTGGATTTTTTATTTATTGATCATTTTGATTCAGTTCTGATCAAAAGAACGGAGTGAACTAAATGACTACAAAAAAAGATTCGTCCATTTTGATGAACGAGATTCAAAGAACAGAGTCACTTAAACGATTCAAACTTCCCATCACTATCTTTTGTCTGTATTTTTAACTCTATGTATGTCCATCTGAGTTTTAACAACACATTTAATATGTACATACAGCTGCAAGTACTGAAACGTTGCATATATCATTGACAGTCATGTGTCACTTGTGTGTATATGTTGTTTAAAAATACACTGTTCAAGGGAATGTTTACACACATAATCAACATCTCTGAATCTTTGCAAATTAACTGAGAATCTAGAATAGAAAGGAAAAGTGAAGAACAAATAGTGAATAGTCTTTCTTTCTTTCTATCTTTCTTTCTATCTATATATCTCTCTATCTCTCTATCTATCTATCTATCTATGAACATGAATACAACTAAAAAGCCACTGTTTGGAATATTTGAACAGAATATCAATCTGCCAGTCAGCCAAACACAAACTAAAGTGCGACACAGTCATTTTTGGTTTACTTCAAAAATGGGACGGACACTATGAAAACTGGGCCATTTCTTACAGTAAAAACATAATAATCACATTATTATAGCGGGTCTCAGTACATATCAGACAAACAACAACATGTAACAGTGACGCGGTGAAAGAAGTAATATGTTCATCTGAGGTTGTATTAGCCTAATGCATTAGCCTACAATCAGACAATTTTTATGCTTTTACACACAAAAAACCCATGAAATTAAAAGAGCGGGTTTTTACACATTACCGCATCTCTGTTGATTTTTTTTCAGTAATGAACTACTTTTGAACATAACGAATATCCCCAAACCCAGTGGGCAGAGCGAACACGTCTCTTCAGCCAGGTAGTGGAAGCAGTGCAATGCTCTCTAATCCTGATGGCCAGGCATGGTGTCACAGGGTGTGGCTCAGGCGGCACAGGGCGTGGCTCGTAACCTTCAGAAGGCATCTTGAGAGGTTTCTGGAACCAAAACTGTTTTTTTTCAGATCTATGGTTTTTAGAGTAGACGGCCTTTGACAGAACAAACAGACTTAACAGGGCCTTCATCAGGAGTAACTGAGTAAACAGTTTGTCCTGTCAGTCTAAAAAGACTGACAGGGACAAGCTCTGAAAAGAAAAACTGTGTGCTGGAGGTTTGACCGGTCATCTCCATCTCAAGGTGAATGAGCTTGTCTTTTCTTCAGACACGCCAAAAATTGCAGGTCCAGAAACACAGCACGGCAAATGTCCACCAGTAAGACAAGCTCCTCTGCTTGCTTTTGGGTGGCACACAGCCACTGCCAAAAGACTTTGCCTTTCATTGACACTTAGTCTGGGGTTCCTCATCACCCTGGACCCCGCTGCGTTTGAACCCCCTGGTCCTTCCTTCGGGGGGTTGGGGGGCCAGGTCACCCTGAGCAATTCCATGCTGTGTCTTGAAGGGCCAGTAACTCCTTACACTCCTCAAAAGAAAATCCAGCAACTGTCCTTCCTCATTTGTTCTAAATTCACATTTCCTTCTCAATAAATGTTCCACTCCTATGAGATTAATAAAAGAATGTAATTTGTATTTAAGCCACCTTACATATGGTTTAAAAAAAAAGAGTTAAATGTTCTACAAGTTTGTTTTGTCTCAAATATAAAAAAATTAAAGCCATCACAAAAATGAATCATTAAATCACAGATTTGTGTGCTCTGAATTGATTAATTAAAATTCTCAATCTACGCCACCTCATAAGTCAACCTTAATTTTTTGAATCACTTAACTTTCAGCGATTCTTTCATTCTTTCAGGGATACAGTGTGTGTGTGGGTGTGTGGGTGTCTTGCGAGGACGTTATTAACTAAAAGATTTAAATCGATTCTATTTTACAGTGTATAGCAAGTGTGACATAAATTATTACTTTTAGCAATGTTAATGTCTATACATTCGAAATTTGGCTCCACCTAGAGGCGATTTTCTTAAAGACTGCATTTTATTAGTCGCTAATTATTTGCCTACAAATAATTCACATATGTTGCACACTTGCTCGTTTATATTGAAGGATGGATGGCAGGTAAGTGTGCAATTTATGATTGAAGAACCTTTCAGAAGTGACAGTAAAATAGTGAGAATGAAATGTGAAATTTCACAAGGCCTTTCCACAATAACTAAAATTGCCACTAAATTGTTTAATAAATAAACTTATAGATTGTAACAGTATATATGTACCACTTTCCTATTTATTAACCCACACATTCATCAGATCATCACCCAGCAAAACTGCCCATGCTGGCCCACTGTGGTTAAGTGTGGGGTTCTTGTGGAACAATGTGTGGGGCATATCCAGGCTAATCCCTCTCAGGTCTCACATGGGGCAGCCCATGCGGGGCCTGCAGTAGTTTTTCCCTTTTGAGGCAGTTGTCTTAAGTGTTTAGTACAATGTCAGTCTATGACTGTAGTGCAATCCCCTCTGTACACACTCACCCGAGTACCTTCATCTGCTTTCCTATAACAAACTCAAGTTATTTAAATCATGCATGTGATACACATACACTGTCGATAGTTTGGACACACCTTCTAATTCCATGGTATTTCCAGTTTTTTAATTTTTTTTATTCCTACATTGCAAAGCAATGAGCAGTTGATATTGAGATGTGTCTGCTACTTATGCTCTGTAAAGCCTTCCTGAAGGCGCTTATCTGAGGTGCTGTAAATAGGTATTTTTTGAGGCTGGTAACTCTAAATGAACTTCTCCTCTGCAGCAGAGAAAAGTTTTGGTCTTGCTTTCCTGCGATGGTCTTCATGAGAGCCAGTTTCATCATGGTGCTTGATGGCTTTTGCAAATGCACTCGACAATACTGCTCTTACAATAACTTCCAAAATAGCTGAGCTTCATATCTTAAAATAACATCTGACTGTTTCTTTTACTGAATCGCATAATTTCATAGTTTTGAAATTTCCAGTATTGTTCTAGAATGTAGAAAATAAATCACAAAACAAAAACATTAAATTACAAGGCGAGTTAAACTTTTATCTGGTCCTATACTTACTATAGGACAGAACAGTTTATGAATGGGTAATGGGTGTAGGCTGAAAGAACAATTAAGCCTGCACATAAAGCCAGTCATGTACAGATGTTTTAATATAATTCATAACTGCAAGCAATTACAAGTAGCCCTTTAAAATATTAGAGCTCTTGAGATTAGGAGAATGGCAACAATGTAACTAAATCAAATGTGCATTATTTACACTTGGGTGATGGGCATAAAATAAATAAAATGTGTTTTACTTCAGTCTCGTATTATTCACTTGATGTAAAGTGAACTCAAACTGGTTAGCTGAATCACATTCAAGTACAAACACAGAACCTTGATAAACTGGACTGCGGTGCAGGATAACTCAAGCAATTTAAAAGCATTTGGGCTTTTTATAGATTTTACATAGCCTTTACACGCTGGTCGCTCAAAACACTAAATACCTATAGCATTGCAACACTGTCCGAAGAGGAATAAAATATCTCTGGTTTTACACTTCTAGGCCATAATATGACAATCTTCACTCTGTCAGGGATATAGAGTGCGTGCTCGTTATTCACCAAAAGATTAAAATCGATTCTCATTTACAGTGTTTAGCAAGTGTGACATAAATTATTGCTTTTAGCAATGTTAAAGTATATACATTTGAAATACATAGGGTAAGTGGTTTGTTTAAAAAAAAAAAAAAACATTTGCAAACTGCTACTTTTGTGATTGTACAGCTTTGTTTCTATATAGGATTTAACACTTTAATTTTTCTTCTACATGAATAGATTACAGACATATTCATAACTTGAGCTCACTGGCAACTTTGGAAGCAATGTTTTTGAAAGCGATGGATGCCCCAGATATCCTCTTAAAACGGACACCATTGAGTGAGAGTCGGGGCAGTTTGCAGACCTCCATTTCCCACTGGACAAGGTTATCAGCATGTCCATCTCCATGGACACAGAGAAGTAGGAAGTGTTCGCGCTGTTCATAGTCACAGTTGTTGGCGTCTAGAACTTTGCGGATTTCGTTCATGATGGCGGCTGGCTCCATGCTGCTGGTAGTGTTCATACTCCAGGTGAAACGGAGAGAGCGGGGTTTCCCGTCTTTTCCATCTTTCCCTTCATCTTTTTGCTGATCCCCAGGTACATGGCGACTGAGAGACGGAAAGAACAATGTAAGAAGGGAATACGCAAAGAATAAAAAAAAATATTAAAATGAAACTTGTATACAAGAAAACATTATTATACTATATTGTCACAACATTATGGGCCAGCAGCAGAACGTTTTATATAATCTTAAATTATGTAAAACAAAAAGGATGAAAACCCCAAAATTTTGTATAGTTTTTTTTTGTACTCAATGAACTGAGTGCCATGGTGTCATGGTAATGGAGTTTATCAGTCAGTAAATATATAAAATCTTTATCCAACACTAACCTATAGTAATAAAAATAAAGTTTAAACATCATTGAAGGAAATGGGAGACAGTAAATTCAATACCAATATTACAATAGCAATCTACTATTGTCAAAGCATGCAAACTTCACAAAAAAACCACAACCATACATAAAAAGCTACATGCAAAAGTAGGACTAAAGTGAGAGTCCCATTTCCATAAGAGCAAAGGTTGTACAGGCTGCATGAGCATATCAGGACAGGCAACTGAGGTAGAGATCAGACATGTATGAACCAAGTGGTGGGTAGAGGATCTCAGAAACTCCTCACCTTGTGCCCTCAAATCTCCTGCTTCTCTCAAACTTGGTTGAGACTCTGTTGTTTGGTTAGAAAACAAAAAGGAAGAAAAGAAGCATATAGCACATTTGATCTAAGTTTCAGGATTGATCAGAGCAGAGAAAAAGGAAATGAGAAAAGTTGGAATTGTA
The DNA here is from genome assembly GCA_030014305.1 of Clarias laeviceps. Classification (NCBI taxonomy): domain Eukaryota; kingdom Metazoa; phylum Chordata; class Actinopteri; order Siluriformes; family Clariidae; genus Clarias; species Clarias laeviceps. Next base: position 18,766,150 of record JAQMYJ010000039.1, on the reverse strand, counting down.
ATGAATGAGTTAAAAAAAGATGCAGAACATATCCAAATGTATATTTGCAATACATAAGACAGCAGTTGACATTTCTGATGATGAATTGAATTTTCCTGAGCTACTATGCTTCCCTCATCACCTTAAGAGTGATGCATGATCTAAAGCTATGCTGGGAGGAACCCATTCACAAAACGCCCCTCCTGATGAGCGAGTTGAGGTGTTTCAGACATACTCATTGTTAACATCTGCACAAAACCAAGCATGTAGCCACGCAATCTCCATAGAGAAACACTGGCAGGAGAATTGGTTGTGCCGGAGAGCTCAGTCACTTTAAATGTGGCACTGACAAACGAGTCAGTTTAGAAAATTTCTGTCCTGGTCAACCGTAAGCTCATTATTTAAAAAAATAAAACTAAAAAATAAATAAATAAAAAACTCTCCTCTGCTGCATCACTCACTACAGAATTCCACACTGTCTCTGGAAGAAAAACCAGCCTGAGAACTATGCACTGGGAGCTTCATGAACTGGGGTTCCCCATGCCAAGCAGCTGCACACAAGCTGAAGATCATTTCAAATGTGTTTTCAGGAATGATAGATCACACGAGCAGTCTAATAGACAAATCTGGGGTTAGCGAATGCCATGAGACCACTACCTAGAGGAATGCACAACGAGGCCGTTTTTTACAGTTTGGGCAAGGGCACACAATTGCGGTGAAAGCTAATGTTAATTCTACAAACAGTCACTTTAGAGCAATTGTGTGTTTCCAGCAAAGTAGCAACAGTTTGGGAGAAAGCCTTTTCAGTCCCAGCATGACTGTACATGGGTGCACAATGCGAGGTTCATTGAAACATGGTGTGACAAGTTTGGTGTGTGGAGGAGCACCATTGTGCCCTAACCTCAAACCCACTGCTTTGGAATTAACTAGCTTCTGTCCTCTTGTACATCACTGCCTGAACTTGGACTTTTAGGCCACGTTGTATATCTATTTACCCTATTACCTAAATACACAGCATTTTGTTGTGTGGATTTAATTAGTCCTTACTCTAGACACTCTCCATCTTTGCATTCCTACAACTTCCTACATCAACTTCTCCTGAATATGCCAAAAAAAAAGGAGATTTAATAGTATGTAAATACATGTATAATACAAAGAAGCCAAGTAGCCTTTGTAAAGGCAAGTTTCCAGAAGGTGATGGATGATGAAAAGGAGGATGGGTCAGAAGGAAGGATAGAATAGAGACTTACTAAGAGTCTTTGGCGCAGGGTTGGAGGGAGTTGACAGAGTGGGGGGCACAGAGGGGGCCCCCGTCCCTGATTTAGCAGCACACTGCCGCTTGTTTGGGTCAAAAGTGACCCTGATGTAGAAAAAACAGTGCAGCGGAGAGAAACGACAACCAGTGAAGAAGAAGAAGAAGAAGAAGAGGGAAAGGTAAATAAGGCAGAGACACAAAGAGAGAGGGGGGGAGAAGGGGCAGATTGAAATGGATAGAAGAAACAACAAAGAGCCCATTTTATCAGTGCAGGAGCTTAAAAACTGGATTTAATATTATTCTGAAAAATACCCACATGAGAATAAAGAACCACAAGTACAACAAATTAATTAATAAATTGTTCAACATATCCTATAACAACCTATAATAACCTATAATATCAACAAATAAAATTAAAAAAAGCTACGTATGCTGGTGAGAGAAGACGAATGGATGAGTGATGAAGGTCAAGTGAAAAAGAGGAAGGAGATGAGAGCAAAACCATCCTGATACCATCCTAAGCACTAGTTGTCATGGTACTTAGTGACAATACATTTTATAAGCCTGGGACAAGTGGGAAAGTGATTTATTAATTATTTCTGACAGTCAATCCGACAGTCACTGTAGATAAGATGGTCTATTATAGGGCTACACCAAAATGGACATGCATACCTAATCTGGACACTCTGGTCCACAGTTCAGACAGAATACAGATTAGTTCAATGGATGAACCTCACATTATGGTGGTTTTGTGGGAAAGTGCTGTCTGAAATCAGTAGTTTTTCAGTAATCAAACACAGAAACGCATGGCATGCTATTTGGGGGCTACTACTTCATTTTCCACATCGCTTATTCTGTGTAGGATCACAGGGCATTTGAAACTCTGGGAGCTCCGGGCATAAGGCAAGGGACATGCTGGATGGAATGACAAACCCAGTCATACACTACGGGCAATCTGGAATCACTTTGTACTGTGGGTTGAAACCCAGAGTACCGCAGCAAGCATGGGAAGATAACAGTGTGAACCACTCAAACAACTTGCCTCCCCACATGGAATTTATTCCATGAACTCATTAAACAACATATAGTGGAAACATCCACATTGGTGACAAGTCATCTAATATGTTAGCCCTAGGCTAATGGCTTTCTAATATTAATTAACTTCAAAAGCTTTAACATTCTACTTGTTACAGTACAGTAGACACTGAACAAATGACTTTTTTTAGTAACACATATACACCTGCTTATTCATATAATTTTTGAAAAATGTCATTAATTTTCTATCAAAAGAAATAAAAGAGAACAAAAACTGATGGCTCCCATGATTGCAACTTTACTGATCCATAGCCACTGCATGGATGGATCATGCTACAACTCAATATTGATATATGAGTTTGCAGGGAGGGGGGGCACAAACAAAATCAAAACTGATTTACACTTCATGTTGCCATGGAAACATGAGTTGAGTACACCAGGTAGTCCCAGTTAAGCAGGTAGACTTGATTAGTTGCAATCCATAGCAAGATACTGAATTTGTCATAATAGCGTGCAGATAAAGCTTTAAGGCATGCTTAATCAAATATTGAGATCAATGAATGCAATCACAGCAATCGATGAAAATCACTAGCAACTACAAGTTAGTATTCCAGCTCAGTTTAGTTCATTACCCCAACAGACTTGAAGTCCTACCTTTTGGAAAATCTGAATGACATGTTTCTACAATACAAAAAAAGATGACAAAACAAAGGAGGAAACATTACAAAGATGGACAAATGAGGAAAAAAAAAACTATAGAACCTGCAATAGAACACTGAACAAATATTTTAAAAGATAAAAACGTTTCTGTTCATTCTTATAAAGTCTAATTAGGCATTAACTTTATGCATTTTAGTAGTGAGGGTTAATGTTGGTATAAACATCAGTTTTTCCTCAGCGAGAGCTCAGGGTTTGTGCGTTTTGTGTGTTTACCTGCGTGTAAGTTTAGAGGTGAGCTTGGTGAACAGGTTGTTGGTGTTGGCACGGCTTCGTGGGGGCTGGTTTGGTGAGGTTGGTGGTCCATTGTATGTCGCAGTACGGCGTTCCCTCACCTGCCCATGGAAGGTGCTGCGACTAGTGGTGCCTCGAGGGAATCGAAGTGTATCAGAAGTAGCAGCATTAGCGATGCTATGAGTGGAGGCACCTGGGTTCCGCTGGTCAGGAGACAAAGATGTGCTGCAAAAAGACAGGAAGGAACACGATGAAAGTTACATTTTCCTCTCTTTTCCTCCTTTTGTCTTCAACATCCTGTAGAAATAGCAAATTCTTGTAGATTTAAAAAGGCTTTTTTTTTTTATAAAGGCCTTACCTATAAGCATATTAAAAATACTGTTGGGACAGGTATGAGACACTTAAGCTGTGATACTAAATACTAAACATATTAACATTTTCTATTTGAAGATATTTATCTTATGACAATAAATAGAATCACTGTTAAAACAATACAGCAGGGTTACAGCTATTTAAATATCTATATATATATCTACAGTACAGGCCAAAAGTTTGGACACACCTTCTCATCTATCTGTCAATGTGTTGTCTTTATTTTCATGGCCATTTACATTGGTAGATTCTCACTGAAGGCATCAAAACTATGAATGAACACATGTGGAGTTATGTACTTAACAAAA
>JAQMYJ010000039.1:18741024-18755177 GCA_030014305.1 Clarias laeviceps | reverse complement strand
TATAAATAATGTTTTTTGTCTATATATACAGCGTGTATGTGTATATATATATATATATATATATATGTATATATATATATATATATATATATATATACCCAAAACCATTTTAATGTTCTCGCAGATCACAACAATCTGAAATGAAGGAAGCATGACAGCATGGACTCTACAGTAGATAATGAGCAAGCTCTCAACACAACATGTTGTGATTTCTCACATGCAGTACAGACACGTGTAGCAAAAATCCCGATGGCATGAATACTAACATCCAGCCACAAGAGCTCAACATGAACACACACTTACCTTCAAGTCTCTGTGAACAATGTGTTTCTGGTGACAGTACTGTACAGCTGATACAATCTGGGAAGAATAAAAATGTTTTCATTGAATAGACTTATAAACTAGACATCAATATCTATATAGCCATCCATTTATTGTTACATTACATACATGCATACCATTTATTATTACATCTTATTTTGCTTGCCGGAAAGGTTTTCAGTGAATACTGTGAATAAAAGACATTGTGCTCTAAGGAGAACAGGAGGGAGGGATAATCTGCAAACTGGCTAATGTTTCAACCCAATGAAAAGAGTTGCTTGACCTGTATTTCTCAGTATGAACAACTACTACTCCATCTTGTTTACAGTTCTCTACCTTAAATCCACAAATGTAACCACAAAAAAGTAGAACCACATTCTGAACGGAATATATCTAAACAATTAGCGCACACATTTTTATTTCAGGCATATTACACCAGACAACTCATAGTATTTTTGTAAGATTCATAACTACCTTAGAATATTAGGCCACTTTTACACTAGGCCCAATTGCTTTGTACTGTACACTCTCTACCATTTGCTAGCTTTTACATGAGTTATATTGCTCCATACCCGAGTACACTAGCACATGAACACTTTCCAATACAGCAGGTGGCAATATGCAGTGGCGTAGTTTGAGAGCCACCAACAAACACAAAGAGAAGAAGAGTATAAGGAACTCAACCTTTAGGTTATACCTAGTAGAGGTGGGAATCACTCGGGACCACCCGATGCAATATCATCATAATACCCGGGTGCCAACTGGATCGTATTGCGATTCTATAAGCATCACGATTTTAGAAATATCTTGATTCAATACGTTTTTAAAAAAAAGATTTAGTTACAAATTGAAACAAAATGTTAAAAATAATTCACGCCTCCACAGGATGCTGTTCTGCCTGCCAATGTGTCATTAGTTTAGTTTAATTGTTTATCCTGTACAGGGTCGCTGGCACTGTGGAGCATATCTCAGAAAACTACAGGCACAGTGTAGGGTACACCCTGGACAGGATGCCAATCGATCGCAGAGCACACATGCACGTTCACACAAACACACAAGATTATGGAGCCAATGTGACAATACATAACTTGCCACATAAAATAATCACTATATGTAGCTGAATCAATATTTCCCCCATATCTAAAACCTAGTAGTACTGTTATTCAGGGAAGAAAAAAAATTTCAACGACCCTTTTTACATGACTTCATCAGCTACTGTTCTGTAGGATCAGATTGGAGCACACTGTGCACACACAGATATTGGAGAAGACAGATGGTGTTTATGCCACATTCTAAACAGCTGTCCACTTCCACGTACGGCTGGGTTTCATAAAAGATTGAACCTATGAGGCAAGTCCCCGGTTCATGGCTACTTTGTATGTGGGAATGTAAATGTAAAACAGATGTCAGAAACACCATACCTGTCTAAATTTAGCTCTGGCCTCTTTCTCCTTCATCCTGCCATGAGTAACAAGGTAGTCAAAAACTTCACCTGCACACAAAAAATTATGAAAGCAATGAAAATCAATGAGTGCAACATAAATATAAACCAGACAAAAACGAATAAGAAAAAAGAAAATGTGTCTGAAAACCAAGCAGATGCAAATATACCCACCTCCACTGGCATACTCCATCACAAGATAAAGATTTCTCTCCGTCTCAATTACCTCAAACAGCTTTACTGCAGGGGAGACACAGGGAAAATTACAATTTAATTTTTACTCATTTGGATAATATGACCGTTTGGCCCTGACCAGGATAAAGCAGTTTCTGTTGATGGTTCTCCTAATTTCAGTAGAAACAAAGCTGGAAATCTTTTAATTGCTCAATAATTCTGAACTGCTGACATTCTGCACACACCAATATACACTCACCACAACTACTGGACTCTTAACAATGTCACTTTAAACAATGTCGCTTTAAATCCATATTCAAAATACTTCATTGCATCTTGCACTGTTATATGTAAATACTAAATTATCTTTATCTTATTATCTTTTACTATTATTATTAAATTTTTAATTTATTTTCCCCCTCTTCTTATATTTTTATATTTATATATTTATGTAAAGTTGGGGAACACGGGTCTAAGAATTTCCTTACGGTAATGATGCCTCATTGTTATCTGTATATGACAATAAAACTTGAAACTTGAAACTAATGGTTGAAACAATGCTATGCTTCCATCAAGGCTGTAATTTACCATCTGTAATTTACACTCCCTTTTATGTTCCTTATTCCTCCCATCCAGAAAGGCATGATGCATGTGTGGATTTTTCAATTATTTAATCTGCTAACCATGGGAATTGTGATGAGTTCAGCAGGCATACTGTATGCATTTAATGTAGTACACAAACTCAAATCAAATCTGAAAGTGGAAGGGTTAATTAGGGATTGACAATAAGAAAAAAAATCATATCATTAGACTGGAAGATATTTCTTCATAAAATAGCAATCCATCAAAAAATATAGCATTCAGATCCATCCACTGTTTTATTTAAAAAAGACAACAAAAAAAAGACAGACGATATAAAAAGATATACAGTGGAACCTCGGATAACGAGTAACGCGGTTTACGAGTGTTCCGCAGGAGGAGCAAAGATTTTTAATAAATTTTGACTTGAAAAACGAGCATTGTCCGAGCATTGTCTTGGTTTACGAGCACCGAGTATTATGTATCACGCATGCGCTTCTTGTTTTGACGCCGAGCGTCACGTGATCACAACTGAGCCAACGGTTTTCTCTCTCTTGCTCTGCAGAATTGTAGGTAATCGTCTCCCCTGCTGGGTCTTAGTGCTCGTCTTTTACTGGTATAATCAACACACACACACACACTCACACTCTCGCCTTTACAGCCCCCCTCCCGGCTTCGCACACACAGACACACACGCTCTCGCCTTTACAGCCCCCCTCCCACCCCCAACTCCTTTCGGCTTCACACACACAGACACACACACATACTCTCTGCCTTACACAGAAACTCCGCTCTGTCGTGATTCTTTTCAAAGGTAATGTGCTGGTTCATTTGTTTTTTTGTTGTTTTTTTGTTTTTTTTACTTTACAGCAGTGATTCCGTTAGTATGCGCTCACGCGAGTGTGACTAGCGATGTTCCTTGCTAATTTTTCCGATAAAACTCTCCGGTAATTATTTTTATGTATTTATTTTTTGGGGCTGTAGAACAAATAATTTGAGTTTCCATTATTTCTTATGGGAAAATAAAATTTGGTTTACGAGTGTTTTGGAATACGAGCCCACTTCCAGAATGAATTATGCTCGTAATCCAAGTAAATTTCCTACTCAAAAACAGGTGAAAAAATTTATTGGTGCTCTACTAAAATCACTCAACACAACCATTTAAAACAATCTGTGTATTTTCTCTCTAAAATATATAGGCCAGATTAGACACTTCTATGGAATATTTTAAATAAACACAAGCAAATCGTCATTGTCTGACAATCAGCAGGAACTCTGTTTTTGTCCTGTCCTGAGACTGCACAGTATTTAAATCCAACTAAAAACCAACGAAATCTCCTTTGGCAATGGTTTGTTCCCCTTATTTTATGGAGCACAATACTTTACAATCAAGGTCTGATTTTATATTATATGTAGGGCTGAATGCTTTGAAACGAAAAAGCAAAATGTTCACAAAATGTTGTCCCAAAATTCTTATTTTATCTCACCAAAATGAAACCAATTCCTTGATTACTCCCTATTTTAATCTTTTGGGAAACTGCAAATCATAACTCCTATCACAATCCGTAGTACATATTACAGTACGCTAGGACTCTACAATGTATATTCATATTGTTTTAGCCCATTAGTTCAGTAGCACAGTTAGCAATTTTATAAATGGTTCGACAAGCACTCCATTGTACGTTCACCGTTCTGCTTGTTAAATGCTGCAGTAGAGACAGCACCAGTAAGGAAATGTCTCCAAGGCAACGTTACACTCTTTCTTCTTCTCTCTCCCTCTCTCTCACTCACACGCAAATACACAATAGAATTTCAGAAAAAATTATTATTTAACACAGTCAGTCTAAACTGACAGAAGGGCTACACAGAGATTCTTTCTGCATCTACTTAAAGATGTTTCTACACCAGGAGCACATTTTTATACATGCACATTAGGTTGTGTGCAAGTATAAAATCAGAATAAATGCAAAGAATCCTAATCGTAAAAGGCTTCTGGTACTACCAGGCATACATGAGTAGGAAATGTGAACACAAAATTTACTGACAAGTTACTTTTTCCTTTTCAACTTACCAATATTTGGGTGGTTTAAAATCTTCATTATCCTAACTTCCCTGAAGAGCTGAAGGAAAAAAAAAAAAAAAAAAGATATTGAGCAATAAATTCAGAAAGGACACAAGCCACAGACATTTCACCAGCTTTAGGCTTGAAGAGGGTGCTAAAGACACTGAGCAAGTGTTAAGACACTTCTGAGACAGATCACACATGCTGTCCTTCTTGCACAAGCAGCAGTGTGCTGTTCCCTAATCTTAGAACAAATCAAGCTCATCTCAAAAAGGATTTCATTTGCAATTTTGTATGTAAAAGGAATTTTACTAGTGAATATGAGATAATCAACATTTTATTTTATGTAAGAGACAAAAAAGGATACAGAAACGCAAGTATGCAAGTTAAGATCTTGGTACAATATCTGAATTAATCTGCAGTTATGCAAAATCAATAATTCACACAAATTATTATTATTATTATTATTATCATTATATAATGTTCTATCGCTATTATCATCATCATTTGGCCAAATTAATGTCATTTATTTAACCTGACCTTGGATAAAAGTGAATCTGGACATGGCTACTCTACCAAAACAAATACAGGGTGACACAAAAAAACGGGAACTTTCTTACAATCCAATAAAACTAGAAGTGATAAAAGAAATACATTTTATTCATAGTAATTGAAACCTAAAACTTGTAGGAATACTAAAGTATATTTAACTAAATGTCACTAACCCGCAGTGCTACCACCTGCTAATGGCTACGAATACGCATTTCAAAAATTCCCGTTATTCTGTGTCACCTTGTACATACACATGTAAATGTGCCTCTCTGAATGCATGTGTGGACTACAGGAGTGGCTGATAAAGACAGCAGGGCAGAATGAGGTGGAGCAGAACAATGTGAAAATGTCAACAAGGTCACTGGGTTCAGGAAGGGAGACGGGGAAAAATTATTGGTCAGATTTACCCTAAAAGGAATTCATACAATGCCATATTCTGAAAACAACTTTTTTTAACAACTAAATGTCACACTAGGACACAGACATATAAGAAATTAATCGGGTATTATTATAATTATTGTTATACATATCAGTCCATCAGTCAAGACTCAAACTGCTTTACAAAAAAAAAAAAAGAATAAAATCCGAGCCTGCTTTGAACCTCCTATAAAAACAGTAAATAAAATAAAAAGATGAAAATGTACAGAGCACAGAAAGTACAGTACAGTGTAGTAAAGAGCTGTTAAAAATAAAAGTCTTGTTAAAAATTAAGAAAATTAATTTTAACTCCTAATCTAAGGAAAGAAAATATAATTATTCACAGAATTTTACTGAAAATTAGCTTCACGATAATACACCATGCTTATTAATTATCATAGTGGTTTCCAAGTGCCCGGAAAAGCATTTAGATATTATCTAACTATACACCAAGTACTCTTTGCTCTTGACAGCTATGTCTGTCAATCCTTCTCTCTCCATTTGCCCTCTATTTCTCTCCCTGAACCAAAATCTTAACACCTACATGATTGCTAAAGAACACTGCAGCACGACAACTCACTTCAGTCAGGGGACAAGTGCAAGATGCACTCCCACGCGCAATTACACAACCGTTTAGTGACAACGACGTTCTCACACATTCATACAGACACATGTGTGCTTTTGAACATAACAATAAATAACTCCAGAAAGCAAGGACACTAATACAATAAGAACTACAGGAGAAAGCAGGGTAAAGCTATATGAGAGGCAAGAGATTTGCACATGGGGTTCACTGGCAATGCATCAGAGAAAATAAGAGAAATATGAAAATATGAGGTGAGCATGGTTAGTTGGATGATTTCACTATGTGGTGATGAAGCTTTGCATGTATATATGAGTCAGAGCTCGTCCCTGTTGGCTCAGTACCAGAAGGCAGGACAAGCAGAATATATGCAGAACTGTAGTGTTGTGGAAAATCTAATGGAAACTGCAGTGCGCTTCTGTGCCCAGCTAATAATAGAGCCAGGGTCTCTGAATGCATGTGTCAGAGAGAAGGAAAGCATGAGAGTGGTTTCTACTCTATTCCCCAGCTTGTTGTTTTTTTAACTTCATCTATGCTCATAGGCCTCTTCTGAATTTCTCACCACCCACAGCATTGGCCAATCTGTGGCTCTCCTTTTCTTTCTTGAAAAATCATCCTGCTAGCCCCCAGTCTCATTTCACTCCTATACGCCACCTATTTGTCCATTAGATTAGATTAGATTCCTCTAATCTGACCCACCCCTAAGATACTAGCACCGGTGGGCCATAAAACAACATTGTGCAGATTTTCTGCAGATTATTTGAATACACTATACCTAAACTGAAAAAAGAGACACAGAGACAGAGATTATGTCATTTCTGCTAAAACTTCTCTTTTCATCAATTCCCAGACGATCATAAAACACATAATAAACTCAATCTTTAAAATCCTTTAGCATTAACACAGTGATGAATGCCATACTGGTTTCATAAACGTTCTAAAAAACCCTAGGAAACTAAATTTACTGTTTCTACCTACTATAAAGACTATAAATACTATGATGATAAAAAAAAATTATAAAAAATAAATCAAAGCCCTATGGACATCATTTCCCACAGACTAAAACAATGTTTCCGAGTCCACAGTGACCTCCCTTCCTGACATGGATGACATCATTTCCTTGAGAACAAGGATACAAACCTGGTGATTCAAGGCATGCCTAAAGATTTGGTAAACCATACAAGTCATTTTTCAAAATATCCATTTTAAATTCATGTCATAACAAGACACAATGATGCCCGTATAACATATCTCACCTTTTGAAGGCTTGTTGGATTTAGTTGGGTTCTGTCAATTATTTTTACTGCCACCTGTAATATAAATAAATAATAATAATAAAAATAAAAATAAAAAAGATGAATGTGTTTTTCCCCACATTACAAGAAAAAAAAAATTTATTAATTAATTTAAAAAATATATATGAATTTGCTTTAGTCATAGCTACTAAGACATCTATATTAAACTATGGCTAAACAAAGAATAAAAATTTGGCTGGGTGTTAACAAGGTATTTCAGGGTGTAACTAAAATCTCCATGAACAGTGTAATCTGTTAATAACCTACAGCTGTAACATTCCAGTAGAAGTAAAAAGCTGTGTGACAGGAAGGACACTGCTGACCACTTACCTCTCTGCCAGTGAGGATGTGACGACCCAGTTTGACCTTGGCAAAGTTGCCTTTTCCAATGGTTTTCAGGAGTCGGTAATTTCCAATGTGAGGATTCTGATCTTCAGAGCCTGAATTGCCTGAACTACGGTTTCGGCCACCTGACCGTACAGACCGAGAGGCCCCCTCCATACGACTGTGGCCATTAGATGTGTGCTGTGAAAGCAAAATATCACATTATTACCATGATCAATATTAGTTCAATATTAGATCAAGACCAAGTGAAGAATTACATAACGTAACACACAATGTAAATACACAAACACAGGTTTATAGAGATTATGTATTGGGCAACCTATATACAAAATAAGTGAAATGCATCTCTACAGTCAGCTCCAGAACTTCTGGCAGCCGTGCAAGCTGTTTTTTTGAAAAGGAAAAAAGTATTTGTGGAGAATCACCTTTTTCCACACACCACGTCTGTCAGTCTATCTGTCATAGACTGTCAGGTTCCCAGGGATTGGTTAAAGAATTTTCAACAACAAATATTCTGCACCATATTTAACAGCGTAGATTGAGTTATTTTTATTAACCATTTATGCCTTAAGAGTTGAACTTGGTTTCAATACCGTCTGGTTAACTCCAGGCTCTAATGTTTGTGGTCAGATGAAGAAGAGTAAAAAAAAAAAAAAAAAAAAAGAGTTTGTTAATATGGAGGTGGAATCTCCTTGTGGTGGAACTGTTGGATTAAAAACACCTATATGTGTATGTTCTTTTTATACTGCACTAACCATCAACAGTTTTTTCTTTATTCTGATATTTTTTTCTTGACCTAGTGAACTACCATGTGAATGTGATTTTTGCAATTCATGCTAAATAATGGTATCTGCTAAAGACAGTAAATGTCAACACACTACCGATTTAAATCTTGTGGTAAATTTCGCCTCATTTTCTTTGTGTATTCAATAAACTTCTCCAGGTTTCAATTACTAAGCCTGTGTTACCTTATATGTATACGCTATTAAGAGAATGTCTTAATGAATGTCTAAGGGTTCCTAAATAAAAAGAAGTAAAATTTAAAAAGAAACATGGGCTGCACGATTTGATAAAAATAATAATAATACAAATTGTGCCATTTTGTATTTAAAGGTAATTATCCGGGCTAACAGCAAATAATTGCACAAATGATCTCATTAAAAGGATTGCTTGGCAAGATTGCTTGGCAATATCCTTCAAAATTATTTATAAGTTATTGACAAACTCCTGTATATATAAATTCCCATAATAAATTGCAGCCCTTTGTAATGTAATTATTGCATGGGTCCATATCAAGATTTAGATTTTTCCCCCTAATTTAGTCGTTTCCAATTCCCACCCATCACTAGCTCCCAGGTTAAGGCTATTACTATCAGTCAGGGAGGGCTGAAGACTATCACGTGTTTCCTCCGAACCGCATCTTTACGACCTGCTCGCTCACGCATCGTTGGGGGAGGCATAACGCATTCGGAGGACAGCTTTATTCACTTTGTCCGTTTAGTTGAGCTCACAGATGCCCATGATTGGCTGTAGAGCCGTGATTGATGCGAGATCCCACCCCGCTGATAGAGCTTGGCAAATCAGCTCTCTCTAGCTCTCCCTGTGAGAGGCTACAGAATGAGAGTTTGATTTTTATGCAATTCACTGTGATGCACTACCAACATGCTGCTGTTTTTGCCATAAGCCATCCTAAAGGTGCCAATAATTGAGACACTTGACATTATACGTTTATAGCATGCTATGTTCATAAAGCATTGCATACCAAGTGACAGAGGTGAAAGAACACTTATTGGAATTGACTGAAATGTTTGATTAATTTGTTTAGAAACTAACTTAGCAAGCTGCTAGATACTTTAACAACACATTGCTGTCTCCAAGGAACACTTACCTTGCACTAATTTAGTGCAAGTTTAAACTATACCAGATTGACTGTCTCTTGTGCCAGCTTTAGTCTTATCTGTACAGTCTGATCTAAAATGCAAGCATTGAACAATTTGTTTGAACATCCATGAACACTGATTTGGTTTTTCTTTTATCCTGTGAGAGATGCTGTCACAGCTTAACAGCAGGCAAAGCTTAGCAATATAAAATATACTTATGCAAACATAAAAACAAAATGAACACACCAATATTAAAACAGGTCGCTTAAATATCATAAGGTAATTAAAATGTAGGTACTGCTGTATCGCACCATTGATCGAGACCCTTTTTTGTTAGCAAAAGAAGCACTCAGGAAGCTCTTTTGACTGGGCAGGGCTCCCTGATACTAACTTATGGTAATACTCGTCAGACAGGTCACAGTACATGAGCACTGAAATTTGTGTAACAGGCGTGACTGAGTCATAGCATTAACACCAATGCTGACCAACACCTGCCATTATTGTTTATCTATGGCTGTGATATCAGACTCCTCCAGGGGTTTGGGTTTCCCGTCCTAGATTAGATAAAATCTTTATTGCGCTTTAATGCTTGATGTTACTCAGGTGCATTAGATGAGGCTCAAAGCTATGCGCAGTGCTGAGGTCCTCCAGGACTACATTCAAATCCACTAGATGTATGCGTAAAACCTAGAGGGTATTTTATTCAATCTCATCTGGGGTTTCCATATCCAACATACATATTTAATTTCCATAATTTTTCTGTTTGATGACAATGTCCATTGTTAAAAGCACTGAATTGAATTGACCATGTATAATGACTATCTGCGTAACGCTTGGGATTTTTTTGGGACGTTCTGAAACGCTGAAGCTAAAGCGTTTATCTATAGGCGAAGGACATTCCTCCTGTTGTAAAGATGAGAGATGGACAATAATCTGTGAGTAGAGAAATTATATGATTCAGAATGACTCTAGGGTTGGATGCAAGGCAAATCTGATCTCAATGGCAAGCTGCAGTCTGTGATGGCCAAATCACTTGCACATCACACTCACCCACCTACACACCATGCAAACAAGCCTGTGACAAATACATGACACAAGACACACTGTACGTGTTGCAGTGTTTTAGCGTTTTATGAGGCTGGAGATGAATGGGTAGAGAAACTGCAGCAATAAGCATTCACCTGCAGTTCCTCGTCGTGACTCACCAAGCAGACAGCTGACTACCCCCTACCTTACCTCACACTGATGCGCATTATCTCTTATCAGTCACAGTGGCAGTGTATACCTTTATAGTGTAGACCTAAAACACTGAGACAAATCAGAGAACCGGTGCAGGACAAATGCTTTGTTTGAACAGATGCTGCACACATTAGGTAGATTAAAAGTCCAGTCCCTGATGCTGCAGACCCCCAGTGTGCCATCATGCTTAGTGTCCGTCTGTCCATCTGCTTCATAAAGAACTAGAGCATTTGATAATTGCTACATTGTAGCAAAGCAGTAATATCTATGTACACGTTATACCATTGCTATTACATCATTAGAGAGAGTTGTGCTATCTTTTTAACACTAGTCATCATGTATGAAAGCGTAATGGAGGACCCGTTGACTGCTTGTGTTTGTCAGTGTACAAAAAGTTCCAGTTTGTGCGCTAGAGAATGCGCTCATGCAGATGGAGAAGGGAACTGGGCACCATTTCAGACACGATGGTTCAGCTCAGCTGTGTGATCAGGATCAGCAAAACACCGATTAACGTTACCTGAATGAGTGGAACAAAAATGGCTACTTACATTTTCAGTTTTCCGCTCGTTCACGGATGGTAGTGTTGTTTTTGTTGACATTGTATCGCTGCTGGATTTTCAAACGTTTCGGTAAAAAGAAAAAAATCCGCACTGGTGTTTAAGGTGAAATAACGCGACAGTGATTGTCTCTCTCACACACACACACACACACACACTCTCTAACTCTATACCATATTACAGCACTGGGCTCACGAAGCGCACCGTCAGCGCAAACTTGTGAAAAACTTCCCACTGGAATAATGTCCAGACTACAAACTGTTTCCTCGAGCTGAAAACGGCGTTGTACTCCAACGTCGTCGTCGCGCCATTAGCTAGTTTGGAAAAATTATTTCCCAAAAAAATAATAATAACGGAAGGTGTAACTAAAAGCACGACGGTCTGTCTATGTCTATGTGTGTGTGTGTGTGTCTGTGGCTCTGATTCACATTTCGGATGTCCGGCTGTTCTCCTGAAAGAAACCCCCTCCTCGAGGCCCTGATTATCCCACCACGGTCCCTTCGAGAACAAATAACTTGAGTCACGCACTGAATCTACTCTTTTCTTCAGCTCGGAGTAAAGCCGCGGTGTTACGGGCCTGCGAATGAAGTGCTCACTGACAGCTTCATTCCTCCGACCTCTGCCTGTCGCGTTTGGTTAAAGCTCCTTCCTTCCAAGATGGCCACCCAATGGCAGACAAGCCAGGACCTCAAGCGTTACTCGTATTCTGACAAATCCCTCCTCGTTCATCTCGACCAGCTAACAGAGCAGTGCACCGTCCAATCACAAGACTGGTTGCGAGTGTAATGTACGTCTATGGCGAATAGCAAATCCTCTTCTGTCCTGGAGCAGGGGTGGGGGATTTGTGGAAACCCAGGCGGCGCTGCGAAGAATCACAGGAAATGAAGAAACTCTGGTTTCTGGGCTCGTTGGAGAGACCCCTCGGCCACTTTCTTGTTTGAAAGTTTTAGTACATATTAACGACTGATTCAGACCACATACAAGTACAAAATAAATATGAAGAACGTTCATAAAAATGACAAGTGACACCAGTATTGTCTTGGCCTTGCACGTTTTATTTTCTATACCACATTATTCTGTATTCAGGGTCGCGGGGGCCTGGAGCCTATCCCAGGAGACTTAGGGCACGAGGCAGGGTACACCCTGGACAGGGTGCCAATCCATCGCAGGGCACACACACACACACTCTGGCAATTTGGAAACACCAGTTAGCCTAACCTACATGTCTTTGGACTGTATAAGGAGACGGAGTACCCGGAGGAAACCCAGCAAGCACTGGGAGTACATGCAAACTCCATGCACACAGAGACGGGAATCGAGCCTGGCCAGGAATCGAACCCAGACCTTGGAGGTGCATGGCGACGGTGCTAACCACTACACCACCGTGCGGCCCCTTGCACATCTATCTATAAAAAATAATTTTTGAAATTTGTTTTTGTGCAGCCTGTACTTTTAGTATTCTAATTAGGTCCAACCTCCCTTCCATGGCACTGAGATCACATGACCTGAGACCTCATTACAATTTTCTTCGAAACAACAATCATTGCAGACATAGCGCCAACTCGCAAAAAAAGGCGCAAGCTTTTTACGAAATCTACCAAGAAAAATCTTTACTTGTTTGGGTTTTTGACATCTTGTTTGTGTTGATACTTTGTCACATTACTGTTGCGTTTGCATTCTCATTAATATTAAATATTATAAAATTAAAAATATCAAATTTAGTAATAATAAATATCAATATAACATATAATATAACATTTGATATTATATACATAATATAAATATTAAGATGGGCGTGTAGACAGGATCAGCCTTGACTGTGTTCAATTATTTAAATGTTCATACAACACATTGTATTTGCTATACTGACTTTATTTTTCTATATTTTTTCCCTTTATTTTAACATACATTCTTACACATGTAATAAAAATTTTGAGACACTTTTATGGTCTGTGTCAATCTTTAAATCTTGTCTTTTATGCATAAATAAATGGACTAAATCAGCTCAGTACATAAGCAACTCATCATAATGCTTACACTATGAATTTCTCCCATTAATAAATGAAACTAATGAACAGAAATTGTAGTGAATTCCATGTATTTACCTGGTATAACTTTTCATCTTCATTCATTCATCTTCTCTACAAGATTGAGAAGGCCTGGAGCCTATCCCAGGAGACTTAGGGCACATGTCTTTGAGACTGCATGTCTTTGGACTGTGGGAGGAAACCCAAGTACTCATAGGAAACCCACCAACATGCAAACTCCATGCACACAGACCAGAAGGAAGGAATTAAATCCTCAACCCTTAAGGTGCGAGGCCACAGTGCTAACCACTATGCCACCATGCCGCTCTGATATAGCCTATAAACCACAAATCTAACCATTATCAGTCACATCCACAAATGTAAAACTTTAACATAATTTAATATCTAACAAACTACTGCAAGGCTGTTTTTCAACACACTGAAATGTGTGTATTTATGATATATAACACAACATGCAGTTTTATATACAGTTGTGTTCAAAATAATAGCAGTCCAACATCAGTAAGCAGATCAATAATTGTTTTGGGGAGAAATTATATTTCTTCATGGTAAATATTTTACTTGTAGGTGTAGTGGAGTAATCGAAAACCAACAGACCCAACAGTCATGATTGGATGCACCTGATTCTGTGTAATTTAATCATTAATTGAAATGGGGTGT
>JAQMYJ010000039.1:18704319-18724348 GCA_030014305.1 Clarias laeviceps | reverse complement strand
TCTGAGGTGAAAGAATGCTATCCTGGTGATATTTTCTACATGAGCTTCAAATGAAAGACTAGAATCTATAATCACACCGAGATCTCTTACTGTTGCACTAGATAGAACAGAAAGGCCATCTAAAGTGTGATGTAAAATCTTGCTTCTAGCTGCATGCGGTCCTATGACTAGAACTTCTGTCTTATCAGGATTAAACAGAAGGAAGTTAATTAGCATCCATTCTCTTAAATCCTTTATGCATTGCTCAACTTCAGCAAGCTGTTTTTTCTCATCTGGTTTTGCTGAGACATATAACTGTGTGTCGTCAGCATAAAAATGAATACTAATACCATGTTTACGGTTTATATTGCCCAAAGGAAGCATGTACAGGGAAAAAAGCAGTGGCTCTAAAACTGAACCCTGTGGAACACCAAACTCCACTAGAGAACATGCAGAATAATCACCATTTAAATCTACATACTGATAACGATCGGTCAAATAGGATCTTAGCCAGAAGAGGGCTATTCCCTTAATTCCTACTCCATTTTCTAATCTGTGAAGAAGAATACTATGTTCAGTGGTGTCAAAAGCTGCACTGAGGTTGACTAATACAAACATAGTTACTTTATAGGTAATTTATTACTTTAACGAGTGCTGTCTCTGTGCTGTGATGAGGCATAAATCCTGACTAATACAGTTCATGTATGCTATTTCTATGTAGATATGAGCATAGCTGCTACACTACTAACTTTTCCAGAATCTTAATAGATAAAGGGGAGGTTTGATATCGGCCTGTAATTGGACAGCTCGAAGTCAGACTTCTTAATTATCGGGTTAATAACTGCTAATTTAAAAGATTTTGGAACATACCCAATGCTGAGTGAAGAATTAATTATTTTCAACAGGGGTTCTGTTATTTCTGTTTGAGAAAATGAAAAATTTCTAGCTCTGCTAAAATAAATTCAGTATTTTAGGTTGGGCATGGTTAAAATATAAAAAAAAAAAACACTTTCAGTGAATAACACATTTATTTATTTAAATTTCTCAGAACTAGTCCCCATAGTGTACCATTTTGGGAGCCAAGCATCACATACAAACAATCAAACAAAAAACACAACAATAGCACAACAGTAGCACCTTCCCCAAGCTGCTCTATTTAATCAGGTTTAAACAATTAAACAGTAGAGGATTTGGATGTTATTGTTTAATTCATAACAGTAATTACACCTGGTTTACTTAAAGGAAAAATCTCTCTAAAGGAAATCTCATATCCTGTAATCCGGTAATTAGGCTGAGGCTTTTCTCACTGATTTTTGGTCACATACCAGAACAAGTGTTAATATCTTGTAACTTCATTGTTCAACACAATAGGTCAATATACACTGCAATAAAACAGGAAGACAATGTTTATATACACAGAATACACAGGATACTACAGTTCCTTTCCGTGTTAAGGCATCACATCACAGGATCTTAATACTGATTATTATTGTTTAGACTATACAGAGGGTATGTACTAATGACTTGCTCGACAAGACACATCAAATAAATACAAAAAACACACAGTAAGATGTGAACCATGTCTATTTACACATTTTTTTTCTTTTGTTTTAACAATTACAATAGCTTTCTCATTTCACATTGTACAAGGCATCGCATAAAACACTATAAATACAACATACAGCATGAGAATTGGAAAATTGGAAATGTATTTTATAGTATTGCAGAGGATTACTTAATGGTTACTTTGGAGAAGAAATTCCTGCTTGAATGAAGAGGATCCTGGCAATCTATAGCGCTTTCTGAAGTCTGACCATGATACATAGCGAAGGTCTTTTTAATTTTTTTGAGGTCTGAGGTAGACAGGTTTGCCCTGAGGTATAGCCAAGCGGAAACATGCACTTCACTGTTAAACACAAGAGTTACATCAGTCACTGAGGCATGAATGCTTTATTTTACACAAATATACATGTAAATCTTTTGAAAGAGTATTACCAGAGGTCTGGGTAAGTCTTAGACAGGACGACCAGCTGAAGTTCAATGAACTGTGGATCATCTAGCGTTAGTAGTTCAGCTAGTTTGGGCAGGATGTCTTCCAGGTGTTTCATGTTTGACCCCTGTACAGGAAAAGAATTAAAATTGGAGTTTTATTTTTCCTCTGAAAATGAATAGAAAATTCCTATAGAACTAGAAACACATTTACAGTTTAAATAAGAAAATAATACTTACAGCCCTAGTAAACAGCATATGCATTCTCTGACTGTTTGTGCATAATGCTTCAGCTGCCTGTTGTAGCTTCTTCTCATCTTTAAATTTGATCTTTTTCTTCATCATTTTCCTCACATACTCAGCTAATACTTCTTCATGAAGCTTGCTGACCAAGTCCTGTTAATTGATTACATTTTAATCAAGATGGCCACCTTTATTTTATACAGAAACCATAATATCCTTCAATTAAAAAAATATTTTGCACTTTTTACCTTAAGGCATGCCTCATCAAGATTTCTAATTTCCTGAATCTGTCTATCCACTCCTTCAAGCAATTCATTACACACATCTTCATTGTGTTTAATCCATTCTCTGGTGCCCACTTTAGAATATGTTCCCTGTGGAAGCACCCAGAGACATGTAAAAATTTAATTACCCTCATTAATCTCAGAGGCTTAATAGGTGAATACAAATCATTAAATATTTTGTTAGTAGGAATACTAATCATTAAACGGTATATTTATCATTATTTAACATTTTTTGTTGGTTAACATTTATGAAATAATTTATGAAGTTTCTTCACATTTGTATTTGAGTTACCTTGAGGGCTTTATGTATTGGTTTGATGAAATAATTGTGGCATGTGTCTCTTATCCTGGTCAGCAGATCTATACAGTCATTCATGACGTGTTGAGGGAAGTGATTTGAATTCTTCACTATATAATCCCTAGAGAAGCAACAATCATTATACATGGCTCTTTCAAGCGGTACAATTACATATTGCAAATTTCCACAGTCAAATTTTCAATTGCTTACCTGAAATCTCTGATACAAGGCAGGTTGGCCTTCAATACAGCATCAGCAGTCACCTGATTATCCTCAATTACCTTTTCAAGGAAATCCTGGTAACTGAACACATAAAAAACAATAAATGGCAAAATTTTCAGAACTGTGTATAAAAAGGATTCAACTTCAAAATCTAAAGTAATTAGTGAATATTGTATAGAAAAATATCTTAAAACAGCTTGTAACAAATGTAACTCACTTAATAAAAAAATCTTTTAACTGATGTGTGATTCTGTGTGTTTTTGACCCAGAGCCCAGCACATCTTTTGATGATGTCAGAAAAGCACTGACACACTGCGGAAAAAAGAAACACGTCTGCATTTAGAATATTGCATATTTAAATATTTCTAGTATACTGTCTTGACTGTATTTTAAGAAGTAGTACCTGAATCACATCAAATGCTAGATGGCTTAAGTAGCAATTGTCCCTCAATTTAGGATCAGCTTCCTTTTCAGTGTTCAAGGCTGATTGACACCATGTATGCAGTTGATTCTACAGACATGAGCAAAGAAAGGGGAGAATATGAGACAAAATCATACAAGATTAGGGAATAAGGACAAAAACAAATGTTATGTGTCTGTCTGAAAGAGTCTAAACACTTTGAATTGGCTGGCATCTTATAGCCAGTCTATCTGTGCACTTTAATTTAAGAAACTTAACAATAAAACAATTAGCTACCAAAAACTGTTCTTCCAACTGCTCAAGAGTACTTGTAGGGAGGAGAGGCTCGAGATGTTCATATTCAATCACCCCAGAGAGTATTTCATGCCTCAAGATCCTGAAACGCAATATTCACATCAATTAATAAACAACTTGTGTTTATAGGTTACAAAATGCTATGCTCTAACTTTTCTTACTTACTCAGGGTAAATAGTGTTCACCCACTGAAGTACATGTCTGCAGTCATCATCACCAAGTCCATACTCAGCAATTTCCCAGAGTTTATCACTAAAAACTTGATGGTACATTTTGGCATACAGTTGGCACACATTCTCTTTTGGGTAGCAGGTCTGCACATTCTTTGCAATTTGTAGCAGGTCTTTCTTTAGTTGTTTACCCCTGGCAGTGATCTCCCGCTGAACTGAAGATCCAAGGTTAACGTTTGAATCTAGCGTTGCCTCTTCCATCCGCTGTAACACCATTTTCTGAAGCAGTCTGTCATGATCATTTCTGTAACATCTTGGCCTCCATGAAGGATGTTCCTCAACCCCTTCCCATCTCCTGTCTTGCTCCTCTTCTTGGTCTATGACTAAGACAGCCTCTTTTAAAATTTCTTTCGCTTCGTCAGTTTGCACATCAAAAGACGTCTCAACTGTTGACATAACTCTGTTTAAAAGGTCTCCGTTATCTTTGTTCAATTCCTCCTCTTCCTCCAACATGGGCATGCTGGATTCAATCCCATCTTGTTTCAATGCAAACAACTTCTCCTCTCGACAAATCAGCTGCTTCCGTGCCACTGCAAACTGATGCTGTTGTAGGTTCTGCTGGAAAGATAACAGAACTTCTAAACCAGAAAAAAAGCAGAGAAATTCCATTAGGATCTGAGGACAACAGAATATCACGTTCAGTTGCACAGAACACTTACTGTATACTACAGTGCACAACATATCATTCAACTGCGCACCGAACATGTAAAGATCACATCAACAATATATTTCATTAATGACAGCTATTTTCATCTTAACTTGATGGACACTTAATTATACTGTACTCAAATGTTCTTACCTTCAGACTTGACTTCATCCGGAACGTCCGGACTGTCCGTAACGTGGTTATTCCGTTTGAAAAATGGTAGGTGTTGTTTAAATTTGGAAAATTTTGACTTAGAAGGTGAGACCTTTCTGACTATGGGAGATGATGATCCAACAGTCATGGCTCCTTAAAAACAGAAACAAATCATAGCTATGATTATAGGTACAGTAAATAAGGCACGCGAATGGGGGTTAAAAGGAGGAAATGTGACTTATTATTGTGTTTAATAGCTGCAATAATCTATAACCCAATCATTGTCACGTGCAAGGTTTTAATAAGTAAAATGCCAAGAACACAATGTGTAGAGAAACTAAATCGTACGAGGCGTCTAAAAGTTATAAAATATGAGTCCTATAAACTGCGTCCTTTTTAGGGATGAGGCGAAATGCACTCACCAGCTGCCGCGCACTCCGGGTTCTCTGTTTATCAGTGAAGCGCGTCTTATATAGACTGGATTCTCCTCCCCCTCCCCCGAGGCTCAGGCAGGACGTGGCGGGAGTCCCAACACTTTCCCGAGCGCGTGAACTTTCCGGGCAGATATGCGATTAAGACACATCTGTGCAAGTCGTTATAAGCCGCAGCCTTCCGACCATTTTTTTTAAACAACATTTTATTATACGTATATTAAATTTAAAAACGTACTATACGTATAGATGTATACTGCTAAAAAAAAAATAAAGGGAACACTTAATCCCGGTTTG
Source organism: Clarias laeviceps (assembly GCA_030014305.1). Classification (NCBI taxonomy): domain Eukaryota; kingdom Metazoa; phylum Chordata; class Actinopteri; order Siluriformes; family Clariidae; genus Clarias; species Clarias laeviceps. Next base: position 18,718,861 of record JAQMYJ010000039.1, on the reverse strand, counting down.
ACTTGAACCATGCATACACATATGAGAGGCGTTCAAGTCAAACTGGGACTTAAGTGTTCCCTTTATTTTTTTGAGCAGCATACTTAACTTGCTTAAGTGACCGGAGCATCCAAACACATCATGATAAATTATTTACATTCTCCCATGAGATTATGTGATTATCGAGAGAGCTTTCTAAAACACGTATCATTACGTTATTGAGACTGAAAAAAGCTGCTGGTTAAAATCAAAGCATCTTTCAGGCAAGAGATTTATAACAACATAACAAGAACAACAACAATTGTTATAATATGAATAAACTTTCACACACTACGGCTAACATACTAATCTGCATACATCTCCACTAAGCATGGTGAGAACATGCCAACTCCATGCACACAGACCCCGAGGCAGGAATCGAACCCAGGCCCTGGAGGTGCAAGGTCACAGTGCTAACCACTATGCCACCATGCAGCTGATTATGTCACATTATATTATTTGTTCTTACCATCCTGCTCAGTACTGAGTCCTGCCCGAAAACAGTCTGGTAACCTCCAGCAGCATGAATTGGATGCCATGAGGGCAAAGAGATTCAATAATGCAAGGTCTGTCAAAGGAACAGGTGTCTTTGCAACATACGTATATAAACTCGTGACAAATTTCAGAAAGGAAGGATGTGGATTGTGGTATCTACACACTGTGTCTGCTTACCAGATGTTTCACCTAAAATGTTCTTGTTTTTGTTAATCATTGCTTGATCTTTAAAACAGTTCCCACTACAATGAACTCCTATCATTTCTCCCAAACTCAACTTTAATAATTATCCAAAGCAACAATACACATAATATCTGTACTAGGAACTTGTACTTTCTACTACACATGGTGACAGTAGAAATGTGATTCAACTGTAAAATGAAATCACTGTACCAAAAAGGAAGGGAAAAGTATGTCTGAAAGATTGAACTGCTTAGCACACCTCTTTTAATTCTATGTTTTACAACCTCAGATAAATAACATAACTTTTTTCACCGTGCCATTATTTACTTAACACAAATGAATAAAAAAAAAGTAAAAAAAAAAAGTAAATCAATGGAAAACATCACCCCTTGATTAATTCATAATCAGTAGGTGTGTAGAAGTTTGTACAGTTTGCTGGTCTGGAGTATTCAGGTGTGTATTAAAACAATTCCAAGAAGGAATGACATAAGCAATGGTCTTAGAGAAGCAATTGTTGTTGCACATAAATATGGAATTGGTTATAAAACCAAACAATATGGATTTCTACACTGATGTACACTGAGAAATATTATTCACAAGTGAAAAGCATTCAAGACAATTGCCAATCTTTAGAGGAGTGGAAATCCCAGCACATTCACCCCAAGATAAGACCATTCAATGCTCAGAAAAAAAAGAAACAAAAAGCTCAGATCCTACAGGACTCACTGAACATATTAATTGTTAATACATAATTAGAAGAAGCACCAAGTTTGGCAAAAAAACAAACAGCATTTCAGCAGAAAAACACCATCCCCACTGTTAAGCACTGTCTACCACTGTGCATGGGTGATGATTTAGGCTTGTTTTTGCAGTCACAGGACCTGGGCACCCTGCAGTCAGTGAGTCGAACATAAACTCCTGTGTATACAATACCAGAGTATTCTAGAGGTAAATGTGATGATATCTGTCTGACGGCTAAAGCTTGGTCGAAATTTAATCATGCAAGAAGACAATGATCTAAAGCACACCAGTAAATCTACAGTTGAATGGCTAAAGAAAAAGAATCAAGATTTTGGAATGGCCTAGTCAAAATCCAGACCACAACCCAATTGAAATGCTGTGGCAGGACATGAACAGAACTGTACATAAGCAAAGTCACAAAAACCTCAAAGAACGACCACGATTTTGTAAAGAAGAATGAACCAAAACAATGAAAGAGCCTGATAAAGTAATACAGGAAACGATTAATTCAAGCTATTGCTGTTAAAGGTGGATCTAAAAGCCACTGAATAATGGGGGGGAGCAGTTATGTGTTTACAAAGGACAACTTTGTATTGTCCACATGTGCGCACGTGTGATTTCTTTTTTTTCTTTTTGCTTTCATTTTTGTTAAATAAATAATGGCACAGTGAAAAAAAGTTACATAATGTCACCATGCATTAACAGTACATACTTGTATTTAATTGCTAATGTTTTAACACTTTAATGTAAGTGTCACATTGTGATTGGTAGCAATTTAGACATTTGGAACAGTTTAAGGGAGGCAAAGCACAACACTCATTAACATGACACATTATCGGCAACTGAAATATCCTTATAGTGGCATAAAAACACTCATGAGAAATATCAAGACATTGTTTTTTTTATTAGACGTCACAAAGGCCCAGAGCCTTCTAAATTCTTCTACTCATTAATAAAGTCTTTCTACATAAGTCCATACATCATTTAAATGGAGTGAAATAGTAAAAAGTCATAAATATACAAGGATCTTATTCATTATGTACTATACTTTTTACCTTTGGAAGGTGCTTAATTATTGTGTATAACCCAAAATGTTCCAACACACTGCATTTACAGACGCATATTTGGTGCTGACCAACACATGTTGTGTACATGACGTCTGAAATTAAGGGGAAAATTTAGCAAAGATTTAGCAAAGCCTGCTTTTGTCTATTTTCAGGATCAGTTCACTAGTTAATTTTGAACGGTGAGAGATTAAGTGTATAAGTAATCAACATAAATAAAAAATATCCATATTGTTAAACAAAGACTTAGATCTGCCAATCCACGATTATGCATTATAGATCAAACAGAGTGCCTGGCTATCCAAGAATAGTTTACTGTTACATTATATTAATAATATAATATAATACTGTGTTATATGCCTTAAATATTTGTGACGTTTTCCTACAGTCAGGGGACACACAGATGGACAATGTCTTCTGCGTTGTATCATTATCAAGCTATGCAGCTTCTGAATGACTTGAATGATTCCTATTTGTAGTGTCTGCAAAGTACTGCTAATAAAGTTCAATGTCTGTTTTTGTTGAGCTCTCTTTTTCAGTCTGTGCTACCCACTTCCTTTCTATGTTTACATTTTGAACCATATTGTCTGAACGGGTTGTTTTATCTTTCCGTGGTATTAAGATTTCAGGGAGGATAAAAAAAGCGGACAAAAATAGGACACAACACCACATCACCCTGTGCCCCAACAGACACTGTATAGTTGTGGCACTCATCATGACCATGAATATCAGTGGCACTATTGGACTTTGAACTTTTTTTCATGTGATCCATTCCACCTAACTTTGAGGTGTGTTTGGGTTAATTCCCGTTGGAACACTCTATTTCATCCAAGTTGGTCAATCCAGTGAGTGCTGTCAAACAAACTCTTTTTATTAGCTACCAGCTGTAGTCAATCATCCTTACTAACAGAAAGTTGACCCTACAGTATGTTGATAAGTAGACACACAATATTGATAGTGCCATGACATTCAAGTTCACCTCCGACTGCAACTGTATAATCACAGGATCTATATCCTAATGTAAAATAAAGAAGATAAAAGTGCAGCCCAGGCATAGAATTGACATAACTGAACAAAGCAACTGGAAGGATGTTATCATCCAAAATTGTTGGACACAAATAAATAAATAATAAATTTCACATTTAAAATAGATAAATATAAATACACATTTTTTTGCAAAAGAACTGGCTGAAATATTTCACCAACATATCACCAACATTCATATTAACATATGGTGTTTTAAAATGCTCCTAAAATTTGATGCATATAGTATGACCAGAATTAATTTATCAGAAAAGTTTCTCACTTCAAAACCATTCTTAAAAGTGTAACTGAAGTGTGACTATTTTAAACTCCTTCTTTTAAACATCCTTCCAGTTTAAATGCAAATCAGGTTTCTGTGGCTGCCACAGACCACTACAACAAAGAACAGACTGGCACATTGGCCAGGCAGTCTGTGTTCACTGCTGTCTCCATTTTACTGAATAACGCATGTTCTTTACTCCCAGCATTCCCGTCATGTCGCTTCAGGTTAGAAAGCTTCTGCAGGATCATCCGTCTCTCCCTGCCCCGTTTTACTCCACGGAAATACAGTACAGCTGAGAGGTGCTTTTGGCTAGGAACGCAAAAACAGTTCAGGGTTATTCCTTGCTACTATCATCTCTCTGTCTTGGTTATTAGGGATTTCATAAACATCATCAACATAATCTATATGTGAATGTTTGTAAACCTGCATTGTGATGATATAAATAAAACAAAATGGAACTGGTTCTGACAGAGGTACAGTAACTTAAGTGTCAGCAAAAATCCCTAAGTTTCTGGGAATTAAACTGGAAATTCCATACCCCCTTAAATCTTTTTCTCCACAATTTCCTGTATGTGTTTTAATTTGTTTTACACTAAGTGTGTGTGAGTCACACAAACCCTAACCCCCCCCCCCCCCCAAAAAAAAAGCATGCAATCCAAGCTCTTCTTTATTAGCACAGAAAGACAGATTAGTTGAGTTATAATTATTCTCTTGTTTCTTTAATGAAAACAAGAGCTGTGATTGATTTGGTCATTATAGAGCTAATATTAATCCCATCAACCCCATTGTTGATGACAGCTGTGGGGCTAAATGTCACCTCACCTGAAATCTGGATAGTCATCAAGCAGTGGCTCTAGATAATCCTGTATTTCACTCTTTTTTTTCTCTCCAATGATCTTTTGCATGTGGTCCCCTACTGGATAAAGCCAGTTTTTAACAGAATTCTGTGAAGAAATAATGACAAAATGATTTATAATTTCAGCCCTTTATACTATCATCTTGCTTTTTTTGTATAATAATAATTAGCACTGACCCCAAACACAAAGCAGTGTCAGAGATATTTGGAGAGGAAGGAAGCGAGCTGTTAAACTCAACAAGCCTCTGGGAAATCGCGTGCATTGGATCTTTAAGTACTGCCTGGAAAAGCTCACTCATCATCTTTGTCTATACCGCTTTATCCTGTATACAGGGTTGTGGGGCCCTGGAGTCTTTCCCAAGAGACTTAGGGCGCAAGACGGGGTACACCCTGGATGGGGTGCCAATCCATTACAGGGCACAATTATACACATATTCACACATTCATTCACACAATATGGGCAATGTGGGAATGCCTAATCTGCATGTTTTTGGACTGTGAAAGGAAAATGGAGTACCCGGAGAAAACCCACTAAGCATGGAGAGAACATGCAAACTCCATGCACACAGACACAAAGTGGAAATCAAACCTGGACCCTGGAGGTGCAAGACAACAGTGCTAACCACTAAGCCACTGTTCTGCGCTTGGAAAAGCTTACTATTAATATTTACTTATACATACCAGTGAAAACTGTTAGTCTTAGGTTATTATCACACATATTTAAAGGTGCGATAGAGTTTTTTTTCTTCTAAATAATCCTATTATATTGCAAACCAACCAATAAAATGCTAATTTATATTTAAAAATAATTTAAAATCTTAAATAAAATAAAAATTTACATAAGGTGCAAAAACTGGACCAACTGACCTTACGTTGTAGTATAAGACAAATTAAAGACATTTTAAAGACATAAGACATTTTGCCTTTCATTTCCCTAAGAAAATATCTGTGGGGATTTTTACAAAGTTGATGCAAGACCTATTAAATGATGCAAGCCAACAGAAATTCCCAGCTGGAAATGACTTTTGAACTTCACAAAACAATGCAAAATAGCTAAACCTTATGAATCTGTTACGAGAAATGCACTATCAGAAATAAAAATGAGTTAACATGCACACTAATATACATTCTGACATGAATCCAGAACAAGCTGCTGAAGAATGTTAACATGTTTATTTAGTTGGTGTACTAGTTGAGCTTATGACACAGAAAAACTGTGATATAAGCTTTTGTTCATGTAAAACACATTTCGGCCACATATTGAATACGTACACAACGGTCATGTGCACCTTGACAATCTAATCACTAAGCTGCACAATTATCAGAGAGACATAAACATTATACAGCTACTCACCTTACAAACTCTAATAATAGTAAAAAAAAAGTTCAAATTAACTCTAACTGGTATTACATTTCAAATGAATAATCTGCTATCATGGTACAAAGTGCACAGAATCTGGTGAACTCTATCATTATCAAGAAAAATGTGGGGCTTAACAACAAAAGTTTTTTTTTTCTAGTTAACTTAAGAGCATTTGTTTTGGATTAGTCAGGAGTCAGAATGTTTCTGGAGAACTTATTATCTGTTACTGGTTAGAATGTGGAATATTCTATATTGGATATGATTCTTTGAATGTGTTGACCTACAACATATAAGAAAGAAAGTGTTTTTACTGTACCATTTCCTGAAAGAGTGCACAGAGTTCAACCCACTGCTTTTCAATTTTGGCAGCAGCTTTTTCATTCTTCCTGTTTTTGCATGAGTAGTTATTCTTCATCAACTGAGAGATGTATTCCTTTGCCACAAAATAATGCACATCACTCACAAATCCCTGTAGTAAAAGTACAAAAGAGACACAGACAGAAAATAGAAATTTTTTTATTTTATTGATAATGTTCTGTTTTTGCTTAAGACACTAAATGTTCCTTTTTGCCACATCACTATAACTTAAGGGAAACCCCAACAAAATAGAGAACTACAAACTCTTACTTTGGATGTCTGAAATCTTTATGTTTGTGTGTATTTTGTAACTATGTGGGCTAAGCAGTTCCTCAATGAATACTTGGTCATCTGAAGGATTTCCCAAGACCTTTATTGTGACACATTTTTTTTGCCGGTAGATTTACTCAAGATGTATCTTACAATATTTTCAGGGTTTGTTAAGGGTTTTAAACATAAATTAAATTAAATTAAATTAAATTAATGTGGAGGAATGGGTGACAACAGTGTGTGAATAGTACGTTTTAAATAATGTCCTACCCTAATGAGTTCATGAGAAACAGCTAAAACTGTTTTTTGATATTTATGTTTATGTGTTCTGTGATTTTTTTCTGTGTGGTTATCACAATTCAATCTAACTCCAATGATTAGAATCTTTCATACAACCCTTCCACATCCAAATCCATTTCTCAGCAGCCTTAAGGATTACAAACACAGTCACTTGAGTCATTTCTATATTTAGATTTACTAGACTCCTAATTAGAAGCAATGGCTTTCAGCTTTACAGATTGCCTGACCTGTTTCTTTCTCTCTCTCTCTCTCTCTTTTACAGTATGTCATTTAAAACCTCCTTTGGATTTATCTGCTTAATTAAATAAATCTGCATTTGTATCCATACTGAACTACCTCCATGTCAATTTATTAATTGAATGACTAAATTTTTTTTTTTTAATTTTCAACTAAAGTACTTTTCCATAAAGTGCTGTATTGCATAGGTATTATTCATTTCCATGCCTATTATGCCCTGCTATGATTTATATTTGTAGGTATTTTACTGGAGTGCAGGACTGGTTGGGATTCAAATCTGCTGCCTTCCAAAACTGAAAAATTATGTGTACAGTATGTGTGTGTGTGAGACAGAGAGAGAGAAAGAGAGAGAGAGAGAGAGAGAGAGAGAAGGATGGCACATACTATTGTATATGGCACATACCGGTGCATGCTTGGGACTCAGATGTTTGCACTGTTGGGAGAGAGTTTCAATTTTCTTATGCAGTTGCTGAAAGTGTTCTTCAGAATGCAGCCATTCCCTTGTTATCATCATCCTTAGAAAAGGCTATAAAGAGATTACACCTTCATTTAACAAAATTATATACATTTTTTGTGTCATTATATTACATGAATAGGTCTGAATAGGTCATTCATGATTTTCTTTACCTTAGTGTCAGTTTTAAAATGTTCTAGAAGCGCCTGGCTCAGTATGTTAACCAGTTCATGTAACTCCTTGCACAGCTCCTCCACTTCACTTGGGCACTTTTGTCTGTAGATCTCGATTTGCTCTCTGGACACACATGCACACACACAAACACACACACACACACACACACACACACTAATAATGAATAATGTTAGGAACATTCTTAAAAATAATTAAAACCCCACTTAAATAGAAATCCTATAGAATCATACATTTGCCCTCAACAACCTGGCCTTAATTTTCCAGTTACAGTAACAAACGAAAACAGTTTTGGCAAAATTCTCACCAGTATTGTGATTTCCATTTACAACTCAGAAAGGCTTACATTTCAAATTTACATGACTAAAATATACAGATAAACTTAAATACTGTCATGTAAAATTTGCACTGAAAAAGAGTTGCTCAAATTATTAAAAATTTAATTTTAAATTATTTTAATTATTTTAATAATTTTTTTTAATTAAATTGCATTATCTTCATATATTTTTTATATCACATATGCTAATTACTTTATATTACTATTATTATGCATATTTAAAATATCAAAAATTTTGCAAGATTATTTCACCTTACCATAATTTTAGTATGCTAAAGCTTTTCACTGGGAGTTTAATGTTCCAGTAGAGACACCCTTTCAGGTATGTGAGGACAGGTCAGACAAAAAAAGCAATCCTTAAGATAGTAAAAGGTCCAAAAATAACCAGATCAGATAATTGGTGGCAATTTTACTTTCACTGCACTCATGGCAAAGTAGGTTTTTGGATTTAGCACTCTGTTTGTGCACAATCTGTCCTTATTGTCACCTATCGTGATTAACTGTGATAGATGGGGGTTTTGAAATCTAGGAGAGTACTAGAGTACAGCCACTGCTCCAGAAAATTGAGAAATCACAGTAAAGGTGGTTCAGGAAACTGATAAGGAAGCCCCCCCACCACAGCTTATCCCATAGATGGTTCCCACTAGAGCTGTATATTATAGAGCAGGCATTTCTATCTGGATGGCTGCAGGAATTATAATTAGTTGGCTGGGGAACAATTTGGAATTCCCCATGAGGAAGTTCTGGGAACTGTGACCTAGTATAGAGAAGTTGGGTTTTCGGGCTGGGGATTTTCTCAAACTTTTACCAGTGTGCCTTCCATCAGGAAAACTTAAAGGAAAATGAATGAATGAATGAATGAATGAATGAATGAACAGACATATGCAGGTTATGCATTGTGTGAGTTCTTTTATTATGACTTTGTTTATTTTGCTATGCATTGTAAAAAATTACAACTAATCCTCAAACAAATGTCAAGCATACAAACAGCAATAAAACTGGTTTGCAGAGTGTAGCCTAGTCTGTGATTTGTTCCAGTGATAAATGACTAGGTTAGAGATCTTCATTTAGACCTTTGAGGACTTTCCCACCCATGGTTTTCCTGTGGCAGTTGTGCTGCTTCTATTAAATCATGTGACTTAAAATCTTGCTGGTTATAAACATGTGGTTTAACATTCTGTGAAACTGAAACTGAAGTACAAGTGTACCTGAATCTGTGTACCTATCACTGTGGCATCTTTTGTTCTCATAATTAATTATTCTTTTTTCTGGGTTTGAAAACAACACTGTGCTGGAAGATTTTAATGTCACACCTCCACATTTCTTTCTTCACCTACTTCAGCGCAAATGCCTTCATTTTATGATTGTGAAAAAGCAACTATCTACAATAAAAAAAATGTGTGAGAGTTTGGGTAAAATTTACTTTTGTGCTGACTAATAGATTACTGGATTGCAGCAATAAAATTTTTGATGTTTCACTACTTATTGTGTGCTAGGGACACAGTGTGTGATCAAATACTTACTTCAAATCGCTGAAACTGTTGATGTAAGTAATGTGATATTCAGCCCACAGGGAGGGATCTTGGAGAGTTTTGTTCCATTGCACAAAGGCTGACTCAAATCTATAGCGTAGATAAAGATAATAACAAAATGAACCAGCATGTTATGTTATTTAAAAAAATCTTTAAAACCTTATCAACATGGACTTTGGTTCGTCTTTAGGAGAACTTAGATATAGTAAGACAGACAAAAGTCACTGGTATATGTAACACATCTGATGTGTGTTTTTTTTCTTTCATAATAGCTGTTCTGGACCTATCTCGGGCCATGTAATCAAATATGTTGAGAATAAATGGGGTATAAAATAGGCAAGAAAAGTCCAATATTACAACAACACAGAGAAATGAAAAGGGAACGAAAGTGAAAGGACATAGAGAGTCTGTGTTTTCCATACAGTCACCTAATAATTGTCATGTTTATGTGGTAAGTTTGGGAATGCTACAGTATGTAAAATAGGTCAAATGCTGTAAGGAAATCTGAGGCAGAGCGATGTTGAGGGTCCCAAAATAGAAATCTTGTTTATTAATTTAACTTAAAATGATATACCAAAATTGAATTACACACCGTTTAGGAAATTCCTTTAGCTCATGTAGGCAGCAGCACATAACTTTCTGTTCAAGTTCCACATCAAGCAAACTGGAGGCCTGAATTGGTCCTTTAATATACTGTGGGAAAAAGAGTAGAAATGTATACAGTATACTGATTCGTGTGCCCCCTAGAGTTAAAACAATGAAATTGCTTGTACTGTAGGTATCTGCTTGCTCAGTGAAATTTAAATTATTGATGAGCAGAGCTGTGGTGCATACCATCAAGATGTCCATGTGAATGTGAGAGAGGTAAAGGTCCTCATTAATCTGTGGTTTATTTTGGTCTTTCCACATTTCATCATTTTCCAGCTTAATTATATTGTCCAGAGTTGATCTCACATCTGCCTGTTACAAAAACATACATACATACATACATACATGCAAACATAAAAATATTTTATTTCTTATGTTCTGTGTTATTTTAATACAACAGTTTTGTTTCATTGGCACAAATCTTCAACCTATGTGGATATATATCTTACCTTCAAGCAATTGCAGTATGCTTTCATGATCTGATCTAGAAAACCATCTTCTAGTTTAAGAGTCTTCAGCTCCTCCTTCAATTCTGGCTGCAAAGACTTGCTTCCCATAATCTTTTCACTGTGGTAAATGTAACACTGTCCAATTAATTATCCCTATATTCATTAGAATGTTTCTTGTAAAATATAATTAAGACTGTTTAATAAGATAATAAGTTTAGGATTATGTATCTATAGTAATATGGATTTCTAAAGTACAACATTTGCTGTAAGTGACTGTCACTTGAGTTTGTTAATGTGTTTTTAAGGATTGAGGTGTCTTAGGGAACTGTGTAATAACAATGTTTTTACAATGGCTAGCAATAATCAGTTCTTTAGAAACTTTCCCAATTAAATCCTTAACCATCACAACGCGTTATGTTTATCAGCATTGTTATATTACTATGAAAAAAGCATGAACATACACATACTACAAAACCCCATAGCTTTTATAAAATGTAAATCCAATACTGAAAGGGGAGTCAAATTTACTGGGAAGAGAAGGTTGTTTTTAATGACATCTTTACGACATTAAAGTTAATCAATTTACTGTCAGATAATAAAGTTAATCTGTAAAGTATGTAACAAGTATGAATCATCAATAATTAATAATAAGTGATGTACAAATTGCACTTATGATAATGATACTCTTGTATCTTGTAATGTGACTGTGATTACTCCAAAAAGGTTCTACTAATCACAAACCATTTCCTCACCTGTGATAACGTTTCAAAATAAAATCCAGAAGGGCGTAGTAATCTTTCACTTCTGTCACCTTTCCTAGAAGCCCTTTCAGGTGTTCTGCCACAGCTTTATGAAAGCTTGAAACATATGTTTCAAACACATTAAAGTTTGGAGGGTAAGAACTTGTAAGCTCTGCTTTTACTTTCTCCAACTGCTCAACAATCACTTTTCCCACTTGTCCTAAATGTATTGCCAACCAGGAAATGTTTTGCTCATGGCTGTCAAGATGAATCTTCTCAAGTGTCTCTTTCACTCCTCTCTGTATTGCAGCCTTCCAGACATCTCTCCATCCGCCTATCTTCCCAGCATCTCCTTCTCTCTTTTCCTCCTCTTGGATGATGCCAGCCATCTGCACTAGTAGTTCTTTATTGAAAGAAGGCTGGTCAGAGGATTGCTGGACAATTTCAGTAAGTTTATCTCTCAGGTTGTTGTACAGCATGCTCAGGTCTTTCTCTTTATTTAACAGTTCCCCTGGAGAATCATTTTCAGCCAATGTTTCCTTCTCACATTGAACCTCCTCCCGCAAAGAAAGTATATTGAGATAGGCCTCTTCCAAGATATTATTCTTAATGAGATTGTTAATCTGCATTACTATACAAACAGATAGGAAAGACAGAGAAAAAAGGAACTTAATATATGAAATGTTGCTCATACACATATACACTTCTCAAAAACCAGAAAACTGGTCAATTTGTTTATATCTACAGAAAACATTTGATTTTCTTAAAGAGAATGTGAACAACAAATCATGTAGGAAGATGCCTTATGTGGGGGGCTGCCAACTGACCACATGATGTCTTAGAGACTTCCTTTGTCTTAGAGACTTCCCTTCCTGTGCCTATAAACAAGGATGCCAAAAACAATTAAAAAAATTATATATATAAAATTACCTGATAACGGTATTGGGGGGATCTCGGGTAGAACGTATAACTTCAAGACATCTGCTGTGCTTCTTGTCGCCTCTGACGTTTCCTCTTCTGGTATTATCAAATCCTCTGTGCAGGCCTCCATATGCTCCTGCTTGGGCAGGGTTTTTTTCTTACTCCCAAAACGCAGTTTCTGTCTTAGAGATTCTTGTTTGGTAAGCGGGCCTTCCGCTGTGTAATAAAAAGAGGATATATATATATTATTCACATTATAACTATACGATCACAGAAAACCAAAAGCAATGAATCTTCTCGAGTGTTCCTATACAAAACAAAATTCAAATGTAAAAAAAAAAAAAGGAATAAACTGCTGACATTCTACACATATTTCACTATGTAAGCAATTAAAGCATGACAGTTTCCTGCTAAGTCAGTGTGAATAATGTCATTCTTTTAAAACTGAGCATTAGAAATCAACTACAATTCTGATCTAGTTACTAAAAGAACTTTTTATTTATTCAGATATTTTATCAAAATTATTGTTACACTTGAACAAGAATACCACTTGTTCTTGGAAAATACATTATAAAATACATAGTGTAAAAAATATATATTTCCCTAGCATTTTCGAAATTTGTTACTTACTTGGTGAAGATGGAGATTGTGGATCGTCCGAGGAATTACCAAGGTCATTTTCTGTATTTGTCCTCTTTGTTTTGGTATCTGCCTCTTTGTTTTTTGGGGACAAAAAGCTTCCTTTGACAGATTTTATTATGCTGTTCTTCTTCTTCTTTTTGACATTTATCTGTGTTTCATTGTTTTCTGCCATTTCTGTTCTGTCCTCAGTACATGCTGAAATGTCACTACGCCTATCTGCTTCCTCGCTATCTGCCATGCTTCCAGCCAATGGCCTGTGACCTATAAGAGTGTGACAGAAAAAAACAAATGATATGAAGGTATGAAGAAAGCTAAATAATAATCATGTAATTAGTTTTGTATTGAAGAATGTAGATCACTTGACCTCGCTATATGAATGCAGTACAGTATATGAATGCAAGTTATTTTTTCAACACTATGATCTTGACTGTTTACTAAAAACATGTAACTTGCCCTGAGAGGGGGAGGTGCATATATCATCACAACATGTTCTCTTACAATACTAATAATCAAGCAATACATAACTTTATAGGCACACAATACATTTTATTTATATAATACATATATAACATTTAATAGTTGTTAAAGTATTTTAAATCTCTACAGTAAAAGATTACATAATGAAGGGTGCTTATCCTCTCAAAATTTCTCTACTCAACTTTTGTAATAAGGAACCACTCTATTATAGGATTTTACATGCTGTACATAAGTTACACCATATACCTACAACCAACTGTGACATGAGATATAATAGATTTTCAGAAAAAGGAATTTAAACCACTCCCACTGTTTTGCTGACATTCCCATCAGATATACAGCAATGTTATGGGGAACATTTACTTCATTGTGCATGTAACAAGCACATGAAAATAACAATGAGTTTATCATTATAAATTATATAATAACCCTTATTTTATTTTTAATCCGATGAAAAAGACTGAAGTATAGAATTCCTATAAGTTCAGGTAAGACTGTATCATTTAATAATGATAATGTATTTTAAATAGGGCTGGCCAATTGATCGAAATTTAACTGAAACCAACATTCATAAACTCTTTTTTTTTCTGTTAATAATTTCCCCACTGTTTATATTACAAACAAACTACTGCATGTGTAGTCACATGTCTTTGTAGGTCCAGTTTGCGACATGAAAGCAACATGGAGGAGAACTTGTCCACTTGTCCATGATAAAAATATCATGGCTTAGCATAACAGCTGAGTTAGCATATTTACAGTAATCATGGTAAAGTTCAGTTAATCATGATATTGATTTGAGGTCATATCACCCAGCAATTAGTTGAAATATACAGTGCATCCGGAAAGTATTCACAGCGCATCACTTTTTCCACATTTTGTTATTTCACAGCCTTATTCTAAAATGGATTAAATTCATTTTTTTCCTCAGAATTCTACACACAACACCCCATAATGACAACA
>JAQMYJ010000039.1:18690179-18703229 GCA_030014305.1 Clarias laeviceps | reverse complement strand
ATTGCTGCAGAGATGGTTGTCCTTCTGGAAGGTTCTCCTCTCTCCACAGAGGACCTCTGGAGCTCTGATAGAGTGACTCGGGTTCTTGGTCTCTTTCACCCCACAAGTTAACAATTATTGTTAATAATAACAACAACAACAACATTATTATTATTATTATTATATATTATTAACAACAATCATAATAATAACAACAATAAATCCCAGATATGCTCTGGATTCACCATGACCCTGACCAGGATAAAGCCTTTATCGAAGCTGATGAAAAGAATAAGCTGTGCAGAATGCCAGAAATGAGAACACAAACCACAAGCTAACAAGTAACAGGAAATCCTTTCATCTTCAATTGAATAGCAATTGATTGCAAGCAAAGGGAAATTATATATAATAACAGTAGGAATGAGATAATACGTCAAGTCAATCCTTGTTCATAAAGCACTACAATGCATATCAACATGTTGGCTTCTACTGAAAGAATGCATTTAGCAGTACCTGGATGTAGAGGACATAAAATCTAAGACACAAAAAAAAAAACAATCAAACAAACAAACAAACAAAATTGTGTATATTGTGAAACTAAGTATTAAAACTATTAAAGTGAAGTGAAAGCCTGGCTGTTCATTTTAACCATAAACATTTATTTATAAAAAAATTTTTATTGTACAGTTAAATAAGAGGAGAGCTGTGCTATACTCACTATAATGAAGTCTAATGCTTGTAATATTTTGCACACCGAACCTATAGTAGCCTACATTAGCTTATAGAAAGTCTGAAAGTATTTGGTACACGTGGGCTCCCTTTAACCTTGAGACATGTTTTGAACATAACACGGCTACAGGTACAGTATAAGCAAACTGTAAGAACAGCGTGTTACCGATGTGTTGCCTCTCCAGCAAGTTAGCAAGCTACAATATTTTCACTGAAAACTAACAAACAGAGAGCGATATGATTTGGTATTTGGTGGACACTTACCATGAGTCACCGCAGGTGAGTGAAGTGAACCGGACACCTGAAAGGCTTAAATACTGCGCAATTCCTTTCACTTTCCGCTTCAGCCCGACGTTAATATTTACCTTGTTTTTACCGACCTCTGGAAATCACCTGCCCCCGTTAATATGACTCTTCCAAAGGTACTTCCTCTAGGTGTATGACAAAAGGTACAAAGAAACCATAAGCCTGTTGTACGGGTGTAGATTTAAAAGCCGAGGAATAGCAATGATTGAGAAAAGTTATATTATTCCATACCCTGTGGTGGAAATCACTTCCTATTTTCGCGCACATTCAGAAATAGCCGTGCTACACTCACAACGTACACAGATTTGACAAAACATACGAGTTGGGAAAAAAATATTAGACTATTATAAGACTATATACCTACAATATATGGCTATAGGTCCTCCATTAGGGAAAATATGTCTAAAATGTCTGCAATAGGAAATTCTGTTAATAATATATAATTTGGGGGCATTTTGTGCTTGCCATTTGCAATAGTTTCGATAGAAGAACATGTGGCCGTATTCAAATAAGTCAAACACTTAAGCTGGCTAAAATTAACAGGAAGAAGGGGGGGAAAGGAAATGGTTAGCTCTGTAGCCCAGTGAAACGTTGTAACCGTAAAAAAAAACGCAGCATGTCTATAAAACTGATCTCTGAACGGCTTTAAGATTCTGCAGCAGGTTAGAATAACGTGTATGATGTTTTACTTAATTTTTACGGCGCTCGTTACACCAAAGGAATATTAATTCCACTCCCTGTTGTAATGTCTCAGCGTCGTAACGCGCCGCCCATAAAACATCACTGTAAACTTGTTTTCTACATATTTATATATTATTTTATAATAATAATAATAATAATAGCGTTTACGGGGATCAAACAGGTGTGTGACGTTGATTGCTTTTTAACAGCGCAGGACTACGCAGAAGTACAGTAACCGCTTAGAAGTGAAGGTACTTCCGGAAACAGCTCAGGTGAGACACCAGTAAGTTTTCGACCGCCGTAAGTAAGTATATGTATTTGTTAGTAAATCCTTTGATCTGTAACAAAATGTATGTTTTAACGTCTGACTAGACCCGAAACCATTTGTTTTAATCAATGATTTGATACATTTTTGTGATTAATTATGTGCCTACGCACGTAGATCCGTGTCCCTTTAAAAACCTAGCAGTTTTCATAACCTGTTTTAAAATTGGTGCAGTGGAGAAAGTGATTCCTTTGGCACTACTGTGTCAACGGTGGAAGGGTCTTGTTCCAGTATTTCACCAAAAACCATAGCCAACAAGTCCATATTTTAAATGGAATAGTGTTTACGGTAAGCTGTTGACTCGGTTGCATGCACTGAGCAGCACGAATCCAATAGACATGGTATGTAAATATACCGTATGTATTGCTTTTGTTTTCTTTTTCATTTATTATTTTATTTAAATAATATATAACCCCTCCACTTGCCTGCTCAAGATTTCTGGGTCAATTTTTATAGCTTTTTATGAAATGACCTAAGTAACATTTAGTTAGGATTAATGATTAATATGTGAGTGATGATGGACAATAAACACTTCACAAGACAGATAGATAGATAGATAGATAGAACTGGCATGGAAATTCAGTGTGGCATTTCATTTATGATATATGATTACAGAATGGCAGAAAACAAAGACAGTGCTGAAAACAGCTCAAGTGGATCAGTAACGTTGAAGACCATGATCCGAAAATTCTCAATGAGAAAAAAAAAAGAAAAGGAAGTAGCAACACCAGATGGCACTGATTCTAATCCCAAGCCTGGCTCTCCTGATACACAAAGTAAAACACACTCACCTAACTCTCATTTTTACTTTCACTTCTGAAGAATAGTGCAGAATAAAACAGACAGAAAAACAAATCAATAGAAATAAGAATTATCTTGCAATATGTTTTTGTTATTTAACATTATAAAGCTGAGTAGAATTAGTACAAAGTAGTAGAGGTATGAAAGCACATATATTAAGATTTAGTAATCTGCTTTGATTGATAACAGTTCTAGTAACAGGATTGTGTAATACACTGTGCCAACTTTTCAGAAAAGCTTGGAATGAGATAATGAAAATAAGGGTTCTGCATGAATATGCACATGAAATACTGAATATAGTGGTGAAGTTAGTAGGCCACCATGATGTCCATGATGACAGTAAAATTATTTACACACAGGACAGAGAAAAATATAATATGTGAATTAAGTTTAATCATCCAAAAAAACAACTTTTATTCATAAAAACACTCAGGGGTTAACACACTTAATTAAGAGATAATACAACAAAACCAGAAACAAACAAAAAGAAGGAAAGCAAAGGTAATAATAATAATAATAATAATAATAATAATAATGACTACGGCATTACTACTACTACTACAACCTACTACTACTACTACTGCTAATAATAATAATAATAAAAACAAATGGAAAAAGTAAATTCATAAAAGAATCAGTGATACAAAATAAGGGCAGAAGAAAGATATAAAAAAATAGTTGTTTCTCAATTAGGTTTGTTAGCCTTTGAGTGTTCTGGTGAACATAAAGTACCTCATGCTTAAACAAAAAAATTTAATGTCACTAAAATATCACTAAAAATATTCACATGTATTTCTCTCTTTGGATAGTACTGTGTCACTCCCCTTACTCACTCTTTTAATTCTCCAGCTGGTGCATAACTTTGTTGTATGGTATAGTGGTTAGCACGGTCGCCTTTCACCTCGTTTGATTCTTGGCCAGGCTCGATTCCCGTCTCTGTGTGCATGGAGTTTGCATGTTCTCCCTGTGCTTGGTGGGTTTTCACCTAGTACTCCCGTTTCCTCCCACAGTCCAAAGACATGTAGATTAGGCTAATGGGCATTCCCAAATTGCCCGTAGTGTGTGAATGATTGTGTGAATGTGTATGTGCCCTGTGATGGATTGGCACTCTGTCCAGGGTGTACCCTGCCTTGTGCCCTGGGATAGTCTCCAGGCTCCCTGCGACCCTGAATACAAGATAAAACGATATAGACGAGAGAGTGAGTGTTGATCAGGTCAGAACTATTATGATTGGTCCAATTATTATCCTTTCTTCTGTGTTTGATTGATGCCTTCACACAGCTGTAAATGCATGGTATGCACTTGAAGAGAAAAAAGTGGCGCAGCTGGTGCGCTCTGGCCACAATTTTACCCAAGGGTTCTTTTAAAATAAATTTTTAAAGAACACTTGAAGGACTGTAGACGTGCAGTTTGTAAGTTGTACATCTTTATTTACTTGTTATGTAGAATCACCTACAACAGAAGATGGCTTAAGATGGATGAGTAGGAAAATAAGTTTCAATCGAAAACCCATATTTCCAGAAATATTTAAATCTATCCCAGAGACCAGCACTATAATGGAGAAAGAGACCATTAGCAAGTGCAATGACACTTATAATATTCCACCATCACCTTTGTCAGGTAAGCAGTTTAGTAAATACTAGAATTTACTAAGGCCTAATATAGGATATAATGCATATCTGTGAATGTGTCAAACAGTCATGCTCTGTCTAAATCTTAATCATTTTCTTTCCTATCTCTTGTGCAGTGATGGAAATTAACAAACTAATCGAAACAGAAGCCTTGGAAATGGCCTATTGTAATATACTCTCTCTGGAGAATGAGGTTAAGCTTGAGAAGGAATCTCTAGGAGAAGAAGGTTCTTCAGTGAAACTGGCCCATAAAGAAAAAGACCTGAATCTGCTTTACAACTACCTGAAGGATAAACTTAGTAAAATTGTCCATCAATCATGTGATCAGACTTCTTACAAAAAAGAGCTATTAGTGCAGGTGGTCCAAATCTTTCAGAATAAGGAAAAGAGGGGAGGAGATGAATGGAAGGAATGGAGAGATGTTTGGAGGATTGCAGTGAAGCAAGGGGTGAAAGAGACACTCGGGAATATTCCCCCTAAAAGATGTGAGCAAAATGATTCCTGTATAGGAGTACACTTGGAGCTTTTGGGTAAAAAGATTGTGGAGCTGCTGGAGATGGTAAAGGCAGAGATTCAGAATTTGTATCCACCAAAATTTCAAGTGTTTGAAACCTATGCTACATCTTGTCATGAGTTTGTAAGTGATCACTTAAAAGTGCTTCTGGGACAGGTCACAGAACTGAAAGATTATAATGCCTTACTGGATTTTGTTATCAACCAATATCATAGGTGAGAACTTGCCCTGTGCATTACAAATATTTGTACAGAGTAGTTAACAATAAAATCCAATTCAAACCAAATTTTCATTGTACTTTGCAGTGGGATGATTCTTAGTAGTCCATCTTTGCAACCAGAGATGAAGGAGCTGAAGTTTCCCACACTATCTGATGACTTGCTAGGCCAGATTAAGAAAGCTTATTTTGACTGTCTTCAGGTAAGAAACAACCATGTAAACCTCAGCAATAAAATGCTTGGTTTTGTTGCTAACTCATATTTATTAATTTATTAGTTTATTGTTATTATTTTTTTGATCAGGAGAATCTACCTGCCTCAATTGGCAATGTCATTAATACTGAAAAGGAGAATACATGGAGGAAGAAAGTAACACCCAAGAGAGAAAAAGATGAAATATTCCTGACCTCTGAAGTTTATACAGACATCTGTGATGTATGGAAACCATATTTCCATTTCCAAAATTGCATGTTGTGTGTTCTGTGTGGCCTGCAATGTTTTGGCTTACTTTGTCAACTGCCAGCATGTTTGATTAGTTGGGATAAGCAGGTTTCTTAAACTTGTTTATTAAAACCTAAATACATTTGTGACAAAGATGATTGGTAATATTTAGTCAAATGTGAGGGTACTCTAATCAAAACATACTCTTTCTCATTTAGTTGATCAGGAAATATTCTGATAGTTCTGCAAAAATTGATGGGAATCTGGAAAAGATGGCTGTATGTAAATGTATGGAGGCTCTGAAACACTTTCCCAAAAGGTAAGTAAATGCCGCTTTCATGTGTCATATTGTAAACTTTAAATATAAAACCTAAATGGTGTGTAAAATTTATTTGACATCTATGGAATGACCAGTTTATACATTTCCAATGTTGCCTTTTAGTTATGTAATTGTTTGTTTATGTAATTTGTGTTCATTTAATTTAGATTTGAAGAGGAATTTTCAAAGCACAGCCGCACTTTGTTGGAGTCAGACTTACTGGACAGCTGCCTGTGGGCTGAATATCATGTTTCCTATATCAACAGTTTTAGCTCCCTTAAGTAAGTCTACAGTAAGACTAATGCTTCAGAGGCAGTCATTGATCACTGTACTTGGGCCGGTAATTAAGCACATTGGCTAATTGGCGTTCTCAAATTGCCCGAAGTGTGTGAATAAGGGTGTGTGTGTGTGTGTGTGTGTGTGTGTGTGTGTTTGTGTGTGTGTGTGTATGTAGGTATGTGTGTGCCCTGCGATGGATTAGCACCCCATCCAGGGTGTACTCCGCCTCGTGACCTTATTGAAATCTTGCAAGCATCTTTGAAACATGACACTATCCCAGTTTTGTAGTCTCTGCATTGATTATGAATATATAATAAATGTTCATATATTGTATGTTTTTGTTCCAGGGAGCACATAGAGGGCTATAGAGAAAAGTGTGCAAAGCAGGTGGAAGAACTTATTACAGAGGTGGATGGATTTATTGTCCATTTGAGACAATCTCTCCTGGAAAAATTTAGAGCTGAAATTGAGGTGGGCTGTTTCGGATGTAGGGGTTATATGACCAAATTTTCCCATTTGTGTGAATTGCTATACAGTTGATAAAACAGCCAGTTGATTTAAAATAATTGTTAATGCAGACTCCTTATTTTTTCTTTACTTCCTTATACTTTATTTGTTTCAGCACTTCCTGGGACGTCTGATGACCAAGGATTGGCTCAACACAGATACTGATTTTAATGAATTGGTTAACAGAATAGAGACTTACTCTGGATATAGCAAATCTATGAGACAGCTACCTGCACAAGTGAGTATGATCATTTGGACTCCTGGTTAAGAAGTCCAGTTTAAGAAAAGAGTATAATTATCGAATATGCTACATATTATCCTAACATTGTCTTCCCCTGTAGAGTTTTGCCAATGATGTGCATTACCTTGTGGTGAAGGGGTACATATCTGAACTACTGAGGAATAAATATTCCTGCAAAGGCAAGAAACATGAGGATGCTGCAGCTAAAATTAATGAGCAGTGCACTGTGCTTAACAAACTGTTCTGTGAAATGGTAAGAGAGAGGTTACTGTATGTGTTCAGATTTTTTAAAAAAGTATTTTTGCAAATACTTCTCATTATGCAGAGAAATATTAAAAATGTATTCCTGTTGTACAGGGATCCACGCTAGACTGGCTTCACTCACTGGGATTTTATATCAGTAAAATCATTAAACAGGAACATGAGAAAGATATGAAGAATATCTTAACACCATTGGTTGAAAATTACCCAGACATAAGGTACAGTAAGCACAGTTTCTCATTGTTTATAACAATCTATGTTTATCACATAGTACAGCACATTTGAGATATCATGTTCTAACAATATTTTTTTCAATTTCAAGTAAAAAGCAATTCTCAGCTATTCTGTCCTTCAGAGACAATGGTTTAAGGTTTGAGAGGTCACCGGCCATTCAGTGCTTCATTGAGCTTAAACGGAAGCTAGAAAACAATAAAACAGAAAATCCTGGAAACCATGTCTTCTTCAGTGACATCAAGGTACTTGTGTTAACTAATAAAACTGTGTACTATACTCAGTAGACGATCTGTAAATTGATTTTGAAATAAAAAGTATGTAAATATAAATTATTTGCTATTTAATCATAAATAAATTTAATTATAAGGAGGGCTGAATGGTGGCTTATTGGTTATCACTGTCACCTTGCACCTCCAGGGTCTGGGTTCAGGGTTCTTCGGATTCTTCCCACAGTCCAAAGGCATGCATATTAGACAGTGTGTGTGTATGTGTGTGTGTGTGTGTGTGTGTGTGTGTATGTGTGTGTGTGTGCCCTGCGATGGTTTGGTACCCTGTCCAGGGTTACCCCGCCTCGTGCCCTTCGTCTCCTGGGATAGGCTTCAGGCCTCCCACGACCCTGTATACAGGATTAAGCGGTATAGACGATGAGTGACTGAGTGAATTATAAGTGAATTACTGGATCCTTAGTTACATAGGAACAGCCTATTACCACCATTTACCAGATTTATTTCCGTATTAAAGTACAGTATTTATGGAGTTTTTATTTTTGAATTTTTAGTGAAACAGACATCAGCCTGGGGACCTTCTAGAAGTCCATAAGCCTTGATGACCTCTATCATTACATCAATCATGTTGGATGCAAGTGCAGGTTTTATTAGTACAAACAAACAAATCCAATAGACTGTTCAAAGTATGTAGTCACGAAACAGACACTAATCAGGTGATGAACAGGCAATACCAGATCGGAACAAAGAAAGAGCAGAAAGACTTAATAAATTATTATAGAATAAATGTATTACAATTAAAATGTAAAAATACTGTCCTTTGTAGAATAACGATTATTAATAAGCAGGGACACTTTGAAAGGAGAGTTTGTGTGCTGTTTTAATATGATATATAACAAGTATACAACTTCACATTTATGTAGTTATCTAATCAGCCAGTCCTGCTGCAGCAGCGCAATTCAAAACATCATGCAGATGCCAGTCATGTGCTTTAGTTAATGTTCACATTAAACCTTATAATGAAGAAATATAAGATCTCTGTGATTTTAACAGTGGCGAGGTTGTTGGTACCCAATGGGCTGGTTTGAATATTTTACAAACTATTGATATGTTGGAACATTTATACTCAACAGTGTTTAAAGTTTACACAGAATGATGCAGTAAACAAAAATACTGAGTGAGCAACAGTTCTGTTGTTGGTGGTGGAATTAGCTCAGTGGGTTAACATTAACTGATTCTCATGGCCACTGCTTACATGTTTTTTTGTATTGCACTGCTGGGACAGTATAATGTATAACAATGATTTCCGAAACTACAGTTAAATTAGTAAATTGTTTATAACTGTACATCACCACAGTAAATTTGAAATGATCAATTGAGATGTTTAGAATTTCATTTCATTTTTTTCAGTACACTGACTTGTGCATTCTTTTTTTCCTTTTTTTTTTTTTTTTTTTAAAGAATGCACCATATTGTTGATCATGGAGGCTGTCATTTCACTTTTGGCCTCAGGCACACATTAGAGTGCTTTAGGAACAAACCACCAATGGGACTTCTGAAGGTTCTGCTTTTATAAAAGTAGTTACACTTTTCGATGGTTCATTAATCTTAATGTGTTTTATTAGTTCTGCATGCTAGACACATGCTTAATGGTTGTGGAAATAGGAAGGGTATACTTTTTTCCTTTCTTGGTTTTTCAATGTGGATGAAAATTTTTTGGAAAAAAAGACTACATATTGAAATATGTTGTGATTTTTATTGTCATGTTAAGTTATTCGCTTGGTTTTATAAGGTGTTGAGGACTATCCAACTGTTATTTGGTCTATGTTACAATTTTCCCTGAACATCAGGCAGAATCTAAATGTACAAAAATCTTTTACATTAATTTACATTTTATAGCTGGGGTGTGTTAAGCACAGTATCAGAACAAAATTGTTGTTTATGGCCAGATCCCACAAAATTAGGAAACGTCAAAACATAAAGGCTAATGTGTGTAAATAAAAACCATAATAAGCTATTGAAAAATATTCTTCTTCTTCTTCTTCTTCTTCTTCTTCTTATTATTATTATCATCATCATTATTATTATCATTAATAATAATAATAATAATAATAATAATAATAATTCTGTAAATAAAATAATAATTCTGTTTATATTCTGAAAATAAAGTAAAATAACTGTTAATAATAAATTAAGAGACCATATTTTTTGAAAGGTGTTTTAATGTAATAATTTTTTGGGCTATAATTCGTGTTTAAACTATGATTCACAATTTACTTCATATTTTAAAAGAATACACATTTACATTTTCTCATTTCTGTGGTTTTTATAATAAGTCTACTTAGATGCATATGTGTGGAACTATTTAATTTGGATTCCTATTTGATACAGTTTTCTTTGTACATTACTGTTATTTGCCACGAGATGGAGCCACAGCTAGTTTTGAATCTTAGTACCCAGGATGCTTTGCTATCTCAAATATAGAAAAAGATATTAAAATTCTGTGTATTATTAGAAGGATATGAGATTTTTTTTTAACATTCTAGCTTACATTTGGAAAGTAATATGGTGCTCTTTGGATCTATGCATTTATGAGAACTGACTGTATCAATTGTATCATTCAGTTCTTTTAATGCTTATGAAACACAATGTGTAAAAGAAACTGACAAAGCTGTCCTGTTACAAAATTTTAAAGAAAAAATATTATGCCATGTAGGTATATGACAAGCACAAGGCACACCACTACATATGAACAGTACCGGTCTGTATAAATAGGTTAGCAGGACTAAACATTACAAAGAGTTTATGAATCTTTTAGTAATGTGGAGTGAATCTATGTGTAAGGTAACCTGGAATAAAAGTTTCTGTTGGATTTACAAAAGTAAAAAAAAAAATTCTGATTTTCTTTATAATTATCTGAGTTTGTTAGTAAATGCAAATACCCATATATTAACCAGGCATACGTACAGTATAGCACAGCTTATTTGCATTTGATGATGCCTCCAAATTTCTATAACATGCAAAGGTGAAACAGCTGATGGGTTAAGTAAAATAAATATTTACATATTTATATACCAATCAACAATAACAGTAACACATTAACATTGATTAACAACTTTATACCAGTAAACTTGTGACAGGATCATAGGCACCTAATGCTCATGTATGAATGTGCGGATCAAAGGCCAGTCTGTTTGGTCCAATCCCACAGAAAACCCATTACAGCACAAGAGCTCAAGTCTGCAGACCTGGTCTCCACACTCCCCAGATCCTAATCCAATCGACCACCATGGCATGTGCCAGATAAACAATCCCAACCAACAGAGGCCCACCCTGCAACACACGACACCCAAAGATTCCACCGCTAACATCCTGGTGGCAGACACCACACCCCCAGAGGTCTTGTGGGGTCATGCTCAAAAGGGCCAGGGCTGACCCGGAGGCACAAGGGGAACTTATACAATACTCGGCATAATGTTTTGTGCTGTAAAGTTATGGCTGATTGATATGATGTGAATCATTCTGCAGTGAAAATAAAATGGTTTGTTCTGAAAATAGAAGAAAAAAATACTCTACAGGCAAATGTTTTGCTACATACTAGATTCTAGATCAGTCACATTGGCCACCTCCTGCTGAATTATTGCACAAAATTAAAAGAATTTGATTTTGCCATATGTAGCC
Source organism: Clarias laeviceps (assembly GCA_030014305.1). Classification (NCBI taxonomy): domain Eukaryota; kingdom Metazoa; phylum Chordata; class Actinopteri; order Siluriformes; family Clariidae; genus Clarias; species Clarias laeviceps. The sequence goes on along the minus strand of JAQMYJ010000039.1, from coordinate 18,691,858 downwards.
AATTTACACATGTTCTGAGGCACTGACGCACATCCTCCTTTTAAACTTAATTAATTGAATATCCAGTATTGGTTTTTTTTTCTTAATTTTAGGATTTATGTTGGCTAAAGATCGCCAGAGACTCAGTTGTACGGATATCTAGAGGAAGTTCATTCCACCATGTAGGTGCCAGAACAGAAAAGATGCATGTCATCCGTGAACTCTGAGAGATGGTGGGACCAGCCGAGCAGTGCTGGAGGATTGGAGGGAAGGTGGTGTGGTGGGTGGTGTGATTAAAGCTGAGAGGTATATGGTTGCTTGGCCTTTTTAGCTTTGTAGGCAAGCATCAGGGTTTTGAATTTAATGCGGCCAGCTACAGGAAGCCAATGCAGGGAGCGGAGAAGTGGAGTAGTGTGGTAGAACTTGGGAAGGTTGAAAACAAGATGTGCAGCTGCATTCTCGATCAGTTGCAGGGAACAGATGCAGTAGTCCAGTCTTGAAATAACAAGAGACTGAACAAGATCCCGAGTAGCCTGTGAGTTGCACTGTTATATGGTTAATGTGTGGTGAAATACAGCATTGCACTTTTACCACCATGTTTAACGGGAAGACAGGCCAGGTTGGCTTCCCTTTCTAAAAAACAAAAGATTAACCAATCAGAAAATGTTATCTCCATCTTCATAGCTCTGACAAACTGTCATTTGACAGAACCATGCCAAGGAAAGCCTGGGTGAAGGTACGGGTTTTATAATAACTACATGGTGTACTTCAACACCTGTTGAGACCTTCACCTACTGTATGTGCTCATTGTGTCAGTTATCCAGTGTTAACTCTAGTTATATCCATAAGGTGCACTCTGTTTCCCCTCACCTTGGCAGGTATTTAACACCTCAATACCCCCTGCAAAAATGTCATGAAGAACTTACAAGGATTGGTCAAACTAGGATGGTGTTCAGAGATGACCTTTCATTCTCATATCATCAAGATGGCAATTTTGACCATGGAAAATATGTAACAATGTTGGGATGTGTGCTACACTTCTCAGTAATACCTATGAGGATGAAACTCTCCAATGGACAACCAGCGTGATAATAGGCCATGGTAAAGACCATTGCAGTGGAATAATCTGTGCTTATACAGGCATACTTCCTGTGTACTTTGTATGATGAATAACTGGTCTGATAAACAAGCAAGTATGCTTTGCTATGCCACACCTCTCCTCTCATCTGTGAGAATAAGTCTGCCAACCTCAGTAGGACCCCATCAGCCCCAGCAGCCTGTTCATACCTTTTTTGGTTTGAGTTATGATGTCTGTCATATGTTGGGGCATGAAAGTTGCTGTCAGCTATACTGAATCGACGTGATGGTTAAGCTAACAAACAGGTAGAAATTAACAGTTCTCAGTATACCTCTCTAATGGAACAGAATAAACAGGTACAGAAGTGGTGGAGTGAGAGGGAACTGTCTAGTTAATTGATCATTTCAAATATATACTGTGGGGTCAAATATATTTGAGTGGCCATCAATATACAGCCGTGGCCAAAAGAATTACACAAATATAAATTTTCATAAAGTCTGCTGCCTCATTGTTTTTAGATAATTTTGTCATACACTACCATTCAGAAGTTTGGGGTCACTTTCTAACTCCATGATCGTTCCTGATTTTTATTTCTTTCTACATTGTAAAGGAATGCTGAAGG
>JAQMYJ010000039.1:18661753-18674987 GCA_030014305.1 Clarias laeviceps | reverse complement strand
AGTCCCTTGCTCCTTCATTTGAATATCCTGATCTTTTATTTCCACACTGACAGATTTGGTTTGTTTGTCTGCATCAGTCCCTTTTACATCTACTGAGAGTGGCTCAGCTGACAATTTTATCTCTGCCTCTGGTAGACTTATTTCAGGTCCTTTAACCTCTACATCAACATCAGGGATCTCTACTGATGCTTTTGGACCTTTAATGCCAAACTTTGGAAGGTTGATTGAAGGAAATTTTGAACCAAACTGTGACTGGCCTTTTAGTTCTGCATCTTCTATAGATAATGTTACATCAGCAGTTGGCTTTTCAATCTCTAAATTTCCTTCAGGCAAAGGCACATCAACTTCAGGTGCCTTAACTTGTGATTTATCAAATCCAATTTTAGGAAACGAAAAGCCTGGTGTCTTCATTTTTACTTCAAAATCTTTGGAATCCACTTCTGACAGGTCAGATTTAACTTCCACTGTTCCATCTTGCAATTCAACATCAGGTGGATGTACTTCTGCTGTTGGTACAGAAATATCAATCGTTACCTTCTCTGAACTTGCATCTCCTTTTGCACCTTTTACTTCAAATTTTGGAAATTTGAGTTTACTCCCTTGCTGCTTAATCTGGAAATCCTGATCTTTCATTTTCATGCTAGTTTTCATTTCTTTGACTGCATCGGGCCCTTTTAGATCCACTGAGAGTGGCTCAGCTGACAATCTTATCTCTGCATCTGGCAGACTTATTTCAGGTCCTTTAACATCTACATCCACATCAGGGATCTCTAGTCTTTTTGCTCCAAAATTTGGCAAGGTGAACGAAGGCACTCTAAACTTTAACTCTTGTTGTTCTGCATCTTTCTTTGACCTTGTAATATCAGTAGTTGCTCTTTCAATTTCTATACTTCTTTCTGGTAAAGACACATTTAGAAGAGTCACATCACCTTCAGGAGCCTCAACATCTGATTTACTAAAGTCAACCTTAGGAAAGGAAAAGCCTGGTGTCTTCCTTTTTGTTTCAAAATCTTTAGAACATACTTCTGGCAGGGTGGCTTTTAATTCAGCTGTTATACCCTGCACTTCAACACCAGTTGGATGCACATCTACTTGTGCCTTTGGTACATAAATGCCATTCTCTTTCTTGTCTGAACTCAAATTTATTTTAGGGCCTTTTATTTCAGGAATGCTGATTCCAGATGTTGGCAATTTGAACTTACTTGCTTTCTCCTTAATTTGGATATCCTGAACTTTCATATCCATACTCAGAGAGTTGATTTCTTTGTCTGCATCAGGCCCTTTTAAATACACAGAGAGAGGATCAGCTGATAATTTTATCTTTGCATCCGGTAGAACTATTTCAGGTCCTTTAACATCTACATCCACTTCAAGGATCTCTCTTGCTGTCTTTGGAATGTTCATTCCAAATGGCAGGTCTACTTTCACTTCATGTGTCCCAGCTTGTACTTCACTATCAGGTGGATTCATCTTTAGTTTTTCCTTTGAAATGTCAATATCTGAACTTATATATATTTTTGGTTCTTTTACTTCAGGAAATTTTGGCGGCTTGACTTTACTCCTTTGCATCTCTCCTTGGATGTCCATAAAAATAAATTCAGATTTCTTTTCTTTGTCTCCATCAGAGTCTTTAATAGTAAGTGGCTCGGAGGGCAATTTTACCTCTGTATGTGACAAACTTATTTGAGCTCCTTTAACATTAGGCTCCACATAAGAGGTGTCCACCACTGCCTTTGTAACTTTGGCTCCAAAATGTGGAAATTTGATTGAAGGAATTTTGAACTTTGTTGCATCCTTCTGTTTACCCTCTTTCACTGATATTGCAATTTTTGCGTCTGCACTCTGCGTCTTTATCCTTCCTTCTGGTAAAGCCATATCAACATTTGTGAGATTAACATCAGCTTCTTGGGCTGTATGTTCTGTTGGAGCTATTCCAAACCTGGGAAATGAAAAGCCTGGCCTTTTAATTTTCACTTTAGTTATTTCAGAATTTATTTCCATTTGGTCTGTGCTCACATCAAGTTTGACATCTGGTAATTCAACTTTAGAGGAATGTACTACTGGAACTTTAGCACTTTCTCTCTCTGATAATGAACTGTCATCATCTTTCTTTGATGTACAAATAATTCTTGGTGCTTTTACTTCTGGAAAGCTTATTTCAAATTTTGGCAGTTTGAACTTTGTCCCTTGCCCAGCTTCAGTATCATGAGCTCTGCCATACACATTGACAGACTGCCCATCTTTATTTACATCAATGCCTTCTAAGTCAGATAATAAAGGCTTATCTGATGATTTTAATTTATCCTCTGGTAAAATTATTTCAGCTTCTTCTACTTGCACATCCTCAGCTGAGATATCTACTGCTCCCCTTGGAACTTTACTGCCAAATTCTGGCAGGGTAATTGAGGGAATTTTATATTTAATTTTGCCAGTTTCTATTTTTTGTGGCAAGTCCTTTTTATCCATATTATCTTCTAAAAGCTTAATTTCCTGTACTGGAGCATCTATATTCTCAATGGCCCCTATTTTGGGCATTTTGAATGGTTGTTTTTCATGGATTCTGGTTTCTTCAGTATTTATTTTAGAGGGATCCCTCTTCTGTAATTCAGTACTAATATTTGGAGACTGATTTTCAGGTGGGATTGGTTTCTTTGATTTCTTGTCATGACCCTTCTTGTCACTGTGTTTTTTAGTTCTTGGTCTTTCAGCTTTGTCAAGGTATGCACCACTGACTGTTTTGATTACTGTGTCTTGTAGTTTTGATTCCTTTATGGCTTCCATCCCTGGTATTTCAATATCTTCCCGCTTTGGGAGTTTGAAATTTATATCTCCTAATCTCTCATAATCTGTTATCTGTAGCTGTGTGTAGTCTATTTTCATCACAGGTGTTGATGTTTGCTCATCAATAGATGGTAGTTCAACTTTTGGCACCTTGAATGCTGTGTCCTTATCTACAGTATCAGTAGATGGTGACTTTTCTTCACCCACTTTACTTTTAAGGATAGTAGTGCAACTGTCTGTACTCGTGGTAGATATTTTACGTGGAGATCCCCTAGGGGTCGACTTCTCTGACTTCTGTTCCATAATTGTAATTTCTCTTTGCACAAGAACTCCTGTTATGTCTCCCTCAGGCAGTTTAAAACAAGGGAATTTGGAGACAGCCACTTTAACATCCTCAACATTAAACTCTTCATCCATTTGATGATATTGAATTTCTCTCTCCTTTGTAATATTTATAATTTTCTCGTTTTTTATTAGCTTAATTTCTGGTGCCTGAAGACTAGGTTTAATTTCTTTTTTTTCCATTCCTGGAATTTCAATATCGTCTCGTTTAGGTAGATGGGTCCTAATTTTTTCCACCTCTGTAATTTTTATTTCTTCATCTAGTACAAATCCAGAGTTTTCTGTCTTTGGCAATTTAAATTTTGTTGTTGATGTTCTATCTAGATCTGCTAGAATTAATCTTTCTGTTGGTAACGTGGAAGTTTCGATTTCTTCTTTGTCAGTTAATTTGTTTTTAGTTTTCCGCACTTGCATTAACTCAGAAAAATCTGGTGAAATGAACTGAAGCCCATTTTCTGTGTGAACAAAGTGTGACTTTGCTGTGGCAATGTCTGCCATCGGACCTCTGGTTCGAATTCCATAACTCTCATTTTGAAACCCTGATCTCCTTTGCTTTTCATCACCAATCCTTGGAGATTTTTTTGATGTTCCTACACAAATATCTAAATTTGGCATCCCAAGTTCTGCATGCCCAAATTCCACTTTTTTCTCTGAGCTATCTTTTCCTGTTCCCTGTATGCTGAGATCATTGTCAATTTTTTCTACCACTGCCTGTGGTAATACCTCACTGTCATGGACTGGTGGAGATGAAATTGTGTGCAAACCTCTGAAAGATTCTGCTTGGTTTTCTGCTCCAATATCAGGCGCTCCCTCCTCATGAACTCTGACTTTCATTTCTGAACTCTCTCTTTTTCCTCCATCTGCAAGAGCAACTGAAATATATGTAGTCTTTAATGTGTTGCCCAAACTAATTAAATGAGCTTCATGCCGTTCCATTTGAAATGGATCATCATTCTCAGTCTTGGTAGAAATCTCATATTCAGCTCCATCCAGGACCTGTAGGATATCTTGATTTTTTCCCTCATGTCCCTCAGCAACCTTTTCTTCTAATATACCCTCCTCAACAGACTTGCTCCTGTGGCCCTTCATCTTCATTTTTAGTTCAACCTTGTGCTTTTTTTTCTTGTCCTTTCCATCTGGACATTTCAGTGGAGATTTTATTGGAGATTCATTGTCACTTGTTGGTGGGCTCAGCTCTAATTTCCTGTGTTCCTCTGCTTCTGATGTGCTGTGAGATCTGTTGAACTGCACTCTTGGTCCCTTGCTAAAGGATGGGAACTTTGGCCATGAGATGCGTTCTTGCTGTTTTTTCATTTTCCTCTGACTTCTCATCACTGGTGGCCCATGGTCTTTTTCCTAGGAAAGGAAATAAAAGAGCACTAAGTACTTTACATAACAACAGCTAAAGCAAGAAAAAATTTATTACAGTTACCTCTGGATGCATAAGTTCAGTGTTTTCTGGTATGGATGGTTCCACTTTACGTCTTAGGAGGAATTCCATTTTATATGGCTGAGCACGCTCAAGAATTTGAAGAGCATCTTCGTATGAAACATTATCAAAGTATACTGTAGCACTTAGTATTTGATCACCTGAGTGAGATGCAAATAAAAAGTAGATGTTTAAGACACAAATTAAACAGTGAAATACAAGCTATGATTGCAATCTTTTAATACCCTCTTTCACTCTCAGCTCTCTGGAAGCAGGTGAATCTAGTTTCACTTCTTTAATGAAGATCCCCTCTTTCCCTCCACCAGTCACGACTAAGCCCTCAAGACATGCTTCTTTCACTGTTTTCACAATCACTTCAGATTCACCACTCTGCACGTCCTGCAACCACAGATGGCAAAATTTGATGCTCATTAAAATGAGCTTAATCACATGCTATGGCAACTATGGAAATAAGAAAGCAAATATTGGACTGCCATGTTGTTGGTTAGGCATCACTTGTTTTTTTCCTTCAATTGTCCTCCATCTTTATATTGAAGTAGGCATATTTTTTTAATTGTATATACACATAGATCCTTTTAAAACATTTTCCATATACTGAATATATGTAAAAATGTTAAGTGGAGTAACTTGGTCTGCAAACGTTTTGCAAGATGAGCAAAATTTACTAATAAATTTTATCTTGTTAAAATAATGAGGTCTTGATAACTGAGTATTGTAGTACGCATGGGCTTTGTCTGCTGAATGTCACATGATCACAACTGAGACAATGGTTCTTTTCTCTCTGGAATTGTGGGTAATCGTCTCCCATGTTCAGTCTCAGTGCGCATGCATCACTCATATAGTCAACATTTGTGCACACGTGTACTGTTTACTAAAATATTGTGACCATATGTGTGTGTGTGCACGTAAAGCATTTTTTTTATTTTGTGTCCAATTGTAGTAACTGTACTGCAACAGCCCCCATGAAGAAAAAAAGGTTTGCGGGCGCACACACCACACACGAGTGTTTGAAAGTCGGCCTACAAAGTAGCCCCCCTGCTTCTGCTCTCATCTAATACCAGTCATGATTCTTTTCAAAGGGAAAGTGCTGGTTAATTTGTTTTATTTTTACTTTATATAATTTTTTACTTTTATATTTTGTATTAATTATTTTTTTATGAATATTTTGGGTTGTGGAAAGAATTATCAAAGTTTCCACTATTTCTTATGGGGGACATTTACTTTGATATACGAGTGCTTTGATATACGAGCATACTTTCAGAATCAATTATGCTCGCAATCTAAGGTTCCACTTTATGTGTAATGAAAAACAAATTATTACAGTAAACTTTACCTCTGTTTCATTCATTCTGTCAGATGTGTGCTTCTCAAACAGAGATCCAAAGCCTGATTTTCTGCTTTTCTTGTTGCTTCCACTTTTGTGTACCGGGTCAGACATATCCTCCTCAGCCTGACAAAACAAAATTATAGATTATATAGAACAATATATCACATATTTAAATAGACCTGAAGCTATATTAAATATATTGAATAGATTGTAGGTACCTGTTTTTCAACAGGAAATTCTTCTATTGGGGAAGAGCCTTGAGGACGAGGTCTCTCCCTCTCTAAAACCTCAGGGTCCTCACACACCTAATAATATCAGCAAATATATGTATTTTTTAAATCAATACAGCAAAACCCCAAATGCCACATATTTTAATCTGTTTATAGATTAACGTTATTGGAGAAGTAAATACCCAGCCAAATCTCACAAAATCCACATGAAAACAACAATTTTAATAAAATTCATAAATTTCATCTGTTCCCCTAGCCCAGAATTACCCTTTTGTTCTCTAGTTCATGGAAGGGGTTAGAAAGATATTCAAACATTATAATATTTATGAATTTTCCAATTAAATTTACAGCATTTTGCAGACAGTCTTATCCAGAGAGGCATACATTTGATCTCATAACATGAGTAGTTATGGGGTTAGGGCCTTGCTCAAAGGCCCAACAGTAGCAACTTGGTGGTGCTGGGGTTTGAGCCTGGGTCCTTCTGATTAATAGTCTAATCCCTTAAACACTAAGCTACCCCTGCCCTCTGTCCCTGTACCTTAAACTGTGTTCTGAAATTGATTAATAATACAATAGACACTCACTGAATCATCTTCTGCTTCTTGTTCTGGTCCCCTCAGCCTTCGCCCAGCACCTGTTTCACATTAAAAACAGCAATTTTCACTGAAAGTAGCACTCAGTTAAATAAATGTGCTTAAGTTTACATAAGAACCACTAACCCACAAAACGTAAATAGTAATGCCCAACAATCATCATTACTCATTAAGTACAGTTTCTGCACTGTGCGCTGAGCTCATTCTCAGTGTAAACACCCATGGATTAGCTGTGTACTACTGCAAATTAGTTTTTGAAAAAAAACAAAACAAGAAACATAGTTACTGTCATGTGCAATATTTTAAATGACAGTTTCTGCTGTAGCATAAGATTTGTTTTTAATGATTTATTGCATCACAAAAGACACGCATATTTGCCATAAAAAAGTATCTCTATACTGTTCTGAACAAACACTGTAAAGACAGTATCTAACTACAAACATATTTCTATTACAGAACACAAACACATTGACACAACTACATTCCCGATTGCTGTAAGATCAACAACACATTAATAAATTGCAATGCCCACTGCATCACCAATCATTAAACCATGATCATTCTGCAATCAATGACTATTCAGACAAAAACATTGCACTTACCTGAGATATTGTCAACTAGGCTCTTTCTCTATAAGTCCTAAATACTTCTCATGTGTTACTGTGCTTTACCCAATCCACTATGCATTCTTGGTCTCATCTGTATTTCAGTACAGGAGGCGTTGCAGTGCCCTGCCCTTTTCCACAAACAGGTTTGGCAATATAAGCAACATGTACACTTATTATTAAAAGCAATTCTTTTAATACATTTTACGTATTCAGTTACTGACCATATAACTGTAAATGATCATACATGAGTACAGGTGTAAATGGACACCTAGAGATTTAAGAAACATTTGAGGTGGTGTTCCTTCAATTTGTAAGCAACAAGTGGCACAATAGTCTTCATTTATTGCAAATAAATCAGCTCAGCAATCTTAGTAAAGTTAATGTGTTTATGGTACTTGCCTTCGCTACCAACAAATAACTGTGCTGAGTTTTGCAAACAAATTAGTTAGTTACCCTTTTTATCACACATTCATTTCCACTCTGTTTAATTTTACAGTAGAAAATCAAACCACACAAACACGACATAACAGAACTCATGGTGCTGAACTTTTTGTTGTTTTATGTTTTTCATTTACATATTTTATATATAATCTGTCCAGTGAGTTTTGTGTCTTTGTATGGTCTGAGAATCCCTACACTTCTAAATTCATGACGCAGTTCCGCCCTACACAAATATTTGCTTTAAGGGTGCCACTTAAACGATAAGGCCATGACAGATTAAATTCATTAAAAATGGTTGTCTAATGTAAATGGCCAAGTTAAGAAATGTCACAATTAGTAAACCTGTTCCTCATGTAAAGATATACGTTCAAGTGATTGTGCATTGCACATGCTTTGGTATACACAAATGACCTCAAACCAGTTCTTCTGTTAGGAGTCAACATGAACAGATTTTTTAAAATTTATAAAATAAAGAAGCACACACTTTGGTATACAGAGTTCACCTCAAACCATAGCTTTTTTTAGTAGTCAGCATGAACAGCATGGTTAAAAAAAACAATATATAAAAAACAATAACAAATAATAATAACAACAGTAATTATAATAATAATAAAAACACTTATAGTTGTTGTTCCTAGAGTTTCATACTTTTAAGAGTTTTATTGGATTTGAGTTTTGCAAGTATTGTAGTAAAAGACCCATTCCCATGATAGGTTCTAGTTGGTAATAAATAAATAAATAAATAAATAAATAAAGGAAAATAACCCTATCATTTTTTTCTCAGTAGTCTAAGTATAGCAAGCCTATCCAGTGTTTACAGATTACAGTTTATGTGTGCAAAGAACCAACAGCATTATTAAGAAGTTTCAATAGAATCAACCCAGGTTTTGATTCCCATAGTGTGTTGAAAATTTCATTCAAGGTGATACGTTAAGCCAAGACACCTTGTTCACTAAGACCTAAGCACATCCAATCAAGATTCAAAGAGTAAATCAACAGATATAGCTGTCAAAAAACAGATTTCAAATGGACATTGCAGTGGATTTACAGTAACATATTGTTATGAAGTTCCTGGTGATGGACCAAAATGGCTCTTCTCAGCACTGACTCATAAGTGTCTTATTACACTTGCGCTAATTTGCTTATGGGAATAGACTACACAATATCAGGAATTATGCACAATGAGTAACATGGAAGCCTACTGCAATGTGTTGCAAAAGTTTTGCAGTTACCATATCTGGTCTAAAATAAGTTTACGCATTATGTCATTTTAGTGGTTGTTTGCTGGCTCTCTTCCTTCCCCTGAATAAACTATATTAATTGTCAGAAACCATCCATACATTTTAAAAATGTATATTGTTATAATTATCGTACTTTACTGTACAAGTAAATTTTTTGTAATGTCTATGAAAAAAAATGCTGTTTAGGTGACATGGGGTTGTCACTTTTATAATCACTAATAATAATTATAAACATTCCTGGTAAAAAATAATACTTCTGAAATGCCTAAGTGTAAAAGCGGCCACATTACTAAATCAATCTAGTATGGAAGTGGATAACCTATGAGCAGAATTACAGGAATTGAAGTTTGGTTGTTTTTGCTTTCATGCCCACGAGAATCATCCTTGCACTAACACAGTTAAAACTGAAGCTAAATCACAGATCTTGACCTGTACTGAAAAAAAAAACAGTCAGATGGCCACATACACAATTTAAAGGAAAACTCAGCTTTTTGCCCTCAGGTTATAAGAACATGAGAGTCAATTCCTTCATGATTCCATTAACTGATGATCCACAGTGGTATCAGAAACTATCATATATTTGTTTATAGGGAAAGAGGGGTTTAATAAAAAAGTGCTTTATTGATCCTACTTTTAGTTATCGTTAGAAAACCAATAACCATTCATAGTTATAAAGAGCCCTATAAAATTGTGGGACTTTCAGTTGACTTATAAATGGGTACTAAGTAGTCATAAACAGAGATTAATAATGTATCTGAGCACTTTATGAAGATACACCAGTGTTCCGGTAACCTAATCCTGCTTTTGAGTTTCTTGTTGGATATATTCATAGCTGCACAATAAATGTATTATTACGTCTTTGAGTTTGCTGGTTTTTCTAGTTAGGATCTTCTTTTTAAGTATTATAGAATTATCAGAGCTATATCATTTGATTAGTGCCAGTTTTGTTTATGTCACTGGTTCTCAATCCCAGTCCTGATGGACTAGCCGCTCTGCATATTGTAATGTTTTCCCTGCTCTCACACACCTACTGTACTTCAATTCAGAAGAGGCTGTTAATTGGGCTGATTAGTTAAACCAGGTGTGTTAGGAGCTGATAAAACACAAAATGAGCAGGGCAGGTGGTTGTCCAGGACTGGAGCTGCAAACCACTGGTCTATATCATGTAGATAAATTGGTTCACACCCAGATCCTGTCTGCTTATCTATCAGACATTCAGACAATCTGGTGGAACTAATTAAACGACAAAGACTAAATCACAATCTCTTGATGGTAGTCTAACATGTGATATAATCCTTAATTAAAGCTGTAAATACTTTAACAATAAATCACTTCACTTTGAAATCTATTACATACCTGTATATTTATTTGTCAAAGCAAATTTATTTGTTAAGATCACGAAACCATAATTTTATTTCAATTAGTTTTTAAGAAACTTGAGTTAAAAACTGATATGATTCTAATCAAGATTTTCACTTATTTTGGTTTGAGTGTCATCTGTCACGCTCTGCAGAGGTATCGCGTATCAGTCCTAGGACAATGGAGGACAATTCGAATTTTGCAAAATACTGGTATTGTGTGCACACACCCTTTACTGACTGACAGGCATGTTAGTCATTATTTACCTTTATAGTTTGATCATCTTGACCAATTTACATATTTAAATTACTGATTACATATAATTTCTGTTCATGTATTGATAGGAGGTAGACACTTTGTTTCACTGGAATATGCAAGCAGGAATATGCAAAAGGAAACTTAACATTTTGGCTTAAAATACCATAGAAACTTAACATCTAAACATATACAGGCTCTGCCACTGCTCAGTAATTATGGTAGTATGGGTTTTATGTTAATCTTTTGCAGGTGTTGAGAATAAGCCCCAGAAATCTAAAATTCCTTTCACAATACTGCAGACACACCTATTCTAGACTGCACATTAAATTATATGTGATGGTGTGCACGCCTACAGCAAAGCCACACCCACTTTACTGCAGACACACCCAGCACACTCACAAACACTGCAGCCAGTGCCTCAACAGCGCTGTGCAATGATGATGTTTACAAGGTCAAAGCTAAAGTTTCTTCTAACACACACACACACACACACACACACACACATGCACCCACACACACACGCACACAAACACACGCAAGCACACGAACAATGAGTCACTGCAGTGCAAGAATCAGGATATATTGCCAGGCAGGAGTGCTAAGGGCTGGATCAGGGATAAAAATAGCAGGCATAAAGCAAGCTAGAGGGTAAGGCTGAGCAATAGAGAGAGAGACAGGGAGAGGCAAAGTGATAATGCCCACCCGCAGCTGGTGCATGCCAGTTGGGGAATGCCAGATGAAAACAGTCACACATTGTGGCTGTTTTCTAAAGAGAGAGCGCTCAAGCCTGGAGTCCAGTGATGTCTGGCCCAAAAATATGCTGCGTCTGCTCAGGCTGCTTCCGTCCACTCCTTCTGGAGCTGCAGAAGTCGCAGCCTCTTCTTCACTCTTGCTTACTGATGATGTGCAGAGAGGGAGAGAATGAGCAGGAAACAGTCAGTCTGTGAGGCTAGTGAGTGAAGGAGAGAGTGAGCGATGATGCGCTGAATCCACGCTAGGTAACAGTGCACTCTGCGATGATGCTCTTGTCTCCACTGCTGCAAAGTAAATACAGGCTCCCATGCAGTACATGAGTTGGGGGTGGGCTGTTTTGGCTGTGGATTTCTTCTTTAACTCCTCCCATCTTTAACCCCAACTCCACCCACCTTATCAGCTAGACCAACAGGGAGAAATACACCCAGGACAGTCTGGGACAACGGATTTGTCAAGACAGTAAAAAATATCCCAAACCACCTCCCAAAGTCCTTAAAGTTCAAAGCACACAAATTGGCTGTATAATTGAATTTGAAACTACACAGTACATGATTTCATGTCTCCTAGACAAGAAGACAGAGTTTAGGATGCAAAACATCAAGTGACTTGAACAAAATGAGATAAGTGCAGGAATGGCTGACAAATTTAATGGGTTTTATGAAACCAACTGTAAAATGGCACGCAATGTTAAGGTAAATAATTTTAAAGTTCTATGGCATCCAATGATTGTTATACCTGCATGAAATTTGTGTGTAAGTCCACTTTGTTTCTGACTTATTCCAGTTGAGAGTGGACTAAGATGGCAACAACATGCTAAATGATTTAGGACTAAGAGTGATCTCATAAAAGCGTATGATGTCAACCTCAGCTCAGACCACTGCAGAGGACACACACAACAGGAGACAACACAGCAACCATTTTGTTCTCCTTCAGAATAAAGAGCATCTTGCATTTTTATTTCATGTACTTCCAATAAATGTAATTAAATGTAGTTCATATTTAAAATAATTTATTTATTTTTTATAGATTAAACTGAGTCATGCCACCTTCTTCTGACTCTGCATTGCCGGCAGGGAGTGGCAAGATGATGCTGCATTAGCTCCTGGCCCAAGCCCAAAAAAATCCACATCACAATCCATTAAGGTAGTTCAGAAAAACAACCTTCTACCTGCTCCATCTTTTCTCTAACTACCACATATTCTGTGTTCCATTGCTCACACTGGAAAAAAAATAATGATACTAGTAATGATAATTTTGTATATTGATTGGTTTGAAGTACATTTTGTTTACTTTATATTGGATGTTTAGATGCCAGGAAAGACACACACAAGCGCACACATAATGTATCACTGGTGAACAGATGAATCAGCAAAAAAAAATAATAATAAATCCCAGTCATAAATCTATCCTATTATATGGGCCTATAACTCACTCACTCACTCACTCATTCTCTATACAGTTTATCCTGTGTGGGGCTGCAGAAGGCCTGGAGCCTATCCCAGGGAACTTGGGGCACAATGCGGGGTACACCCTGAAGTGCCAATCCATCACTCAAGTGCCAAACACATTTACACACAAAAGGCATGTTTATGGACTGTTGGAGGAAACTGGAGTACCTGGAAGAAACCCACCAAGAACAGGTAGAACATGCAAACTCCATGCACATGGACCCGAAGATGGGATTCGACCCTTTGACCCTGCAGGTGCAAGGGTTAACCACTATACCACTGTGCTGGTAAATACAGGGTGACACAAAAAAACGGGAACTTTTTTCCAATCCAATAAAACTAGAAGTGATAAAAGAAAAAAATTTTATTCATAGTAATTGAAACCTAAAACTTGTAGAAATAC
>JAQMYJ010000039.1:18631634-18651342 GCA_030014305.1 Clarias laeviceps | reverse complement strand
AGGGCAGTCTGAAGTCTCTCAAGCGTCTGAGGTGGTAGAGACGCTGCCGGGCCTTTTTCACCACGGTGTTGATGTGATGACAGGTCCTGTGTGATGTGAACACCGAGGTATCGAAAGCTGTCGACTCTCTCCACTGGGCTCCTGTTGATGACGGGGGTCTGGTAGTTCCTCTCCTGCTTTGTACAAAAGTGTCCTTTGTCTAGATTGTTCCTCTGGCACAATTTCTCCAGATTTCCAATCTCCTCTAGGTAGGCTGTCTCATTGTTGCTCATGATCAGGCCCACCACGACAGTGTCGTCAGCAAACTTGAAGACGGCGGTGGAGTTGGTAGTGGCCACGCAGTCGTAGTACTACTACTACTACTACTACTACTAATAATAATAATAATAATACTAACTAAACAAAACCATTGAATTATAAGGTGAGTCCAAACTTTTGACTAGTACTGTAGTTTTAATGTATTGGAAATATATAAATGCCATCATCAAGATTTACCTAAAAATAACTCCACTCCTTTCTCGAGTAGTACCTGTTTGGCCTCTTCTCTTACACTGGAGAGCAGCTCTGAATCAGCTAGGGTCTCACGTGAGTGAACAAGAATAACCTGTATAATTATAAAAATGCTAATTAGTAATAAAAATTCTTAATTTGCATTTCTAGTTATTAAAATGTTCTGTAAAAGCAGTTTTACTTATATACAAGTAGTATTTATATACTGCTTTTACAGAGCAATTTAATTAAGGACTTTCTTAACCAAGTATAATTACCCTCTTGTTTGGATATTCTGTCCTGATCTCAGCAGCCATTTCCACCCCAGTGGATCCACCACCAACCACGAGCACTGAGTCAGCTGCCTGGACCTGAGAAAGGACATTATACTGAATTGTCTTCCCGTTTAGACAAATCCTGTTTGTTGATAACATCATAAGAAATGTTTGTAACCCTCCAAAAATGGAGAGATTAAGTATGACAGTTGAAAGTTCCACCTCTTTCACAATATCTTCATATTTCTCTATGGCTTTCTGGTACGTATGCACATTGCTGCATTTCCCAGGAAAAGGTCCATCTGTCCCAGTACAGAGAATCAAGTGTGAATATCTTACTTCCTGTAAAAAGTTACACATTGTTTAGATTTTAATACCAATATTGCAAGATAGTGACTTTTTTAAGAAGCATCAGTAAATACCTTTCCATTGTCGAGCACAACAAATTTTTCTGTAGTGTCTATTTGTATCACGCGGCCTTGGAGGAAATTCAGGCCAAATGTTTTTTTGTAAGGGATAAAGGTTTGCTGGGCAAAGCCTGTGTAAACCAAAAAGCAGTGATTGTTAAACATTAAAAAAAATACCCAAAAGCAATACTACATATACTATGTAAATCACTTTAGTAAGAATACATTATTTCAAATTGTGTTATGCTGACATACCACTTTGAACTGAAGCGCGCAGTGATGCAACATTGTGATGAAATGCATCTAAAGGGTTAATTAACATAAAGGGTACCCCGTGACTTTTAAGATGCAGGCCAGCTGCAATGCCACCAAACCCACCACCAACAATTACCACATGGACCTTCTCATCAATGGACAACTGGCCTCCCATAGTGTGAATCTGCAATGCATAAAAAAACATTAATGCCCCAATTTAAATACAAGAACAAAATATTTCATCATCCTTTTTTTTGGCTACATATTGCCACACTATTGATTCATATTGTAAGGTAATTTGCTTTAAGCCCACCACGTCTCAGAGATCGAGGATGACATACATCTAGACTCTTTTCTGTTCTGGAACAGAAAAGTCTTGTTTCAGGTGGGGAAATGGACTTCCTCTAGAAGCAAGTGTAAATGTTGCTTGTTCTTTTAATATGAATCATTCAACCATCAGTACGATTCTAAACAACAAAGACAACACCATGGAACATGTTAGCTTTATACTGTGTACAGCCAATTGTGTTAGTATCCAAGTACCTAACCAATATTTATTGGAATTACGAAATAGCTCTCGGAACGGAACTCGTTTGAATGTTGGGGACTTACTGTACTTTCATTCTCTATTTTATTAATTTTGCAACTTGCTGGTGCACCTCGTGTACAGTTACTTAACTTCCCTCCTGTACATTCAATCATATATACTCAAAATATAGAGACAGTATATTCATATTGTTTTACAATGCTTTTACCTCAATAATGCACCTAAATGTGGAGTGTTTCAGATTCCCACTTGACTGCATTATGGTAAACAATGTATCTGATAAATACATTTAAATATCAGTCAGTGTGCATTTTGGTCATTAGTGAAAATGCTGCCAATGGATAAATCTCTGTAGTTATTTTTTATTATGCTTTTATTTCCTAAATTTTATATTACTGGACTAGCATAAACATCCACAGTACACAGCCCTTTGTTGCTGCTTTCCCCTTCTAGTAGAAATCAGGTTTATTTAGTTTGTACTATGCATTTTTTTTTCTTTCAGATTCCTGCACAACAAAACATTTACAGAGACATATGCAGCTTGGTTGAGAAAATGGCTCAGAGTGGCTCTTTGCAGCTTTCACTTTGTTCTGTTTATTTATATCAAACAGGTTAATTTTATAAATTTCTTCTCTTGAAATAATACACTTCGTAACTCACCCTCAAATATTAAATTACTTGTAGCCTAAACAAGTTCAGCTCCAAACTCATCAGCTCTAAAAGAAAGCAGCAGAAAGTGCAGCTACACTATAGTCCCGCCTTCGTGCTCTAGAATTGGCTCATCTGGGCAGATCTAACCAATCATAGATCAGAATAAATTCTTACAACCAATCATAACGCTGAAAACAGGATTTGCCAGGAAAGATTAGCAAATCATACAGCAACTATTAAGCACGACGTTGTCCTTTTTTTTTTTTCATTTTTAATGCGATCTTTAAAACTAGTCTCACTGCTGATCAGCTGATCATTTAGTTAATGGTCATTGGTGCACTATGGCTTTAGCTCTCGCCAGCATGGCGGAAATGCGGCAATCTATTCCACATACCTTTGGTAAAGAAGTAGTGTACCAGGAACTGCTGCGAATATATTATTACTAAAATTATCGCTCCGTGCAATAATCAGGAACAGTCGATGCGAGACCGATAACTGTCGCATTAAATGCTTGTTGGTACTTCTGTCATTTTATGGCTACTGCTAACAGACTCGAAAATCACCTCGCAAGTCATTAAGTGTAACCTAGTTTAACTTGTTTTAAGACCAAGCTCTTACAAATAAACCGTTTGTCCACTTGAATAGTACGGTAAAAGTCCCATAAGACAGTGTAACCTACTGTTAAAACGGTTATCTTTCAGACCACTAAGCAGTAAACAATGAATCACACCAACCTCTTAAAGTTACAGCGTGATTCCCCGATTCGCGTCGTATACGCCGTGTAGTGAATTAGGCAGCAGACACAGGTTAGGTAACGATGATCCTGCCCGATTTTAATACGCGCATGCGCAGAAATATCAGGTTGCAAAGCACGCCGAGTTTACATTCAAAGTGGGTGGTCTCCACTTCATTTTTATGTAATTGCGACAGCACTATTACTATTATACATATATAACTATTATAATATAAATATATATTATAAACAAATGGCTATATTAAGTTACAGTCCCTCTCCTAGCTGTTGCACCATAAAAATAGTGGTAATGTAAACAAATTTCTTCTCATTTAAGCCTGTGTTAAAAATAGATGAAGATTAGTATATTCATATACTAATGGCTTATTGGATGTATTTATATAGTGTGTGTTGTGCTCTATTATGTAAGAAACCAGGTTAAAGATGCAAAGTTGCTGCAAATACTGGTAAATAAAAATCATAAATGCAGCACACACAAGGTATCAGGTATGTTATGGTAATTATAACCATAATATAATATACCCAATAATAATATAATAAATAATATATAATATAATACATAATATAATATATACCCAGTGCAGATTGGGGATTCACCATATGTTGTAGTAAATTGGAAGTATGATTACATTGCCATCAGTGGTCAAGCAGCACCCTCATGCATCTAATTTGTACATTTTTGACACCAGTGGATAGCATTCAGTAATAAATTTTTATTATGCATCTTTCCCACATTTTAGATACCACAGTGCACAGAAAAAGAAATGATCCCAGGGAGCTAACGTGCCCTGCCCTAACTATAAGACCCACTTTTGTGCCCTAAGATCATCTTGCATTTCTTGTGAAGATCTAACAACCATCCATGATATTGAATAAACATAAATTTCCCATCTTAGTGCATCTGTTAATGCTATAATTTGCCCAGTGCTATCAATTGTACTTTGAAATGCTTAAAAATCTCAATGCGACCACTTGCGACTACCCATGCTCTCTGCATGAATGCAAACATCCTGCCGGTGTGGCAGATGTTCACCAGAGGTATGCAATGCTGATCAGAACAAACTTTTCAGGGTTTTGAGATCCAGACCAGTGATGTTATCATACAACATACTGATGTTGCCTGTCAGGATGCTGTTAAAGATGTCTCTGTAGAAAATTGTTTGGAACTGGCAGTCAGAACTCAGTCTGTGAAGATCTCAGTCTTGACTTCCCCTCCTGGGGTAATCAGAAACAAACAGTTGATTTTTCCCTTCAAGTATTTCCTGTCATGGGAATGAAGAGTACATGCAGTTGTGTAATTAAGGGATTTGCACTTGTTCAGTGGTGCACTGTCTGCTTGTAGTCTATAGATAGTATTAAGAGATGGAGTTTCCTTCCAAAATGACCAGACCTTCAATCTAAATAGCCTTACAAAATTAACTAATTACAAATGAAAAGAAAAGTGGACTTATATTTAAGTCCACTTAAATAATAATATTTAATAAGCAGACAGGTGACAAATTCAACTCCTGCTTTTAAAAATAAACCAAGCATTAATGTCAATGTTTCTGTCTGTGTCATTAGTCTATGTATGTATGGTCTAGGAAATATTTTAAACATTTTTGTAAACAATGTGGTAGTAAAATGATTTCTAGATTTTACTATAATAAACTGCATGTTGTGAACGGTTTTATTCCTCTTATATTGTGGCGATTTGCTAAGGAATATACTTCTCTATGAGTTAAATATGATTAATTTTCAGTTCTGTATCTGTTTAATGTCACTGAACCTTTGTGGAAAAAACATACATTCTCATGAATACATTGTGGAATTTGCACAATACAATTCGTAACACAGTTATTAATTTGACCCTTGTTAAAGTCACTTCAATCCTTACATTTGTCCATTCTGACTGTTTTCAACACATCATCTTCAGGGACAAAACGGTCACTTGCTTCTTAATGTATCCCACTCACTTCCAGGTGCCCTCGCCATGAGATATTTTATCTGTAGCTACTGTAAGAAGGGCCAAATTGTGATGGCTAGATGACCAGTTCAGAGCAGCACCAAAACTGCAGCTCTTGTGGGATGTTCCCATGCTGCAGTGGTCAGGACATACCAAAAGTGATTCCAGGAAGGATCCAAGGCTTACTGATGCACATGGGGCACCAAGCCTAGGCCGTGTAGTTCGATCCAATAGAAGAGCTGCTGTAGTTCTAATTGCTGAAAAGGTTAATACTGGTTTCAATAGAAAGATGTCAGAACACAGAGTGCATTACTGTGTGGTGTCAAAAGGAGGAATTGTAGAATATTGTAGAATATAAGCCCTGCTCAAAGCTCCATGTTGTGATACCAGTTATTACACACAGGCCAAATTCACCTTTTCCGCCTGGCCACTAGGGGCTGCTGAGCGGCCTGCGTGTTTTCTGTGCGCTCCACACACACACACACGCGCGCATTGAGCATCTCTGAATGAGCAATAACTAAGTATCTGCGAGACTGCCCTCATTACAGTGTGTGCGCGCGCGCGTGTGTATGTGTGTGTCTGTACCAGTTAGTGTCCCGCTGTCCCGCTCACTTCACCGGGGATTAAATGAGCAGCGCGTTGTTTTAGTTCTTTCTGCCTTGCCGTGATGCGGTGGAATAAAACACGGTTGGTTTGACCGAAAGTAACGGCACGGTGCAGTAAAAACGGTAAGATGGACTCATGTTTCACTTTGCTTTCAGTTACGTGTGCATATTTTCGAGTTCGGCTCGCCCACGCATCTGCTCCGTGTCGAGTGAGGAATCCGGTGCTGCTCCACACACGCGCTGTTTCAAACAGATAAAACTGTCCTGGCTGATCGGGCTTTTGTTTTCGGTACAGTCGAGTCTCGTTCCCATGGTGAAGCGTTCAGGTTCAAGGAATGCATCATGGGAAATGCACGTATATACAACTGTGTGTAAACATACTTTAAAGTTTTTTTTTTTTATCCAAAGTGCCACTGATAATACTTTATACACGTTTTGGAGATGTGTCGAGCTCTTTTTCTCACTCTGTCTGTCTGTGTGTGTGTGTGTGTTTAACCTTGTGAGGACATTTGGCTTGTCCCCACAAGGAAAGTTTTTTTTTTTTTTTTGCTTCTTACTTTCTTTTTTTTTTAACTACCAAACCTACAACAGTTTAGTTTCCCTTTAGATAAACAGTTTTACTCATAAGTTTTATGTTAGCTTTAGATATAGGTGTAAACATAGCGTTAATTAGCTGCTTTAATAATATGGAAGGTCGTCATTAATGACGACATTAATGATGGTGCGACTACTGACAACTAGCACATCAAGTGCTCAAGTGTGTATACATATTTTTTGGGCCCCTCATGTTTGTGGGTTTACATTGCTAGTGTAGGCATACTATCCTTAACACATACAGTTATTATTATTATTATTATTATTTCTATTATTATTAATGAAATGAGCAACATATTAACGTTGCATCTACAAATTCTTAAATAAATCCTATTTATGTTTTATTCGAAAACCTGCTGTTAATCTTCCTAGTCAAGTCAAGTCATCAGACTCAGACATGAACTCAACCCCTTAAACTTCAGTTAAATTTATGAAAATTTCGAGCTGCATGTCCGAAAAGTGCTGTACAGACAGAATCATGGTCCTACATTTAGACAACACAGTGACAGGCAGCACAAAAGTCCATATATATGTTAAAAACAGACAATAAAATATATGCTGTACAATATGTAAAAACCGTATATAGTACGGTATAGTATAAAAACACTGTTACATGATGATCTATCTATCTATCTATCTATTTGTCTATCTCCCTTTCTATCTAGTCAGACATGTGAGAAACTAAATTGTCTGTAGAAATACTTTGAACTGAAGAAGAATCACTTATTTTTACATGTCTTCCTTACGCAGTTTATGCAGTATGTGGTGGAATGGATGAGGATGAGCAGAACCGTTATGTGACTCAGCTGAAAGAGGAGTTTGACAGCTGTGACACTACAGGCACGGGTTATCTGGATAAAGAAGAGCTCACTGCACTGTGCCACAAACTGAGTTTGGATGCTCATCTCCCACTTCTGTTGGACATACTGCTCGGGTCACAGCATTATGCAAGGGTGATGCATGACCACTCTCTTGGAATGGAATCAGCTAATTGTGCCAGTCAATGGAGTGCAGGGCTTTTCATTATAGTTTCAGTTTACTATAATAACCCTAATGCTAATATGAATGTATATAATACATTACACTGTATATAATACAGCATATTATATATAGTATAATACACTGTACAATGTCTACATAAATGTTTATAATTATATTTTATTTATGGTTTTAGGTGAATTTTGAAGAATTCAAGGAGGGATTTGTAGCAGTGCTCTCCAGGTCATTAGACTTTTCTACATCTGAAGAGGAAAGCAGCTACCTTGAGCCAGGTACATACAGTACTTTAGACCTAATTACATCATGGTGGCACGGTGGCTTAGTGTTTAACACTATCGTCTTGCACCTCCAGGATCCGGGTTTGATTCCCACATCAGGGACTGTGTCCATTGAATTTGCATGTTCTCCCTGTGCTTGGTGGGTTCTCCGGGTACTCCAGTTTTCTCTCACAGTCTAAAGATATGCAGATTAGGGTAACTGAAGTTCCCAAATTGCCCATAGTGTGTGAATGCACGTGTGAATGTTAACCGGAGGTCCCACCATGGTCGTAAAATGGGAATAAATACAATGGTCACTATTGACCTCCACGGTCCTTAGTTGGACTACAGAGGTTCCTAGATGGAATAACATAATAAAAGCATCCGTTTAGTAGAAGATGTAATTTGATGTTCTTCAAAAAAAGCATTTATTTCCAGTATATTTTATGTCTTTTAAGCCACAATGACGTTCTAGGAATATTGAGACACCTTGAGCTCATTTTACATAGCATTTGCTTCTATAGTCAATATAGTAAAAATGAGACATCTTATTCTGCATATGATTTATTAAAAAAAATTTCAGCAGTGCCAGAGGAGGTCAGCCCAAAGTTTGTGAAAGGGACAAAGCGCTATGGACGCAGGTCACGACCTGATAAATCAACCTCTGTGCTGACGGATGAGACGGAAAAGGACGAGACGCCCTGTACAGGTGTGAGGAGGGCCAAGCTCAGACGATCCACCTCACTAGAGAGCGTAGAGGTAAGAAGATTCATTCTCACACGCTTTCAAGGATGTTATTAATACCATATCAAAGCCTGAATAAATATTTATAGCACTGTATTTCCCTAAAGGGGACGGTGGTCCGTATTCGTACCAGTTTTTAAACACCAGTTAAAATGTCAGTGTTTGTGTTGGGTAATGCTCAAGGTTGCTTTTAGGAGTGTTAGTAGTTCAGTAGCACAATCAGAGCACTGCGTACCTGAATCAGTGACTGACTCCAGCACTACGGGAGCGTGAGCACAGCTGCTCGCTACTCAGGAAGTGCGGTAATGTGGAATGTGCAAGTGGCGGCCTTTTCTACAACCTCCACCTTCACCAGTTCTCACTGTTACTCTTGGCTCAGGATCAAGGAATGGTTTAATACACTTTCCTACTTTCTTTCTACAGTGCAGGAACACTGGTTAAATAGGGCCTTTGTGTTTCTCACTTTTTTCTTTTGGGAGTATTTTATTTACTGTCTGTCTATGTTGTGGAGAAAAATGTGTGGTGGAACTCCTCCTACGATCAGGCTCTGATTTCTGAGGCATCATATTACAGTTTCCCTAAATACAAAAGGTACTCGAGCAAAAGCTAACTGTAACAATGATTTTGTTTACGATCAATCCATGACAATGTGTGAAGGGGGATGGAGGCTGAAATTAGCATTGTTCAGGGTGTTAAGACACATTCTTAACCCATCAGTGGTCGTCCCCTTATGGAGAAAGTGTCTCCCGTGGTGAGAGGTCTCTCTCTCTCTCTCTCTCTCTCTCTCTGTGTCTCTCACAGAATGCATGCTGTTCCACAATCATTCCCATAGCAATTTATGTTGATTATAAAACGTCTATGTAATCGTAGTGCTATATGATTATCTGTTAATTATACTGATTTGGCTTTAAATGTTTAGATTAGAAGCCTTGTTTGGTTGGTTTGGGTGGAGACCAGAGTGAAGACACACATCTTGAGTAATTAGCCTGCCATACACTGTAATCGGGTCTGCTGGTCTCTCGTTTTAGAAGTGCATATTTGCATCCCAAATTTTCTCCCTTTTTCTGTCTCTGCATTTTTTAAATATGTAGGGCTTTTATGTAACCTAGCTGGCACAGACTGTTCTAGCAGCCTGAGGGACTGTGTGGTTTTAAACCACTTTCTCTTAGAGTAATATGAAATGGTTAGCATTGCAATGTGGTGAAGAAGAGAATTCAAAGCCATACTTCCCCTAAGAATATGATTATTTAAATAGATAACAAGTGTATTTACACATAAATGGGTGAATAAATGGGTGAAGTTTAAATAAAATATGAAAAAGCAGTCATGTCTGTAAAGACTGTAAGTAACTGCTAGTTTCTGTGGAGGAAGTGAATAATTAATCTGAGATTTCATATCTTTTTGGAATGTTCAGTGAAACTGCTCTTGTAATGTAACTAACCAAACTGGTAAATATTTTTTTAAAAGTCATTGCTAGTCTTTTATGTAATACTATATGCAGTAAGTATGCTACATTTATTCACAGATTTTGTGTATGATATTTTTCCTCTGTTTTTTTAAATACTGTCCAAGATGACATAATATTTTTTGTTAATTTTATGGTGATTTAAACTGTTAATTATATCTGTACTGCAAACATACTGATTGTAGCCAGGACATTCTCAGTGATTCCTGTATGCTCTCTTAAACGTATTAATCTGTGAATATAAATACACTTTAGTATTAAAATAAAGGGTTAGCGAAAAGTCTTTCCCTGATTATGTACAATGGCATCTTACTAACTATGGTAGATATGTTATGTGTTCATGTATGGTGGATAAATGAAAGTAATAGACTTTTTTGGAACGCTTCAAAGATAACAGATGCTTTAGCGATGGTTAATGTATGTTTGAAATCAGGGAAAGACTATATGCTCATCCTGTAGTTTTTGGCAATTTGGATAGATGTTTTGATAGGTAGAATCAGATAAAACTGTATATGCGCCAAACAGGACAGTTTAAACAGCTACAATACTAGGCTAAATAATAACTAATTCTGTATTGGTTTTTTTTTAGGATGATTTGAATAGGATACTTATTACCAAATGCATTTACAGTTGTGTCTTCTTAGTGGATATGATTTAAAATGTAAATATACATTTTATCATGACATACATCATTTTATACCAAAAGTTTCTCATTGACACTATTTCAGTATAGAGGCTTAACTTTGTGAATTAGCCAACTGTGATATTCCTAATAAGCAAAAGTTAAGAGTGAACGTGAGAGAAAAGAGAGAGCCAGCATTAGTGATGGGTGAAAAGAGATGCTGGAAGAAGATACTATATGAGAGGAACAGAAGAGACAAACACTCTGTGCTTTCTGCTGGAAAACGGTTTGTGAACAGTTATGTAATGCTGTTCAATACCCCAAGCTGATGGAAATTGATTGTGGCCTGTGTGTTTTATTAGGCATTGCTGGAAGCTAAACAGTGACCGCTCTCTGTCAAGAGTGATTGGATTGATGTGTTCTATGACTGTAGAGTATGTGAACTGTGTACTG
This sequence comes from Clarias laeviceps, assembly GCA_030014305.1. Taxonomy (NCBI): domain Eukaryota; kingdom Metazoa; phylum Chordata; class Actinopteri; order Siluriformes; family Clariidae; genus Clarias; species Clarias laeviceps. The sequence continues at coordinate 18,640,280 of JAQMYJ010000039.1, read as the reverse complement.
CAGCTGCATGTATAAAAAACACAATTAGCTAGATTTATTATGTTTTGTATAAATGCACCTAAGTGTCATTGGGTTGAATGTGCATTTTCTATGAAGTAGTGACTAGTATAAATTTATACTGGTGTTCCTAAAATGCACTTTGGTTGACCACTACAGGTGGTGGTGTAGTGGTTAGCACCGTTGCCTTGCATCTCAAGGGTCTGGGTTCGATTCCCGGCCAGGCTCGATTCCCGTCTCTGTGTGCATGGAGTTTGCATCTTCTCCCCGTGCTTGGTGGGTTTCCTCCGGGTACACCGGTTTCCTCCCACTGTCCAAAGATATGCAGGTTAGGCTAATTGGCATTCCCCAAAAATTGCCCGTAGTGTGTGTGTGATGGATTGGCACCCTGTCCAGGATGTACCCTGCCTCGTGCCCTAAGCCTCCTGGGATAGGCTCCAGATCCCAGAGACCCTGAATACAGGATAAAGCGGTATAGAAGATGAGTGAGTGAATGAGTTTGCCACTACAATTGCCATTCAGCAATAACAATTTTGATTATCATTAGCATTTTTGCAGCACAATTACTAATATAAAAATCATAATTATTTAATAACAAAGTACTGAAATTTATAACAGGTAATATACGCAGAGTCTGGAATTTACAATCCAAAAATGATTGCTGAACTATTATATATTTTTAGAGTCTGAAGTCTGATGAAGACACAGGGAACAACAAGGAAACAAACAGGGAACAGCAAAGTGCCATTCAGAACTCACTTCAATTTGAGGCACAAGGTAAGTTTTCATAGTTACTTTCTGTAATTTTGTCCAAAGGTCTCTGCACACTGTCTTGTTTTATCTATTAAAACAAAATTTTAAATCTAAATCAGTGTATACAGTGAAGTCTGAGACCATTACAAATTATATTACTGACAACAACTTAAGTCAAAAATAGAATCTTTAAAATATTTACATGAATTTCAGAGTTTCCTAGCATGACCGTTTTTTTTTTTGCTTTACTGACAGTGTTCACCCAAGTGAGCATAGACTCCACAAGTTTGTGCAAATTTAATGATCAGTTTAAAGTCAACTCCTTGGATTAGGCATGGGGGAATCAGAATTTTTGTACATTGCAAGTAACAAATTTGCTTACATTTAAACAGAGATAGTTTAATAAATAGTGCAAAACCTTCAATAATATTCAAGCCGTCAAACCTTTGCTTTGTTTGTTTTAATTCATTTACACGTTAAAAATTCTCAGGCCAGTTAAAGCGCTGGAAGCCAGACAGCTCAGGATGTCGGAAGCACTTCATTGAGCCATGTCAGGAAGTAACAGATGGGCAGGTGAGAGCGGTTTGGAAGGAGCTGGGGGTTGGCGCTGGAGGATCGCTGAACAAGCAAGAGCTGTTGCTAGTATGTGACCACATTGGCATCAAGGAGCTACAATCTGAGGTACAGTTATATGAACCAGAGCAAACTAAAATGTAGTAGATTACACAGTCACTGGTCATAGTAAAAAGAAAAGAAAAAAAAGAAACATTCTGGGAAACATGCACTCTGCTGAGTGCTGGGATGTGTAATTTGTCTGGTTCAGAAAAGGATTTTGTTTCATCACAATGGAAAACGTTCACATGCACTCATTCCACTATTTTTGGGGGAAATTCCCAGCCAAGCTATACCTTGATTTGGAAGAGATTACATTTTATAGCGAAGCAAAATCTACCTTCTGAGTGGAAATGTGGAGACTCCAGAAAGTGTCGCCCATGTTACACACAATGTACAAGGACATTACACTCCAGTCATTTATTTATAAAAGACATTGCTCTGTCTCCCTGTGCAGGGAATAGCGTGTTTGCCAAATTGTCATAAGTTTACAAGAACAATTCCTTACAGTGCCCCAGGCATCTGTTACAAAGAGTCCAGAAGAGCGGAGACCTTCTCGTCGTATAAGTAGAATGGCATTTGATTTCTGTTGTTTGGAGTGGAATGAGCCAATGCCAGTAATTTGTTTACAATATATTCCAGTTATTGCATCCACCCAAATTATATTTCTCCACCCCGTGATGCTTAGTTGTGGTCATGCTCTAAGTAAGTGCTAGTAGTTAATCAGTGGAAACTGATGTGTCTAAAAATCAAAAAGCAAAACATTTCCTACTTGTCTTACAGTGTGCAGCCATTCGCTGTGTTATAGTAAGAATAAAGCAATATATCTACATCTAAATGATCAACATATCTACAAGGAATAAATGTTAGTTTTTAATTTTATTTACTGAGTTTAACGCTTATGTTTATACACAGGAGCTAGACAATCTCTTCAGGAAACTGGATAAAGACCAGGATGGGAAAGTGAGCCTTACCGAGTTCCAGGATGGTTTGTTTATACATGGAGATTTGCCCGAACCCAAAGCTGCATCCACCCCTGCCCGTCTCATTAGCCACTGCTCTTTCTCGCAGGTCAGTACACTTACAGTAAGCCTTCAAAGGCCTCTGTTAAGTAATGCAGTTTTACACAAAGACCTAGATTTATAACATTGATTTTTAAGCACAAATTAGGCAAGTTTATTCAATCGCTGTAAGAGTTTGGAGGTAAATAAAACTTTCAATTTGCTGTAAGAGTTTGGAGGTAAATAAAGTGTACGAGTGCTTCCAGCGGCCAGGGAATTTTAATGACATGCAAGTGTTCCCTTTATGTTATTAATCTGGTTTCAGTATGTTGGATGTATTTTCAGACAGGCAGAAAATGTAGGCACCTAAATACTTACCTGTGCCAAATAGCACTGGTTAAACAGCTCAAATACCAGGCCAAATAACTGAGCCCAGCAGATGCTGAAAGTAATTAAGTTAACCGGGAAGGTGGAGCTTTATCTTGACTGCAGCCATCTGAACACAACAAAGAAGGGATTTCTTCACAGTCCACAGTCATGTGGAGAATGAGCACAATGTATTGTACTTCAGGGATCTTATCTGAAGTGCATTTAGTAACGTGGGCACATCAAGACCATTTCGAATCTTTCAGTGAGAGCGCTTTGGACTTTCCTGAGGTGATTTTGTTAATCTAGACATTATCAAAAGTTATCACATATTTGAAAGAAAATGCTTTTACATTCAGATCCTTCTAAAAGCAAAGCTTTTTATAACAATCCACACAAATTAATGTAGAAAAAATATAGTAAAGTCAGATTATAAAAAATGCAGTTCATTTTTGTTGTGGATTGAATTGTAATATTTTGATTTGTTCCAAAAGTAGGTCATGCGGTTTTAAAGAACTTACAGCTTACAACACCAGTATGTTTTAGATTATTAGTGGTATGCGGAACAATGTTATTCATATTTGAATCTCCACAGCTCACACATGACAATTGTCCAGTGTTTTGGGATTTTTTTGTAAAAAAATATTTATTATTATTCCTTTTTTTAAAACAGTGAAACTGTGCTGTTTATAATGATCTCTCAGGACCTTGAGGAGCGAGTTCTGCGGTCCACCTCACCCTCGTTGCTCTCCGCCACAGTGGGTCAGAGGCTGCTCACTCGGCTGGATGATGGCTCAGGCTGTGCCAGTCCTGATAGTGTCATCACCCTTTGGACTGAGGAAGGAATTCGTAACAGCAGAGATATCCTTCAGGTCAGAACTGGGTTTGTCTAGATATTTTGCTTTGTAGCTGTTTTTTTCACTACAACTGTAAAATTTTGTTTCAGTAAAACTTCCATTGTACTGTGGCTATGTTCATATTACAAGCCACATTGCTCAATTTATTTTACATCAAACTGAATTTGCAATTTGTGAAATAGCGGTTCACAATTCTTATTACCAATAACCTTTATATGACTCTAATGAAGATGTCTGTCTTCTGAAACGGCACACATGCGCTTAATACGTCTTTGCTTGCCATCTAGTTTAAAATACATCACTAGTTTATGCAACCACTTTTAATTTCAAATGCGATTTAGCGACAAATATGCCTGGGATTTTGGTCTGGAGAATGGCAAGCAGTTGGGTAACTGTGTTATTGAACTTGTTATCCAGAAGATGGAAGGAAGAAATCCAGACATCTCGCTTTAGTTTTTATCACTGGTATGAAATCCCTGAGCTACCGGTACTGAATGACATAGTCACGCGCAGAAGCAAAAAGTTGCATGAATTTCAAGCTGCCCTTTCTTATTCAAGTTGCATGACTGCATGTTGCATATGTATCCGATCTAAAACCACATACAAAAATGACCCAGATTCGATCTGAAAAAGAAATCTGATCTGTGTCACATTAGGGTAAAAAAAATCGGAATTAAGTTACTTCGAGATGGGTAAAGGTAATATGGCCTTAGTCACTAGACAAGCATGAGGTTATGCGTGAGCACATTTACCAAAATATGTAAATGTGTTTTTCCTTACATTTGAAATTGGATATGTCTGATGTATTTTAGTATGATGCTAGCACTGTATTTCCCAAAATACTGGGTAAACATGAGTGATTGAATATGTGTTCTGTGATGATGGGAGTCCTTCATGATGTTTTATTTTTTATAGGTTAAATTTTATGGCAAATCTGCCTTACTGTTTGGTAACAACCTTTATGATAACTGCAATAGTTGCAATATGGTCAATGTTCTCATACATTTTACATGCATTGTGCATAATTCTAGTGTGTTGCGTTATTAAACAGACTTTGGATTTCAATTTGGAAGAGCGGCTGAGCCTGGTTGACCTCACGCTAGCCCTGGACAATGAGCTGCTGGTCAGCGGCAATGGCATCCACCAGGCTGCACTCATTTCCTACAAGGATGAGATCCAATTCCTTCAGTAGGTTTCTGATACCCAAATTTATCTTGTATCAACTGTCAACAAAATTACTTGAAACACACAGTATATGCCACAAGTATGTGGACACCTATGGTGGGTATAGAAAAGAATGACTCTCTTTTAAAATAATCACACTTTGGTGCTTTGTTGCAGTCTGAAATAAAAAAAGACAGTTTTTGTTTTATGCAGTTGTATTTACTCAGTGCAACTTTTAACATCCAAGTGAAAGATATAACACAACATGTCAGGGGGAAAAAAACAGAATTGCTGATTTGAAAAACGATCACCACTCCTAAAAATGGCCTGTACAATCAATCAGGTGAAGTTAATTCACCTTCCCAGGTCCTGACCCTAAACCCACTTAACACATTAGGGTGAACTACAACACTGACTGTGCACCGGATCACATTTCTCTTCATGTAGGTGTGAAATGCTGATATTTGAAAGAATGTCTTCTACACCCTTCTCTTAGAACAACATAAAGATTTAGAAAATTATTATGCTTTCTTCGTTATTAAAAGTTTTGTTGTCATTAGAATTTAGTGGTCTGCTGATTGCTGACTTATGTTTCTTGTATCTGTCCATTATTTAGAGTACTGGCAAATCAGGCCTGTCAGGAGAGGGACAAGGCCAAGGCACAATTGGAACTGACTGACCGTCGTAACCTGCAGCTGGTCAGAGAGATTGATGACCGACATGCCACCATGGAGTCACTTAATGAGTCTAAGATCAAGTAAGCTTTTTCTGGACATGTAAAATATAAAATTGGCTTAAAATCAGGTTACTAAAATAAGACGTTTTTTCTTGGTTAAGGGATCTGGAGCAGGAGTTTCGGGAAAAGCTAAGTGCTCTGAGAAGTGAGATGGAGCAAGAGAATGAGGTGCTGCTTCAGCAGGTGGAGAAGGAGAGAGAGAAATTAAGGGAGGAAGTAGAACTCCTCAAAGGCCAAGAAGCCAACTTGCAGGAAGAAGCCACTACTGCCATTAAGGTGATTTATAGCTGAATTTAATCTGTAAAGCACTGGCTTAAACCATCTTTTTACAAACAGGCAAATAAAAAAAAGTTATTTATTATTTTTTTATATCCCATCAGTATTCGACCCTATTCTATGACACACACTACCCATGCTGTCTGTGCATACTGTTCTGGCTTCCTTCATTTAGACGCTGTTCACTCATGGTGAGTGGTGTACGTTTCTGTGTGGTGTCAGGTTAAGTATTTGGCAATCTGTCTTTATAGGAGAACAGTCATCTAGAAGAGGAGAACTGTGCTCTGAAAGGGAAGCTGTCTGAAGCTGAAAGAACCATCTCTAAACTAAAGAAGGATCTAGACCATGTGCTACAGAACAAGGTCAGCAATTTTGCCTTTTGTTTCCATCAGATGTTCCCCCTTAATTATGCCCTATTGTTTTTCAATACATTAACAATCTGAGTGGTTTTGGCTGATAATGCAATTGTACTTATGATTGACAGTATGGTGGTTTAGATCCAAACAGTGCAGGACTGATAAGTCAGGAGGAGCATCTCTCAGGGATCATAAAGGAGTATGAATTGCAGTGCCGGGTAAGGCTGTTTTTCCATAGCTTCTCTGTGCTAATGTATGGCTTCTTGATTAGAAGCATTATCTTTGGCAATTTGAATCATTATATTGCCAGGGGAGAAAATGCAGGTTTAAATGCCTTGTACTTTAAAAAAAATTTTTCATAGTAAATGATTGTGTTAAAGTCTTGTACACTCTAGCTAAAATGTTAAACTTCAATGACTAAGATAAATGTGTGCATTTGCTTAAATAAAATGCAGTGTTTTTATATATTTATTTTCTATATATATTCCATTTGATGCTGTAATGTTAAAACCAAGTGTATTCCTATGTAGTTTCTAGTTTAAGTTGGTTTCATTCTGTATTCTGCCACTGACTAAGACAGTATTTGTGCAACAGGAGCTGCAGGACAGGAATGACGAGTTGAGCTCTGAGCTGGAAGTGCTAAAAAATCAAGGTTCAGGAAAGAAAACCAGAAAATCAAGAGACAGCCTTTACGCTTACACCTGGTCAACAAGCCACAGAGCACCAACCACCGAGTCTGATTCTGGTAAATTCTATTTTAAATGTTTTTAAGTAAGATTTTTGAGAACAACTTCTAGAATTTTCTTTTATAGCAGTACATTAAGAACCGATTTTATTGCCTTATAGATGACCCTGAAATAAAAAGAATCTCTTCTCCCAAAATCAAGAAATGCACCAACAAGAATGGTAAGATATTATGGAACTGACTTTAAGTTTATCAAAAGAAAATGGGATTGTTAAGCACAATTGAATTTCTGTTGACAGCTTTGGGGTCGTTGGAGAGTCTAGCCCCTACTGTGAGCATTGAGACTGAGCTAGCAATGGAGCAACTCAAAGAAAAATATGAACAAGAGATCCAAGATCTGAAGATCCAGTTGGAAACCAAGGTAAAGATTAAAAAAAACTATCCATCAACCCTTCTGTATTACTACATCCTGGTCAGAATATTCGTCCACATGGAGCAATACTAATAATTATGCTTTGCAGGTAAACTTCTATGAACGCACCATAGAACTGATGAAGCAGAACATGGAGGTTGAGCGTAAGGAAATTGCTCAGGGCTTCAAAATGGAAATTAGTGAACTGGAGGAGCAGAAGGCTTCGGCAGAGAAGAGATATGAGCAGCTATGTAAGAATGTGGAGCAGTTAGAAGGGGAACTGAAGATTAGGAGTGAGGCCATGGCTTGGGGACCTGAACAGGAGCGACGAGTTCAGCGGGAGCAGGCAGAACTCGAGCAGAACTATGCCCGTGAGATTGGTAACATTGTGCATCGCCTGACCTCAGAGAAGGACCAGCTGGAGGCAGAGCTTAAGCTGAAAATGGATCAGGAAGTACTACTTGTTAGGTGGGTTTACTCTGATCTGTGGTCCCCACTGTGCAGGTGAATCTATTAAGCATATAACTTGAATTCAGTTTCATTTGATAATTTCACCTGAAACTATTTTCATGGTATAACGGCAAAAAAGATAATATAATAATGCATCTTCTTGCCTTTTTTCCAGTAAATAGTCATTTCTTCACACCACTACTCAACTGCAGAGTTTAAATGAGGAGCTGTTTAGCAGTTTTAATCTACACTACAGTATCTACACTACAGGGTGTATTCCAGTAGCCTATGAACTGTAGAAGAAGACTGATTGGAACTATTTTCTAGCCTGCTGAATTACTTATTAGTATTGCACACCTTCAGCATCTTAACTAAACCGTAGCCATAAAAATTACACAAATTACACATTTTATGTAAATCTCTTACAGACCTACTGTTAGATTCAGCTACAGCAGAGGTGACATTCTTTTGCCTATACACAAAGTAGGTTTACTATCTTTGTTGCTAGCTGTCTAGACTTTCTGGCCAAAAAAAGAGACAAATATCAGCATTTCACAAAAATCAAATTATTACATCAGGCAAAGAAAACCATCCTATATTTTGTTAAAACCTAGAAGAATAGTGCTGAACCATCATGTCATAGAAGAAATGCGTTCAGAAAACTGTACTTAACACAATGGTACATCTGCATAGAAATTTAATATGTTCCGGAGGCGCAAGTTTTTAAGGCGAAATTTCATATTACAAAAGTATTTTTCCTGTAGGAAATAATGTAAATGCAGATAATCTTTTCCAGACACACAAACATATTACCAATATTATTATTTCCAACACTATAATCATATTCAAGTATATAAACAATCAAAACATTTAGAAAAAACATGTAAATTAACTAAAATATGAAATAAATAGACATTAAACATCATTTTACCTTAATTTATGATTCCTCTTGGCACCGGCTGCTTTAAAAATTAAACCAAA
>JAQMYJ010000039.1:18615052-18631184 GCA_030014305.1 Clarias laeviceps | reverse complement strand
GTGTGTGTGTGTGTGTGTGTGTGTGTGTGTGTGTGTGTGTGTGTGTGTGTGTGTGTGTGTGTGTGTGTGTGGTTTTTTTTTGGTGGGTTAATTTTTTGATAAATAAATAATGACATGGTGAAAATATTTGTTGTTCATCTGTATTTGCCTAATACTATCACACTATGATATGACATAGCCAGTACTACAATACCGGCTCTGATCGAATGAGTTTGATTTTACACAAAAAAAAAAAAACGAATTAAGAGAAGGGGTACGCACTTTTACGAGTGCATGTTTAATATTGAAAGTAAAAGCATTTCATCACGCAAAATACTCTTCTCTCTATTGGGACTAAACAGTCTAGGCTCAGGAATGTTAAGTGGCAACAAATGGTCAGTTCTCAAATTGTGAAAAAGTGATTCTATGAGCATGAGGAATCGTTTTCATACACACAATTGCCGAACATGCGTGCCAAATTTAAATTTGTTGGTCAAATAAAATTTTATACATACAAATATTATAGAATTTTTGGCCAGAAAGTGTATATATGATAAAATTGAATATTCATATCTCAGCTGTCCCTGCTGGGTCCTAAAAAAACTCTTATTTTACTGTTTAATTGAACAATTTCAATTGTATTACATTACATATTGTATTTCAAAATATTTAACAAAAAAAAATCCCTATTATTGTATGTGATTCACCTACATTATGCATGCTTTTCCCACCTTTAGCCATTTAATTTATATTCGAGTTTATATCTGTTTCCTTACTGATATTGATGGTAAAAAGTTAGCACCTTCCTCTGTACCAGGGAGGAGCTGGAGCAACAGTTATCACAAATCAAGGCTCAGTACAGCGAGACTCAGCACAGTTTGCTGCATCAGCTGCATGGTGAACAAGTTCGGCTGCAGGAACAGACCGAGCAAAGCTGCAGGGAAATGGGCGCGTGGGAGGCTAGAGTGAAGGAGCTCGAGCAGGAGGTGCGCAAGGAGCGTCTTCACAGTGCTGAGCGCTTAGGGGAGGAACAGGTTCAGATTTGCAGCAGTGCTGCTCAGGAAAGGAAGAAACTTGAGGAAAAGCACCAGGAAGAAGTTCGGCAACTGAGGGAGTGTATTTGCAAGATGCAAGATCAGGCTGAGCTACAGTGTAAAGCAGAGGAGGAATCACTCATCCTACAGAGGGAGATGGAGGAGAAGCTGGAGGAGATGTGTGTTCAACTGGAAGACAACACAATGTCAATGAAGGCGCAGGATGCCCTTATCCAGAGTCTGACCTCAGAGCTGCATGCCAAAGAAAGAGAGATGGACATTAAGAAGGAGAAAGAACAAAAGCTTCTCGGTAAGGTGTCTCAGCTAGAGCGCAAACTTAATTTTGAACGAGAAAGGAAACTTTCTCAACAAAAGGTGGAGAAAAACAAAGAGGAAGTGCTTCTTGGCAAGGTGTCTCAGCTTGAACAGAGACTTATGGAGGACAAAAAGAGGGAAGAAGAGCTTCTTGATAAACTTTGTCAGTTTACGGAGGAATGGGATGGCATGAAAATTGGATTTGAGAGAGTGCAAATAGAAAAGGAAAGAATTCAAGGAAACTGCAATCATTTAACATCTGCACTTGTCCAGCAAAAAACACAGCTTGAGGAGCAAGAGAAGGAACTTGATCAGCTTAGGGAGAATTTGGAAAAAACTCATGAGGCATTGAAAAGCAGAGATGATGACTTGACAAAACAGGCTTCTGAGCTAAAATCTGTGGAGATGGACAGAGACAGGCTTGTGGAGGAGCTGAGGAGTCGAGACAATGTTGTGAAGGACCTTCAGGCAAAGTTTCAAAATCTCTCTGCGGACTGGGATAAGCTGAATGATATTGTACAAAACCTACAGAATGCTCTAAGCCAGGAGCAAGGCATGGTTTCTTGGCTACAAACTCAACTGAACTTGGAACAGGAAGAGAAGAGCCACCTTCTGCAAGAGAATTCCAGTTATAGAAATCTCTCAAACCAACTCTCGTCCCAGATTGTGGAAATGGAATCTGAAACAACTAAGCTTACAGAAGATCTCAAGGAACTGAGCATGGAATTGCATCTCAAGGATAAACAATTAGTAGACCTCAGGACTCTGCTAGATACCAAATCCAAAGAGAGAGACTTGCTCTGGAAAGAGGTGCATCAGAAGACGGATATGTGTGAAAATGTCAACCGTCTTTCTGATGAGGTACAACATTTGACCCAGCGTTTGGAGGACAAGGAAAAGGAGCTGTCCTCCCTGAGAGAAAAAACAGACAATTCCACTAACCAGCTGCAGCAGTCCTTGATGGACACCCAGGAAGAAGTTCGGCAGGTGGAGGAAGCATTTGATTGGGAGAAGAACCAGATGAAAGGGCAGTTATTAGAGATGGAGAGACTCGTCATTGCTCTGGAAACAGTGATGGACCCATCAAGTCCACACAGGTTTGTCATTACCGGCCCGGTAGATGACCGTGAGACAAAGAACGGATTAATCTATGCTGTGTTGATTGTTGTTCTGCTTCTACAACTTGGATACAAAGGATCCAGTAATGTAGTTGCAAGAGCACTTCTTACCCTGGATTGTGTCATGGAACAAAATTCCATTTAACCCTTCACATTTGCATTAATCTTTCATAAATCTGTAACCTGAGAACCCTCACTTCACTTGCATTTTACTAACTGCTGCATTATTGCTGAATTGCTGCATGTTTCAATTTTATGTGAATGCTAAATAACACATTTTAGTGCCAAAATGTGCAGTGTTGCATCCTCTCACAACTAACCTTTTTATGATTGCTTGATCTCTGTTTTTATTGCATTCTTCAGATTAAAAATAATATAGTAGGAGAACTTGATGATAAATATGTGTAAAACATTTTCTTTCCATTTCTAGGGCCAAACTCGATCAGGTTAATTCTGAAAACAGTGCACTGAAAGACCGATTGACTGTTTTACATCAGGATGTAATGAGGTTGGAGGAGGAAGTCAGCAAAAAGAGGTATGATCTTGTTTTTTAGGTCTGTCTAAAAGGGATGGCTTTAATGTTATGGCTGATCACTGTAACGCCAGTCATATAGACACAAAAGTATCAACAGACAATCTAGTTTTAGGTTTCCCTTGTGTCACTGGGGCAGTGTTATGGGATATTAGAAGCAGAGTGGGTGCTCTGGGATGCAGGGTGGGGTCTCCATGTTTGTCTGGTGCTCAATCCAATTGGAATCTGAGAAAAATTGGACCATGTGCATGGCCGGCTGTAAAGACACTAGGTGTCCCATTACCTTTCTTTCATTGCCAGCATTGATGTTTTTGGCGGGCTTGCCTTTGGTCAAAACAGGCATAGATGAACCTTGGCTGCAGTAACTCTCTCTCCAGTTTACTGGTATATAACTGATATTTATTCAATTCACCTGGCGGTGTTGCCACCATTACATATTCTACATCTTCCTTCCCAATCACTTGATTTTAACTTCTATTAAATAGTGTGTTTCTGCCCAAACTAGTGTAGTATAACATAAAATAAATGTATTACAGAAGCAAAATAGTTCCTTTCAAGAAGAATTCTAGTATAGTTACAAAGCAGAACATTAGATTATCAGCTCATCTATTCTATTTAGCACAGGTATTGTGCAATAACTATGTAGTATAAATATTTACATTTACGTGACTGTTCCCTTCTCACTTTGCATTTTCAGCTATTGTCGATATTTTTTGGATGTCTGCTCTTTTATTTGAATGGAAATTTTCTTTCGGATAATGTCCTTATGATGGCATGAGCAGATAGATTAATGAAACTGCATGTGTTTTTATTTAGTTATTTTTTTTTATTATTATTAATATTGAACTGTCCTTTCAGAAAGAAACTTGAGGAAATGGGAAGAGAATATTTAAAAATCCAGGAAGAAAAGGAGAGGTTCCACAAAGAGGCAAGACAGTTTCCTTAATTCCATTACTTATGAACACATTTCTATAAAATCCCTGGCCATCATTAAGCTGTGCTCTCTTTTAAAAGCAGAACTCCAAGCTTCGAGAAGAGGTGTTGGAATTAAGTGCACGAAACTTGCAGCTTAGCAACGAGAACGCAGAGTTAAATTCTCGCCTCCAGTCTGACCAAGGCACAGTACAGATGTTGACTGAAAGGCTTACCCAGGTGTGTCGAGAACAAGACGAGTTGACAAACTCCATCAAACAGCTTCAAGAGACAAATGGCAGTCTAGAGAAAGAGAAGCTACAGCTGCAAGCTAGCAAGCAGGATGAAAGGAACCTCCTGGAGAGGCAGCTGAAGGAAACCAAAGACAAGGTATTTTGTAGTAACTGCAAAAAAATCGTATTGGTGCTGATTGCGAATTATTCATATTGATAATTAAATTGGTGTAAGCTTCTAGCAGCATATGACCTGTAAAAATTGTTGCTTAAATAGTTTTTTGGTAAAAGCTTAAAAAGCAAAATATCTATCATTTGTAATCATGTCAAATGATGCGATCATGTTGCAATATTCTAACAATTTTGCCTTTTAGAATAATACACCTTTTCAGGTTTGTCTTTTTCATGTGAAATCTAAATTGGTCAAGTTTTATCTCAATGACTACATAATTGAAATATTTGAATAAAAAGTTATGGACACTACATAAAATGGCGTGAAATTGTAGCTAAAAAATGTTTCCTTTCATCTGATAAAAATGTGCATATGCATATTTACATGGATCGGGAGATAAGAAGCATTAAGTATTATGAAAAATGGCGTTAGTTTAAAAACTGAATTCGTCCAGGTGGGGCACTTTTTAGCACCAATACCATGTTTTGGCTGGTAATTGATTTGGTTTAGTATATATATTTTTTTTTCTGTTTTTTGCCATGTTTAAATGGAAAAAAAAAAAAAAAACTTGAAGCAATCAATATTTGCAGATACAAAAGCACAAACAAATTGTCATTGCACAAACTGTAAATATAATATTTGCCATTTTTATACCTTTTCCTTAATAGCTTGAACACTTAAAAGAGGTTGAGTCTGCCCTGATGAGCCTAACCCTGAAAAAACAATCGCTTCAGCAGGACAAGGAGAGCTTGTTGAAAGATGTAGATGAAAGGAACAAAAAGGTGGAAAAACTTATCAATAATTACAATCAATAATAAAAAAAATTGCATTTGAAATAATCATCCATGATTTTGTACTAAAACAACCATATTCCTGTATCAGCTCGAAAAACTTCAAGAGAGTGTTGACTCACTTGAGTGCCAGTCATCACAGCTTCATTCTCAGATTTATTCAATGTGTAAGGAAAAGGAGGATCACATGAAGGAGATGTCCACACAACACATGCTGTTGAAGGAATCACAAAACAAGGTTGGGACTGCAGGGAAGCTTAAAAATAAATCTTGTATTTGCAAAAGCATTACTGTGCTTTTCATGAAATTCTACTGCTTTTATTTAACAGGTTCTGGAGCTTGAAACCAGGATGCACCAATTGGTTAAGGAGAAAGAACACATGCAGCTTGTTCACAGGATGCAGGAAGAGACCGCAGCCAGTGCTCTTCAGGAAAAACTGAGGAGTGTGCAAGCGCAGTGTCAGGAGCTTCTTGACAAGGTTGGTCAACTTGCAAATGTGAATGCGGATGAACTCTCATACATTGACCCAAGACAATGGTCTGGGATATTTTCAAAACGGAAATGATAAATGCAGTGTGTGTTGTGTTGGGTTATTGAGTGTTGGGTTGGGTTCTTTAAACTTAGAAGGTGGATTAATTGAATGTACACACAATGAAGGACATAGACGTAATATGACTGTTTTATTTACTTGTAGTTGAAAGAGTCTGAATCCAAGGTACACGCTCAGGAGATAGAATTTCAGAGGTTAAAGCATGAAAGCCTCACCTTAAAAAACAAACAGGCCGAACTGGAGACCACCAAGCTTGAGGCAGAAGAGCAGGTGAGTGTTTGATTTGCTGCATTTTAGTAACTTGTTAGTACATTTTGTTCAATGAATGGGTAAGAAAACAGTTTTTTATGAGGCATCATCTTAAAGGACAAAAATGGATTAAGGTAAAGAGTAAAAAAATATAATTGTACAACTATACCATTCCAGACCTACAATCAGGTCATCGGCTGACTTCATTTTACTGCGTCATAATTTTGCTGAGTCTAGACCTGACCAGCTGAAGCAACGTCATGAGGCATTAAAATGAAGTCAGCTGATGACTTGAATGTATAGGAATGGCACAGTTGGACAGCGGGCACTATGCATGATGGGTGTATCACTTCCCTTCTTATCCTGATATGCTGTAAAGTCCAATCTTTATGCTCCCTAGCAAATTGAAGCTTTTTTTCCCCCCTGATTAGTCTCAATAGCAAGTTTTTTTTCTTATGACCTAAACAACATTTATCTCCCATCTAAAGCTCTTGTTGCATTATGCATGTGAAAATGCTTACTTTCACTAGTATTTGCTGTTGACTTTTTTTTTTTTTTTTAATGATGTGACTAAGTGCTTAAGTGATCGCTGATTATTTATTAATTAAATTATTATTTTTTTATGGTTCAGCACTGTCCTTTCAGGTTTTAACAATGCATTGAACAGTTCGTAGTACTTTTAATGTTTACTTTGCTTGATGCGGGCCTTCTGTATGTATATTGTATGTATGGTATATACTGATGCAAGATTTGATAGCCTTATATTTTTAAATGCCTGTGGCTGATTTAATATTAACACTTTGTTGGGACAGTTCTTACATAAAACACTCTTGAAATAAAACCTTCCATAGGCTTTGAGGACAAACACTGCTCTATCACTGAGCAAGGCACAGCATGTCCGTGAGGTGCAGCAGTTACAGGAGCAGATCGGCCTCAATACCCAGGAACGACTTTCTAACCTACATACTCAACTAGCTGAACACCAGAGTAAAACACAACAGCTGGAGGTGCAGCTCCACTCGCAGGCTCAGCAGGCCAGGACGCAACTGAGCCTTCAACAAGTACATCCAAAACACACACACATACGCACACACACACTTTGTGTGAGAGGGAGAGAGACCCATTTACTGTAGATTAATACTGTATTGTAATTTATCATAGATTATTACAGTAATATAATGTGTCCCCTTCTAAATTATATAATTTTATATTATGAGAAGATTGCAAAATGTATTCATTACATGGCTTTTAAATTGGTTATTGAATTTCAGAAGTTGGAATGATCTTGTGGGGCAGCTCAGGAGAACAATGTGTGTACTACAGTAGTAAAGGTTATACTGAAATAAATAAACATGAATACAGATTTATGAAACCACATATGTTTACTCATATACATTTACTATTCCTTAATCAGTTAAATAAATTGTTAGTAAAATGTTCCCTTAGGTCAGGCGTCTGCAACCCGCAGTTCCAGAGCCGCAGTGGAACCTTGGATTACGAGCATAATTCGTTCCGGAAGCGGGCTCGTATTCCAAAAAAAATCAAATCATATTTTCCCATAAGAAATAATGAAAACTCAAATTATTCGTTCCACAGCCCAAACCAATAAATACATAAAAATAATTAATACAAAATATAAAGTAAAAATAAAACCAATTAACCTGCACTTTACCTTTACATACTCATCTTACACAGTAAAGCTTTCTCCTCTCTTATTTGAATTTCACACAAACACACACACACATTAACAGAGACTGTTTTATCAGAAAAAATTAGCAAGGAACATCTCTGACACTCCTGTGAGCGCATACTAACGGAATCACTGCTGTAAAGTAAAACAAATGAACCTGCACTTTACCTTTGAAAAGAATCGCGACAGAGCGGTGTTTCTGTGTAGAGCAGAGTGTGTGTGTTTGTGAGAGTGAAGCCGAGAGGGGCATGGTGTCAGATTACGTGTGCACACATAATGACATAAAATGGATCTTTAACCTCTCTAATGAGACTTTCTTTTGCTTTACACGCGCGCACACACACACACACACATGTTTATAATAAACAGTACATACACACTGTACACAAACGCATACAAACACAAAAAATGTTTTACGCACACATTTGGTCAGTGTTTATAGTAAACAGTAAAACACGTGACCGGATGTTGATTATACCAGTAAGAGACACGCACTAAGACCCAGCAGGGGAGACGATTCCGCAACGCAAGACTGAGAAAAAACGTTGGCTCAGTTGTGATCACGTGATGCTCGGCGTCAAAACAAGAAGCGCATACGTGATACATGATACTTGGTACTCGTAAACCAAGACTTGTTCGTTTTCCAAGACATAATTTATTAAAAATCTTTGCTCGTCTTGCGGAACACTCGCAAACCGCGTTACTCGCAGTCCGAGTTTCCACTGTACTTGCTCAATGTAAACAAACACCTGCACCAAAAGAGATTAATTAGAAAAGCTAAATTGAATATTTGTACTGGGATTACTTAATATTTTCACTGCTGAAGTGGTCTGAGTCGTTTAAAGACAACATTTAATCTTTTAACTTAATCTAAAATTTAAAGTAACCTTCAACCCAACGTCTTTTTTTTTTTTTTTGAAGTTCAAAATGTTTTACATGCAGAAATAAAATTTTCTCTAGCATATTGATTTCATAAATGCAACACATTGTATTTTTTTTATACATAGCATAAAGGTAAAAAAAAACTATATATGCAGTGTTCTCTTCATTTTAGATATCAAAAGGGTTTTATGGCTTCCGGTGTTTTCTTTTCTGTGGGAAACGGGTGCATATGGCTCTTTCAGTGTTTAAGGTTGCTGACCCCTGATCTAGGTTCTGTCTAGAAAGAATTATTCCTGACCACTTACTTGGTAATCATAAGACTTCAAACAATTGTAGTCGTGACATCAGATTGTTTGTATATTAAATGTTTCTATGTACAGGAGCAGTATGAGAAAGTAATGGAGAACATGCAAGACAGGATGGATGATGTGGAAACCAAACTAAAGGCGGTACGTCTGATGCTGCAGGAGAAGGTTACCCAGCTGAAGGAGCAGGTGTGTCAATGATGTTAACACAGGTTATGATGTGACACTTCTAAATCATGGCTATGATGGTAAAAATCTGATTCTCTGTCCAATGTTTCTCCTTATTAGATGTCTAAGAACATCAAGTCAGATCTGCTTCTAAAGGACCTCTATGTAGAGAACGCTGAACTTATGAAGGCTCTGCAGATAACTGAGCAGCGGCAGAAAAGTGCAGAGAAGAAGTCCTTCCTTTTGGAGGAGAAAGTCACCGCTCTCAACAGAGTCTTGCGTAAAATTGCTCCTGCCTCTCTTTCCGCTTAAGATGGGATCGTTGGCCACAAATATCCTTAACAATACTAAAATGTGAAAAGCTAGCCAAGTTTTTTTGTTTCTGGCAGAAGTGTAACAGAATCATTGTTGATTCAAGCTCCAGACTTAAAAGGAACACCACAAGCGATATACCGACAGTGTTTTGCAATAAATTGTATTCTACCAGTTTATATCATCATGTAATATGACAATTTTGGAAAAGGCCATGAACATTTTATGTCTCTTCTGAGACAATCATGTCTGAGTAAAATATTAACCGGAATACTGTATAGGGGCATTTTGCAAATGGAAAATGTATTTGTTTATTCATTGGTAAACACTATGGACTATATTCACTATAATGTTTGTACGGTATTCGACTAGACGCATCAACACACAGTATTCTTCACATTTACATTTTTGATACACAGGCTGTCCTTAAACTTGCACAATCATGATGCACTACTGTACAGTCCACTGTGATGTTCATAAATTGTGTTGACAGTCTTGTAAAAGGTGTAATTTTATTGATTTGTATTGTCTGTACTGCGTTTATTTAAAGAACAAATCTGAATCACTGTTTATACTTGGACAGTAAAACTTCACTCAGAAAAAACACCTGGACACTTGTTTGTGAAACTGCTTTGAATTATATACAATTAACTTACACAAATGTTCGTTTATAGTAGGTTAACTATCAAACGCATCTAGGACATCAAATGTTAGGAAATTACATGCTCCAGCACTCCCTGGCGAATCAGCTGCTCACACTTCCAGCGGGGAAGAAAATGCTGTAACAACAAAAGAGCTGCGTGTAAATGCAATTGGCATCATGTAATCTGGCCTAAAAGTATAATTCATAAACTTTTTAACAGACATAGTAAGATGCCTGTCTCAATACCTGGCTATTCTTCTTCAAGAGAATAACCGTTCCATCATCTATTTCAAACTCCCCATGATCTTTCAAGCAGCGTACCTAAAGAGAGAGAGAAGAGGAGAAGGAAGGATCAATACCAACAGCGTGCAGTAATCAATTATACTAAAGCATGATCTGAAACATGTTTACATTAGAAGACTGTTTATTGCAGGCAGAACTCAATTTATTATTTTTTTTTACTCACCTCAATATATAGGCTCTTAGGGGGTTTCATGTCTTGTGTTATGTCCAAACCCTCCTCACCTCCAAGTGACCTCATATATGTAGCCAGGGATTTCTTGTACTGGTTAAACCACTCCAACTAAATAAATTGAAAAGGAGTCATACAAGTTCAAAACAGGAAATCTGTGCTGCTCATTGCTTGAATTGTGCTTCCTCGGCGCTTTTCCTTGCATCTCTACATCAGGTTCTCTCTCTTAGATATTTTAGTCTGATGACTGGGTGCACAAGCTGTAGAGCCTGTCACTGGCTATAATGGTTCTGAACAACAATGAGTTACATAACAGCAAACTGAATATTAATTTACTTGTTCTTCCTATGTCTAAACCATTGTTTAAGTTGATGTTCTATTCATTACACCACTCTACTTATCTGAGCCTATTTTATCAATATACGTTTTGTATTTTCCCCTTTACTCACCCCATTTTGGAGTACCCCAGGACTGGGGTTAGGAGCCTGTGAGTTAACTGATGTAGGATGGAGAGGCATACATTTACTTAAGTATTAGGATTTAACCCTGATATTATAGCATTCTAAAAAATATATATAATAATCACACCTCCTCTGCACACATATGGAACCGAATTGTTGTGGGCAACACACTTCCATACTCCCATCTCAGAGCACGGATTCGCAGGAGCCGGTCATACCTGCAGAAATAAAAGACATGTAAGATGTCATCTGTTTGGAGATACAGGATGTAAAATTTTAAATGACTTACAGGTAAGCTGAAATACAGCGCTGGTTTCTCAGCAAACAGCAGTGGCGAAACTTGATAGTTGGTATGAGTTCAGCTTTGCCCTCAGTCTTGGCTTCATTACTTTCGAGAAAAAAAAATCAAAAGAGAAGCAATTTCAGATGCAAGACTGCTGCAATTTTAAATGATGAGAAATTATGAGAATATGGTTAAAACCTTACACGTCACTTTGGTTTTGCTCATACAGAGCTTTCATTTCTTCAAGCACTTGTCGAATGCCATCCTCCTGTTGAGACATGACTAACTATGTTGGTTGAATGTGCACTGAAACAAGCTTAAAGCATAATTTATTCCTCATGGGAAAGTGGAATAAATTTTCAACAATTATTTAGGACAGTCCTAAAGATTTAACCAGATTCAGTATTACTAACCTTGTGACTGCACACTTCATTCTTATTTTCTATACATTTTATTCTTATTTTATACTTGTAAACTAAAATTTTTCTTTCAGTGTGGATTTAATTTAACTTGCACTTAATTTTTGTTTTCCAATCAGTGGCAGTCGTGTAAGCATTTCATTGAATGTTGTACTGAATATGGTTATGTATGTGGCAATTGTTTTTTTATTCATTCACCTTATATACCGCTTTCCCTGCACAGGAAGTTTGACTGCGTTTTGTAAATACATAAATAGCACATGTTGCCATAACTGACAACTTACTTTTCTTAAAAAAAAAAACTCAATTACAAGCAAAAAGCCATTAAACCTTCTTTACTTTCTTTCTTTTTAATGCCATGCCAGCTTCTATGGCTCTATTCATGGCGAGAAGCATTTTTGTTATTCAATATTAAAACTAGATAAGATGTTTAAAATGTATTTTTTCTAAGAACTTTAAAACTAGTACATTTAGATTTACTTGTTTAAAGGCTTTTTTTTTAAGTGTCAACAGAATAAAACAAGTCCCTTAAAGGAGTAAAAGATTTACAGTTAAATAAAATATGTTTGATGGACAGAAGGGTTCTGCATGATAAACATTATGGTGGGTTTTCTCTTGACAGTAAAAATGTGTGTGTTGCTTTTGAGTGTCCTATCCTGCATCTTGTATAAGTCACTTGATCCCAGCGATTTTTAAAAGGAAATGTGTGTCTTGATCCAACATTGGGGTTTATTTCATATAGTTTATTATTTAAGCATAGTTCCCATTGTGATTGTCATTTATTTTGGTATATTAATTTAAAATTGGTTTTACATCTGTGAAGGGTATAAAGCATTGTTTTTTTTTAGATAATGCTTCTTTGGCAGTTTTGTCTGCTTTCTAATTACCAGGGATTCCTGAGTGCCCAGATATCCAACAGAAAACTATGTTAAAATTATTGGCTTCTAAGGATGATCTTTAAACCTTCTTCTTCTTTGGATTGGGGGAGGAAACCGGAGTACCCAGACAAAACCAACCAAGCACAGAGAAAACATGCAAACTCTAATCACACAGCCAGGAACCGAACCCGGACCCTGTAGGTGCAAGTTATTTAGATGCAAGTTAGTTACTAATTTCTTTCAAATCGGTTTCTATTCAATACTATTCTTCTCAGTAAGCCTTCCCCCATGTGACACATTCAGCCAATCATCGTGAAGATACAACACATATGTAAATTAGCATGTGACGTCACCAAGCGTAGCGCACTGTAGCGCAGTAGCTACGTTCTCCTGAAAGCAGATAACAGTACAAGGCAAATTCCCAAATTGTTGCGCGTTGTTTGTCTCTCCAGTCCATTCAGTGAATCCAAACCATTAGAGAGAGCCATTACCCAGTCTTAGGTTTGTGCAGATCATTTCTACAAGCCATGACTTAGAAATGGTTACAAAATGATTGGACGAGTCCTTAAGCCAGGGCTGTACGGGATGTAACTTTATAAGTAAATAAAAATAGATTCGATCCAATCGTTACCCCTTTATCTGTTGCTGATTATCCAGGAAGGGTGAACATGTGGTGATGTTAGGAAACTAAACACTATACAATAACTGTGATCTAGGCAGTGACACTGAGATACAGAACTTACATTAAAAGCAGGCAGCTGGCCATCACTCATCCGGTGAAGTTCTCTTACAAGTTCAACGGCTTTTTCGCAAAACATTATTAAGCAGCTGTTTACAGAATTTAATCAGTAACGAACAAACAGCGAACCAGGTTAGCCGATGTAGTGCTGTGTTGTTTTCTCATAAAACCTTCACGTATTCGTGCACATACAGCAAGCGCGCGAGAGGGTTTTCGCGGCAGAATATGTTTGCACCACGTGACTGTGGCGAAGTACGGAGAGCCTAGTAGGACATCGCGTCTTGCTGCATTCTCATCATCCGAGAATGGAAAGCATATGGCACGACTGTAAATCTATCAAGACATGGCCGTCCACCTAAACTGACAGGCCAGGCAAGAAGAGCATTAATCAGAGAAGCAGCAAAGAGGCTTATGGTAGCTCTGGAGGAGCTGCAGAGATCCCAGCTCAGGTGGGACAATCTATTAGTCGATTTAGGTTTGTGGTTGTAATGTGACAACATGTGGAAAAGTTCAAGGGGTGTAAACTGTGTGTAAAGTGTTATGGTGAACGGTTATGTTTGGATGCTTCTTAAATAAATGTAATTGGCAGCATGTAATCTGGCCTTAAAGTATAATTCATAAACTTTAACAGACATAGTAAGATCCGTCTCAATACCTGGCTTTTCTTCTTCAAGAGAATAACCGTTCCATCATCTATTTCAAACTCCCCATGATCTTTCAAGCAGCGTACCTAAAGAGAGAGAGAAGAGGAGAAGGAAGGATCAACTGGCAGCATGTAATCTGGCCTTAAAGTATAATTCTTTAGTATAAACTTTATGACTTTTCCTCACTATTTGGTTGCGGCCAATTTGCACCCATCAGTTATCGCACCACAATTATACAACAGCCACCAACCAGCAATGGGTTAAGTGAACTCATTTCCTTCAAGACACAAGAGTCCAGTCAATTCCATTCACTTTACAGCATGCTAGCCACACCCAATTGATTTACAGGACGTTACAGTGGCTCTGTCCATTTTCTTCATAGAAACAGGTTAGGTCTTTTGGCAACGAGGGCTGTTGATAAGATAAGATAAGATTGCCTACGTTTGAATAATTTGAAGCCTTCTGGTCACTCACTCACACCCTCATCGTCTATACCGCTTTATTCTGTACAGGATTGCGGCGGCTTGGAGCCTATACCTGGGGACTTATGGCACGAGGCAGGGTAAACCCTGGACAGGGTGCCAATTCATCGCAGGGCACACACACCCAAATCCTCATTCAAGCACTATAGGCAATTTTTTAGTATGGCAATTAGCCTAATCTGCATCTCTTTGGGCTGTAGAAGGAAATCAGAGTACCTGGAGGAAACTTACCAAGCACAGGGAGAACATGCAAAGTCCATGTACGTAGGTGGGAATCGAATCCGGAACCTGGAGGTGCAAGGCAACAGTGCTAACCACTACACCACCCCCTTCTGGGACTCTGTAGTGTCACCCTGTGTGCCAGTGAGTAAATAATGATCATTTATTTATACTAATGGTTTTAAATATGACAAGTGCTGTGTCCATGAAACAGTCTTTTGACAAGGATGACCTACTGGATGTGCTAGATACTCATGACTGCCACTCTCTGTACTACTGTCACAGATAGCACATACAACTCTAATCCAGACTCCAATGTTTGTGATCTTTGGAATGATTTTGATCTTGCCTTTAGAAGCTCCATCTGGGTTATGGACATAATATAAAGCAAAATAATGCAGATTCAAGTGCATATACCACTGTCGCAGCATATGCATATGCCACTTAGCCATTATCAAAAAAATTGTGGTAATCGAAATTGGTTGTTCATTGTCTGAACGTCTTGTCATATTTGACCACATAACTGCTTAAACCAATACATTCACTTACTGATACTAACTGAAAAGAATTTTTTGTATGCACTTCACACTGACTTGTTAATTACAGTTATGTCCATACCAGTATTATATGTTCAATATCAAATTCAAGTTTACTGGCAGGTCCATGTAATTAATTTACATTTGCTGTAAACAGCTGCTTTTCTTTACACTGAATAAATGTTCTGGTTAAATAGCTGCTAAAATAAAAATTGTTAAACAGCAGTTTGGATTGTAATACCATTCACTGGACACTTACATTTTTATATATAAGTATATATACTTATACTTACTGGTATACTTGGACATATCAGTGAAGGTAACCAAAATTCCAGCAAACACAAAGTAAAACCAAAAGTTTGAAAAAGACAAAATGTATTCATTGTTAACACTTTGATACTAATGACTGGCATTTCTTTTTGAATAAAAACAATAGGTGTTGCATGTAGGTCTTACGTATAAAATTAAAAACAAATTTTGCGCTGGAAACATAATGCCAAAAAAATCAAACTATGTGTATGTTTAGACAGGTAATGTTTAACTGATAATAAAAAAACATGAAAAAAAAAAGAAAGAGATACCTTTGAATCACCTCAAGTACATCTGATCATAAACATGAATACATTACAGTGATTTCTTCTGTCTTTCTTGCTAGGCTAAAAATTGAGGGAGCGTAGAGCTTCTGTCAAAAAAATTTCTTGGACTTGTGCAATGTTCTGAGAAAAAATAAGGCCCGGTTCTGATATGGTCACATTATATCGGTCAGCTGAGAGGAACCTGCATGCCTGTTTGCAGACATCAAGGTCAGTGTGTGGAACAATGAGGTTCCTATGAACCCAGAGCTCTGTCATTCCTCGCTGGGGAATGATATATATATTTATTTATCTGAAATGACTTCCGTTTACACTGAGAATCTCATAGGTGTGTGTGCACGGAGAGTTTGTGTGTGTGTATGTGCGCGCATCTCATAGGTGTGTGTGCACGGAGAGTTTGTGTGTGTGTATGTGTGCGCATCTCATAGTTGTGTGTGCGTGCATCTCATAGGTGTGTGTGCACGGAGAGTTTGTGTGTATGTGCGCGCGTCTCATATGTAGTTGTTTGAGCAGTTAGTAG
>JAQMYJ010000039.1:18582721-18608759 GCA_030014305.1 Clarias laeviceps | reverse complement strand
TGTGCACGCGTATACTGTTTACTATAACACTGTGACCATGTGTGTGCGCGTAAAACATATTTTATTTTCTGTTTGTATGCGTGTGTGTACAGCGGGCATGTACTGTAAGAAAGTCTCATTAGAAAGGTTAAAGATCCATTTTCTGTCTCCTTCTCTGTATGTAAGCCTGCGGTTTGTTCATGTATGCGCGCGCGTCATTGGACACCGTGCCCCTTCACACACACACACACACACACACACACACACACACACACACACACACCATCCCCTCCTCCTCTTGCCTTCACACACAAACACACACACACACAGACACACACACACTCTACTCTACACAGAAACTCTGTTGCGATTCTTTTCAAAGGTAAAGTGCAGGTTAATTTTTTATTTTTTTTACTTTGATTCTGTTCTTTGATTTTTACTTGATTCTGTTAGTGTGTGTGTGTGTGTGTGAAACTCAAATAAGAGAGGAGGAAGGTTTACTGTGTAAGATGAGAAGATGGAGAGGGTAGGGTCTGAATCCTCCTCTCCTCTTACTTTAGCTTCACACACACACACACACACACACACACACACGCTACGCGCATAAACGGAAACACTTATCTGTTGGGATTTATTTTTACTTTTTTTAAAGGTAAAGTCCAGGTTAATTTGTTTTATTTTACTTTATATTTTGTATTAATTATTTTAAAATTTATTTATTTTTTCGGGCTGTGGAATAAATAATTTGAGTTTTCATTATTTCTTATGGGAAAATACCCCTTGGTTTACGAGTGTTTTGAAATATGAGCCTGCTTCCGGAACGTATTATGCTCGTAATCCAAGGTTCCACTGTACATAAATAATTATAATAATTTATGAGATCAGGTTAATTCTGAATATTAGAACCCTAGAATATTATTAATATGATTGTCACCTTCCCAAATGCCATCTATGTCCACAATTTGTGAGATTATATTCTTTTCACAACCAGGCATGCTTTCTCCTCCATTTGGGTAAAAGTCAA
Source organism: Clarias laeviceps (assembly GCA_030014305.1). NCBI lineage: Eukaryota > Metazoa > Chordata > Actinopteri > Siluriformes > Clariidae > Clarias > Clarias laeviceps. Next base: position 18,607,756 of record JAQMYJ010000039.1, on the reverse strand, counting down.
GGTGTCCAATAGCTTGAGACATTCCAAATCCTAAAAAAAAAAATTAACATTTAGCAATATAGATGAAGGCTGCATTGTATGTATGTAGTATGTATGAATTTGGTCTGACATTATATTGGTCTGACAAATACTGACATTAAATACTGCTATTAGAATAACAATCTTATGAATTAGTGAGTCATTACTTTATCACATAATAGATAGATAGATAGATAGATAGATAGATAGATAGATAGATAGGAGGTGCAAAAAGGGGGGGATCCAATACGTTTAAATCAGGATTGACATAACCACTAGTCAACTGCTAGTGCACAAGAAAATGTGTTGACAAATAGCGTATCACAACAGATTACAAAAACAGATTACTAAACAATTTCAGACCAATTTTGAACTTGCAAGTATTAATCTATTTATGTTTAAAAAAAAATAAAAATTCCCTGCTGTTAACTAAAGCAGTCAGTAAATCAAGCAGTGTCTAAAATCTCACCAAGGTAGGGGATCATAGGAAGTGCATCTGAGTGAATGATGTCAACAAACAGGGCATCGCTGGGGTCCAGTCTTACCAGAGTAGGACAGCCCTGGAAATAAGGTTCAGCTGGGTCCAAACCTTAAAATATAACAAGTATTTGACGAGACTCTTGCAAAGACCAACTTATGTTATTACTTTGTTGTCCCTTCATTTATTCTTAGCTATATTAACATTGCCAATCAGCCATAACATTAAAACCACTAACTTGTTTACCTGTGATTCTTCCAAGCCCTGGTGTCCTTCGACCAGCCTCTGCAGCCATATGTGAACCAAGACTATGCCCAATAATATGCACATTTTCAGGACTCTGCTGGAAACTTTCCTGCAGTTATTTCAGTATAAGGAATATTTACACAGAGATTGACCAGCTACAGCTCAATATATATAACAAATGTCATGATACTATAAGTAAATATATGAAATAATAATAATAATAATAATAAAAATAATAATAATAATATCCAACCTACCTTAAAGATGGAAATCATATAAGCGACTTGAGCTCCAAGAACTCGAATATTATTTGCTGCCTGTGTGTACAATGTCCTCGACCCAGATTTCCAGTCCAAACAAATACAGTTTATATCCTCGACACTGAGCATAAGCTTAGAGACAGATATTATACAAAAAGGCATTGAACACATACACTGCTAAAGTATATATAAGCATTTAGTAACATTTAAATAATGAATATTTAATAAATATTAAACGTTAATAGATTAGCTGTGGTTTTACCTTACACATGTCAAGAAGCCAATTCTCATCTCCTTTGTCAATAAATCCATGGGTGATAAAACGGGTTTTTCTACTTCCTTTGTAATTTGACCGTGCAATGACATCTGCATTAGTACTGATTTCCTAAAATAAATTTAAAAAATAAAATAAAAGTGATGTTGTCTCAAAAGCGGTATACTTTTGTTACTCCGTAAAAAAATCCTACAGGAAGGTACTTAATTACCCTGACTTACACATTTGAGTATTTTCCTTACTTTAACACACCCACTTTAACTTAACTACTTCAACAGATTCTGAAAGTGCTGCAAACTTGTGCTTATGAGCAGAATATGATTTTGTACCCCACGTAACAATTCAAGCTGACTCTACCTGGTAGGAATCAATGTTCTGTCGTGTGAAAAGAAGAAACTGGGCATTGATCTTTTCAGGACTCCATGGTAGGCGTGCAATGGGTCTTTCAGTAGTGCCACTCCATGGCATCTCATCAGAAAAGCAGCCCAGATTTTCATAGCATACCTCCGCACCTGCCAATCAATTTATTCAAATGAAAACTTTAGTAGGTTGAAGATGACTAGAAGTTTCTTTGGCTTTTGTAAAGTGTTTACAGGTAAATACCAATCTTTTTTTTTTTTTTTTGTAACAAGGTGCCAATTTGTAACGGACAGTCAATTAAATTGATTTGGCTCTTACCATACACAGCCCCTATAAAGCAGTGTAAAACTCCTCCAATCAGTAAAAGCCACATCTGAAATCATAAAACAAAATATACATTAGCAGAAAACAAATCAACCAATAAACATGTAAAGAACATCTAAACTATCCGAATACGTACTTTAATAAGGGTAGCAACCAGAGATACTGGATATTCCCCTGCTCTCTATATATGTGTATGCGTTATCAGATGTCAAAGTGGGAAAAATACAGGTGATGAATTGGCTCAAGCCACTGCACAAATAAACACCTCCTCTGAACATCCTGTTGCACCTAATTTTTGTTAATAAAAGAGCATTTAAGGCAAAACAAAAAAAGATTCTTCATAAATGTAATTAAAGTCTTGTTTTGAGATTTTGAAAGAAGGACTTCAAAATAATCTTTATTTCCCTTTACATGGCAAAATTGAGTCTTTCTTGGTTTAACATACATTTTGAAACTTTGACAAAAGAGACAAAATACTTTTATCTCTTTTTTTATTATTTTTAAACCTTGCAAAGACTGCTTGATAAGACCAGGTGTTGTATCAATAGAATAAGAAGCCTAATGAGTAAAAACCTAGCTAGTTCATTGACGATTCCTCAATAACTGAATTGTAGGCTTTATGATTATGGTGCTATAATGAAACATGACATATGCTTAACTCAGTTGATTAATTCAGTTTGTAATCAAATTGCCTGAAACGCTATTGCACCAGCACACCATCAGCCAAACAAAATAGTGCTTCCATTATCTGTAAAAGAAACAGTAGGCAAACTTTTAGAAGGTTGCCCAAATTATAAGACACGATAAGCATTATTAAGGTAAAGAATTCATCAGTGGAAGAGTGAACATGCAAGTGAAGAGACAATAATGAAGTTTGTGTTTAATGCCTAATTTAACCTCAGGTTATGAGATGGATGTGGATTATGCTATTGATTAATGCTAATGATTTTTTTTAATCGTAAACTTATATAATTCATTGATCAAATGTAACTAATGTGAGCTTTCGCCATGATAAAATTGGGCAACAAATGCAAAGGGAGCAAGCATTTATTATAATCTGTAAGCTAATTATAATTTTAAAACAGAATTAGATCCATAACATTTATGGTGTGAAGATATTGATTTTAAAAATCTACAAATGTTGTGTGCTTATTTTAACATTCATTTCAATGTTAAATCTATTATTGTTGTTGTTATTAATATCATTAATAATAATAATAATTTAGAAAAAGTTATATAAAGCAACACAACACCACCTGTATCGTTCCCACCTAAGCAGTAATCACCTGCTGGATTAATGATTTATAGCACGCTAGTTTGATTGTCCTCAAGCTCTTGAGAAACTGCCACCATTAAAATTGGTCCTCCCATAAAATCAGTTAGATCTTAAAATACACAGTATTCCTTATCATACAGGAAGTAACACGGCTTGCCATCCGTCCAATTTCCAAAGAGGCTCTGCAGGTGGTACAAAAGAGAGATTTTTCCCCCTCATTTTCCCATCCAAGATTTTATATATACATTACAGTATACATAATGTGCAAAAGTTCTTGGACACATAATGTGCAAAATCCTGTAAATTACGAATGTTTAAAAAAAAAGTGTTGATCAATTTTTAAAATGGAAAGTAAAAAGAAATTAACAGAAGAGAAATTCTAATCAATTCAAGATTTTGTCTGAACAACCTTTACCTGCAAAAGAGCATCAATTCTTCAAGGTACAAATGCACACAGTTTGCGAAGAAAGCAGGTTGTTCCAAACCATTTGGAGAACTAACCACAAATCTTCAGTGGATGGAGCCTGCCTCAATTTCTTCTGTCTCTCCATGAAATCCCAGAAAGGTCTGTGGGGGCCAAACCATTATTTCCAGGATTTCTTCTCTATACCGCACTGAAGATAGTTCTTGATAACATTGTCTGTATGTTTGGGGTCATTGTCCTGCTGCAGAATGAATTTGGGGCCAGTCAGACCCGTCCCTGATGTTATTTCATCATGGATAAGTATCTGAGTATATTTTTAGAATTAAGGACAATTAAATCTCAAATCATTGACCAAATCATCAACTCCATTTACAGACATGCAGCCCCAAACTTGCAAGGAATCTCCACCATGCTTCACTGTTGCCTGCAGACACTCATTATTGTATCGCTCTCCAGGCCTTTGGCAAAAAATCTGCCTCTTGCTACAGCCAAATATTTTAATTTGTGCACCTCAGTTTCTATGTTTTCAGGCATGGTTGAGTCACTTAGCCTTGTTTCCATGTCAGTGTTATGGCTTTTGGGATGCAAGACCACGTCTGGCCAGACTTCTCCAGACATAGATGGTTGTCCCACTGGTTTCCTCTGTTCTTTGCTAATGGTACTGCTGGACATCTTCTGATGCTGATAGGATGCCAGCAAGATGTATCTTTTATTAAGTTTTCTAGCCCTACCACTATGTCTATGTTACTCAACATGTTTCTTTGTGCCTTAAAAGCACATCTTGAAACAGCCTGGTCTGCTTTGAAATTGTTTCCTGGAGAAGACCTTGCTGATGCACTTTAACTACTTTCCTTCCTATAACTACGGTGGTACAGTGGAACCATAGTCCAATGCCTTAACCACAAAGCTACCCTTGACCCTTTACCTCAATATCAGAGTTTGGTAGTTCCTCACCCAGTGAGATACTCCCCCTCTTGTTAACTGCACTACACGTTATTACCAGCAGATGGCAGCAGATCAGTGTGTATAGACGCCTGGAGCCAGATAGCCTCTTTGTAAGATTGTTTCAGATAACATGGAATTATTAATTAATATGATCCAAACAAGGAAATAAATATGAATTATCTTCTTGTTTTTTGTATTATGACTACACTGATATGAAATGCTGATGGTCAAAGTCCATCAGCATTACAGTCAAAAGGGACTTTTAAAGTCCTGGATAGTCCTGTTTAAATAAATTGTGTGTAAATGCCTGTACATATATTTCATTTAATTCTGAGGAAAGACATAAATAGTTTTTCATTTACAATGGGGTTCAATTAAATAGTAAACATTTTTGGTCCCAGGTATCTGTTTAAATGTAAAATCTTAAAATATTATTAAAGCAATGGCTTTAGTTTCTGAAATTTCCAGACACAGAACACATTAGGCGTAGACTTTTTTGGGTTATTAATGTATTCAATTCAAGGGACCAACGAACAGGCTAGTGACTATGAAAACACAATAAGAAACACAATAACCTTCATGACAGTGATTTGTGATTTCCTTCACTGTACTTAAGCTACGTTACAGACCTCTTGACTCTGGTTTGCAGTCCTCTGGGGGGTCCTCGATCTCCACTTTAAAACCCACTGCTGATAACAGACCTCATCCCCCAGATCAAGATAAACTTCATCATGCTACACTGAGCATTAGGTCCAGGATGGGGTATTACAGGCATTACTGACCTTTCACTGTAACAGAGAGGTGATGTACTGCATGGAGGCAATTTGTGTAGAATGACTTTATAAATAAACAGGTACCCATGGACATATCTTCTTACATTGGGAAAAAGCCACCTCACCTTTCTATATAAAACCCAGTGAGGGCTATCACTCGTTATGAGCCTGTGAGATGACTGATGTACATCATTTAGAGGTTTAAATATGGAGAAAGCAGAATGATTGATACTGTTTAGCTTTATCCTGCATCTTTAATTTGACCACCTAGCTTAATCTATAGACTTTAATAAATAAATATTAACATCCAAGAAAAACTCTGAACAAAATATATTTGTGTAGTATTTACCTATGCTACTGTAGGCCTGCCTTTAGTTATTTTTTATAAGTGTTACCCATAATAATACAGATAATACAAAATTCATGCATTTTTTCTGTGTACAAGCAAGATAGAGTAAGCTGTGGATGCATTCTGTCATAGAAGTTTGACTTTGGAATTTTAATCCTTCCAGTGCATTACAATCAGAGGACGGTCCCAGGAGATCTGACCAAGGCCTCGAGAGGAGAAAGATCTGACTTGTAGATGACCAGAGGTAACCAGAGTAAGAATATACAGAAGAAATTCTAGACTATGTTTACCGTTTATTCATGATGTTTGTATTATTCGTTCAATCTGAGGTATGGTGGCTTAATTATGTTTTATGGTGCTAAAAATATAAACACTAAAACACTAGGCAGGAAATATTTTTTTTTTATATCATCCTCTAAATGAGGATTATCGGAATTAAAGACTGCCAAAGTGTATCTCTAGAAATATTAACAAGACAAATTGATCAAAATAGGATGAAAACACAGAGCTGTGTCTCAGTATAATAACTGTTTTATGAACTGTTTGCACGAGTGTGATTGATTGAAGAAAGATGGAACCGAATGTGAAGTTTCATCTATCTTTGATCAATTTGTCTTGTTAATAATTTTAGAGAACCATCCTGGCAGACTTTCATTTCTTTAATCCTCATTTAGAACTTAGTATAAAAAGAAATTACATTTCCTTCACAGTGTTTTTTTTCCTCACTACTAATTATCTTGATTAAGACACTCTGTTCAGGCTTCAATAACTTTTATCTAAATTTTCATATTAATTTTGTCTTAGTGCCTGGCCCATGACATGATTTCCCAGAAACACTGATGAAAAAAATGTAATTAGGCTGAGACCTTCAAATATGCGCGCAATTAGTGAATTAGGGCACTAGCTTCATATCAAGCACCCATATCTTTTTGAGTGTGTTATGTAAGATATGACTTTTGATTATGAGTTTTTGATAATAGGCTATTATTATTTCATCATTGCAAGCTTTCATCCAACAAGTTTCATAATATTGTCTTCTTGTAGTCTATTTGAGCTAGTAATATCTCAGATATAAATTATTACCTACAGCTAAAGTTTTAAATGTCAAATTTGTAATCACAGAAAATGTCTTAGTTTTTATGTTTTGTTTTATTCTTTATCTTATTTTATCTTATATATTTTTTAGATATAATGTTGTTGTCAAGGGGAAAAAAACATGGACACTTTGATATTTTATTCAGTCATCTTTTAGGGTTGATTACAGCTCACAATGTGGTGGCAATTCATGTGTGAAAATAATTCCTCATGCTCCCAGAACCACCAGTTTGAGTTTGCCCAGTTTAAGTCCTATACCATAAAGGAAGAATAAAACACATTGATGTGATAACCTGATCATTCAGTACGTTCAGTTCATCAGTTGACCTCAATTTATTACCACATAATAAAGCTTTGCTGAGTCTAAACCCAACCAACTGCAGCAACCCCACATTATAACACTGCCTCCAGAGGCATGTGATTCCTTTCTTTCTTTGATCACATCAGCCCCAGAACATTGCTTTAAAGGACAATTTTTATGCTCTTTAGCAAATTGAGACAAGTTTTCTGATTAGCCTCACCAGCAAGTGGTTTTCTCATGACCACACAGCTGCCATTGCATCTTCATTGCACTGTGTGTGTGTGTGTGTGTGTGTGTGTGTGTGTGTGTGTGTGTGTGTGTGTGTGAAAATGACCACATTTCTTCCATGAAGCTGATGGTCCACCACCATCCTTTCATGTTTAAGTAACGTGTTGGACAGTTCTAAAGTTAAAGTTCCGGTAATTTTCATGCTTTTTTACATTTGGTGCAGACCAACAATTAGACTCATCTTAAACAGTTAGACCAATTAGGCCCTTTTTTGGTCAGGAAGGGTATTGTAAATTTAATCATGTAGATTATTATATTTATAATTAATCTTATAATTAAAGTAAATTGGCTTTGAGTATGTTTTAATCGAATCCCTCCTAATCTGCCTCTTTCTGACGAACAAGTTAACCAAATGATGAAGTGGTTCATAGAGGAGGTAATCAAATAACATGAGTGCATGGTCTGTATTATTATTATTATTATTATTATTATTATTTGCAATCTTGTTCATAATATAATTACAATCATATAATCATTTAAGTTTAAAATGATATACAATCTCTATACGATAGTATCTATACGATATTAATCTGATTACCACCAAACTTAATTTACCAAACAAGTACTACACTTTGGGTCAGTTTGGAAATAAATACAACTGTACAGGTGTCTCAAGTCTCTGAGTTGATCGTTACTATTCTCACCAGTTCATGAGATATTTTGGGCCAGGGGTCATGACGACTGTAAATGCTTATTCTTTCTAGTTCACAGTCTGCTGTGTGAAGTAAACATCGAAGACGAGAGGTTATTTACACTTCACTGAGATATTGATTCAGAGTGCCGAGAGAGGATCATCAGTGTGACCAAGCCTTGTCTAAGTATACAGATCTCTCGCTCTCTCTCGCTTTCTCATACACATACACTTTATACGCACATACACATCTGTAAGCACCGCAGGCATTTTTCCTACACTATGATTATGACCTCTTCATATTCCAATACTTTAAAGAAAGTAACTATTAATTGTGTACACTATTCACTATTAATTGCATTGCATTGGCCTCCACTGTTTTCTGATCCTGTGTTTTGTGTTATTCTCTTGGTAAGCTAGTATAACTATTATTTTGTAGAAATGGTGACTTTAATACAATGTACACTATAATATGCAGAAAAACTTATAAATGAGATACTACTACTACTACTAATAATAATAATAATAATTTGCTAATATTATAGCAGTGTGTCTGTTTTTAATATAGGACACCTTTACAAGAAATGACTCACCAAATAGCTTAAAGAAACAAAATATTTGCATCCATTCTAATATTTGCATTATTCACCTAGGCCAAATAAAGTTTGACGCATTTTGGTAGTAGTTTAGTAGTAGAGTAGTTGTTGCAGTTGTAAAAAGTATATGCACCATGTCTATTTTTAATAATGAAATATTTATATATCGCTAAACATTTCCCACCAAAAAGTATTCTCTGGAAAATCATTGTCTGTAAACATGTGGAGAAACTGAATTGAAAGCTCTGAAATACTGGAATGTTTCAGTGGACAGCTGAAGGTTCTCAGGTTTAGTTAGACTGTGAGTGGGAGATTGGGCACCGTGGCACTCCGGAGTGATGCCTCTTATGCGCTTACGTAATGTTGGCCGCGATCCGTCTGAGAGACAAGGCGTATCACCAAGAATCTCCTCCACCCTCCCATCGCATGGTATTCACGATGATGTGCCGTTCACAGCTAGGGGAGGACTCTACAAGCATGTAGGTCAAACAGATCAGTGACGAGTTACTAGCGACATCTATATCTTTCCATCTCCCACTTTATTTTGCCCTCGTTCTTCCTGTATGGGGTTGTACTGGAACTTAGGGAAGATTGCTATTAGCTGACAAGTACAAGGAGAGAACACTCTCTCAGATTTTGTCTTGATGTAATAATAAATCATTTAGAACGCTAATACGTTCACCGAGGCCTACATTTTTCAGGGTGTTACGCATTAAAAGAAATAATTCTTTATTTTCATTTTAATGAGACAAATCAGGCTACACCAAAAAAAGTTTTTTTTTTTTCAACAACTGCACTCTTACATACATATTTTACAGTCATAGACTCCCTTTTTAGAACACCACACAAAACTATATTCAATGGCTTTTTAGTTACTTGCTCAGTGTTTAAGCAGAGCTGAAACTTATTTTTACTCTTGAACTTATTTGTCTGTCTCTCAAACTATTCATTGCTACTTCTGTTTGACAGCAACCTTTGACACGACCTCTTACCCTAGGTGAATGGAATTCACAACAAAGATTAAAATTCCTTTAAAATCCACATTTATCCAGGTTTTGCTGTTGAGGAACATGCTTAAATCATTCTTTAAAATACTACATTTCAAAGATATTTTTTGTCACATACAAAACAGAAAGCCATTATGTACATCCTTTTGCCTGTGTTGCAGACACGTGGGCTTCATTGAGGGCTTGTGGCGAATGTAGTTTAGACACTTTTCCTTGCAAGGCTTTATTTTTAACCAATGCAATAAAAAGCTTTCAATCCTCTTCTTTGACATTCACTCTAGTCATGCTGGAGAGAAAAGTTTAGAGATCCACTTGGCCAGATCAAAGCCAAGTGTAACGATCAAGTTCTTTATATATGGTCCATTTTGTGTTAATTTCTCTTTTATTTCCTTATTCCTATGGTCTTAGTCATTTTCAAAAGTTCCATGTTTGTATCCAGTCCATATTGCTGGTTTGATGCCTTAGAATGAAATAGAAGTCTAGATCAGTAGTGGGTTTTAGGACAGGATGGGGATTTTTTTCATATTAGCAGAAGTGATTCATACTGGCCGATCTACTGCATACTGGCATGGGCTCAAGTTAGATACAGGGTTTTGCACAGCAGGGTATGCAAAGTTGGTGTGCTGTTTGGCTTTGAGCCGGAGACTAGCCAGGCTGGAGTTACAAGTGTCTCTGTACATGTATGGGCTGGCAGTTGTGGCATAGGGGCAGGTAGCCGCTGACACTGACACTGTGTTGAGCGTAGGGCTGTTAAGATTGTTCAAGTTGCCCAGGTTATTCAGGCCTGATCCTGGCACCCCTGTCACTGCTGAGGGCACCATGGAGGATGCCATGTTCATGGAGGGGATGGAGTTTGGTGGGGAGAACATGGGCTGCGAAGACAAGGGACTAACATTCATAGAGTTAAAGAAAGGGAAGCTTTTGGCTGATAGGGGGCTGCTAGCCAAACTCTTGGTGGCCCAGTTGTTGTATGAGTAGCCGGAGTACATATCGTCATAGGGCTGCATGAGTCCATTAAACTGAGCGCCAAAGCCGTTCTTACACAGCTCAGCCTGTTGGTTCCTTTCTCTCTTTCTCCACTTGGCACGACGGTTTTTAAACCATACCTGTAATAACACACAAAGAAGAAGAAAAATCAAACCTAAAAGCTTTATACAATCATTTTTATTTTAACAATATGTTACACACAAAATTTTACTAACATTTAATAATCTGTATTTTTATGTGCATTGTATTTTTTATTGCAAGATATGTGTGATTAAAAAAAAAACAAAAAGCTGCCCTGACATTTGCAAACCCTGTATTATAATTATTATTACAACTGCAAAAAATAATTCAATATTTAAAAAGAATATGTTACATACATTTCATTGGTTTTCGATAAAACAGTATTAAAAAACATCCTTTTTTTTCATTTGAAGACCCATAATGTCATAAATAAATAGCACTAGAATGACTAAAACAACTCAGCAACAAGCAAATTCACTAAAAAACAGCCTCTTATTTTAATTTCATGACTATTGTTAGACTCGATTTTTTACTTATACACCATTTCATCGGTTACTTCAGTACATTCTCATCATAATTACACAATCACGTTTTACATCCATTTACTCATTGCATTAAAACACTCCCACCTTGTTTATTTTAATATTCATATATTTAATTTATGTAAAATGTTTAACTCGTATCATGGACACAAACATTATTGCACAACAGGAAGACAAAAATATGCCAATTCCACAGTAAAACTATAAATCCGGCAATTCTTAAAATACATACATCAAGGGTGAAATATTTACATAACATTTCATATGAAAATGATCAAAAGAAGGACAAGCTCTACACTGAATTTTCAAACCACATTGAGGCTGATTAATTAAACGAAATTATTCTTCTATTATGAGCTATGTCTGAGAGAAATGTCGGGAGAGATCTCTCTGCACATTAGTCAAATTTAAAGCCCTATTTTTAGAGGCTGTAGGAGGATTAAAGTTTTAATTGCTAATTTTAAAAGATAATATTGAATTTAGCTCCTCAAAATCTGTTTTCTTAAGCATACATTAAGCTGAATTGCTGGGGAAATTTTATGGGTAAAACTCTATTTGTTATTCATAATAAAACAGTGAACATTTAGAAATCTGTCTAATTCTCACTAATAGATGGCCTATTGATGACATTAAACCTTTATCTCTGATCTGGCAGATACTGAAAAGAGCAAGTAGGAAAGTTAACTCTTGAATATGACAAATCTATTAATATGATGTTTTAATATTTGTCTGAGTGACATTGGAAAGCTTGCTATAGTAATCAGAAGCTCATTTGGACGGCAAATATAATATGGCACATAGTTGCATTATACCACTAGTTTATTTTAAGGGCTGTGGAATCCCCTACTCTTTGAAACATGTTTGCTATGATATCAATGGTGTTTAAGGCTTCACAGAAATAACTGAATATCAAATGCTATCCAAATCGCCAGGGTTTCTCTAGTCTTAATTTAGGTTCTCAGCTGTTTCATGATTCCCTGAATCATCAGTATATTTTCATAGTTATTTGTCATAACAATAAATTTCTATATTTTTATTCTCAGGAGCCTAAAACACAGCATAAAAGATAATGAAAATATGCAAATAGTATAGTTGAGCTATTTTTAATATATTATGATGAAACTTTCCATAAGATATCACGTGAACAGTAATAGTAACATGACAGGGATTTTCCTGAAAAGAAAAAAATCCCTCTTCATCAGTGTGGTTTTAAAGGGAGTCCAGGTCAGCTTGGCTTCAGGTCAGGGTCATAATTTAGGCTTGGACAGTGTATTAGGAACACATAGTCATTCAATTGCATAAATCAACATGACAGAAGAAGCATTTAGAATATGTTGCAGGAGTGAATGTCCTACTAGGATTAGTGGAACACATACAGGGTTCAGGAGGCCACTGATAGACATTAGGACATGGACAGCACCATCCCTGTTGTTCTTTCAAAATAGCCAAGATTGCATGCTATGTGACCTTTCCTCTGTCCACCATGAATTTGATCCTTTAGATGTCGGGCAGGCTTGAAGCCAATGAATGTGCTGTCATCCATCAGGCAGGCGTCCCACCTGCTTTATTCTCTACTACACTGCAATAACTAAAAGTGCGGGCTCAGATTTGAGAGGAACGGCACTAAATTTGCATATGAGCAATATGTGTCTAATAAATGTGTGCTATACCATTTGTATTATCTCACATATTTTGTTACACTAAAATTTCTGATTACCTAAATAAGTGTCTGAACTGTTACCTGATCACTTTGACATATAATTATACAATGATAAAATACCAATGTATATGACATATAACATGACGATTAAAAATTCTAAATTATAAAACAGTAGTGCTTTACCAATGCTTTTATATCAAAGCCAAATTAACAGCAAGCTTTAATGAATAAAATCTTCCAAATCTTCTCTCACTAATATAATAGTGATATAATAGTTTCTGAGTAAATGTAGATTTTCACTACATTTCTGATCACAAAGCACAAACAATTCTGTGAACAATGAATACTCTTCATATCATAAAGCAGCTGTAAGAGTTACTGAGTGGTGCTCAGTTTTTGCACTAGACACATACCCTCACTCGTGCTTCTGTGAGATTTGTCCATACGGCGATTTCCTCTCGTGTGCTCATGTCTGGATAACGGTTTCTTTGGAAGGTTGCCTCCAGTTCCTGTAGCTGCTGGCTGGTGAAATGTGTCCTCTGCCTGCGCTGTTTCTTCTTTAATGAGCCATCCTCTGGGTTTGATTCATCTGTCTGATTTTGATGGGACTTCTCTGTGTCTGCATTTAAAAAATAAACATATTACAGAAATTCACATTGTTTCTGCACAATTTTCTGATTACAAACTCCTTTTTTATTAACGCTAGTGATAAATACATTTTTGCATGAAAAAAAAATCATGCATGGGAAAATTGCCTTTTCTTGAAACGTTACCCACCAAGAATAAAGAGTGACACAAAGCAAAGTAAACAGCAAGACCAAACAGCATTTGTTATGTCTGGGGAAAATCCTCCCTCACCAGAGCAGTTCTGCAAATTGAAGACCTCACAGAAGGAGCTAAATTAGCTGGCCACATAATCCCTGGATCAGGCATTAGTGACAGGGCAGGTTTGGAGATGTTTGGCATGGGCTTAACTACAGGAGCATTTGTAAATCAGCAAACTTCCAAAACATACCACAATTCTCAATAAATCAGTATGAATTTTTCAACACATAATTGTGCATTGTTATAAATAAAACCTTTTCAATATACTTTAAATAGCTCCTTATCCAAACACAATTTTAATTATTGAATTTGTTTTTTACTTAACGGACCTGGACACAAGAATTCACACACACAGGCATGCAATAATTTAATGACTTCTTATACCTGCAACTCTACAATACAGGATTATGATATGTTCTTCCTGATTAATATACACTGATTTATTTTTGTTATGAGGAAAACGTATAATCATTTCATTGCAAGCCTGTTGGTTTGTTGTGCATCGCAAAGCTCTGTTGTAGGATTTATGTGAGTGCCGCATCCCTTGTCTGGCTCCAATTAAATATAAATTTATCAACCCGTTGGGTGTCCTTCAGATTATAACATTAGTGAATAAATGTCCCATAAGGGTAGGTTTAAATCTCTCAGTGGACCCACATAACGATAAAACAAGAAACACAACCCTTTAAAAAACACCCTGAGTGGTTTTATATGAGCACTGTGGAATGCAAATTTATACATGACCTGTTTCAAAGCAAGCCAATGAATGACTTGAGAGAATGAGCAGAGGGACATTTAGAGGTAATCAACATATTTCCAGATGTACTGTATATACAGTGATTATTTGTTGCTGAAGTGTAATGTCATTTGAACTTCTCAGACGTAACAAATATGGCTGTTTCTGCTACACAGCAAAATAAAAAATGACAAAATAAATATAACAAAATAAGATAAGTTACAACAAAATACATAAAAAATATATATATTTTTTAAATTAATATTAAAATCAATTCTAATAAATGATATTGCCCACTGTTCCAGATTGTTTCATAACCTTAGGTTCTTATTAATTCTCATGTTTGTAACTAACTTTTGCTTGAATGTATTAATCACAATAACTGTCAGTATTTTTTATATTTACTGTCTGTTGTGTCATTTCTTTAGTTTTTCATTATTATTTTAAATGAAAGTTGCCTAAATTAACTGTCATAATATATGTTTCCTTTTAAACACGAACTTGCATTGCTTACTGTAAACATATTTTCAACATTATTCTGGTTCATTGTTGTTGTGGACTCTACCATTTCTTTATGGAAATTAGTGGAAATAAAACATGATAATATAGCATGTCCGTTAGCTGTTATTAAAGCATATGTGCTGATGCAGGGTTAGTACAGTAGAAATAGTAAATAAAGTGTTTGTCATTATTGAGTATTATAAGAAACAAAATGTTGTACCTGCTTCTGTTAAAAAAATAAAAAATCACAGATCTAAACTAAAATTAAAGTTACGATCGAAATGCTGTATTGTTATGCTACTCTCAAGGGCTTTGTAGATTTAAACCATTATCTTTCACAGACTTTTTTGGATTTGCACCATTTAAACCAAACCTCGCAACATTAGCCTACATGAGACACAAATCCCAATTTAAAAACTTGACTTCAAATCTAATGAACTACTAATAAAAATGACCATACAGGGTGAGCAAAGTCTCTTATCTAAGTAACCCATAATATCTTAAAAGGTTATGCAATGTAGAAACATGGAAATATCAGTTAATCTGTAAAAACTGTAATATTCAGATAAATCCTTTTCCTAAAACCCGACTAATAAAGTGCACTTCCAAAAAGATTACATGATGATGTACTTAAAAAATCAAGCTCAGGCTATATGAGGTTGGAATTCACAAGTGACAGTAAAAGTGTCATTAAACATATATTTGTACCTAATTTAGGCCTAGTTGTAGTACAAACATGAGGTTAATGACACACATGATAGAAAATACACATTTTGTTCTTTTACTAATGAATTCCAACATGTGCTCCATATTTCTATATTACACAGCCTTTTAAGATATTATGGGTAAATCTGCTGTTACGCACATAAGCCAATCATCATTAAATCAAAATCAAAGTGCAGGAAGTTGATTTGCAAAAGTGCACACTATACCTGGGCTTGTTCGAGAAATAAGACACGTATCTCCTCAAAGGGAGAAGAAAATTCAAAATAAAAACCTAAAAGTTTGAAAACGTTCATTAGGTTATTGATGGAATAACATCATGGAATTGAGCAGTCGGATTTATTTAGCTAAGGCTATTTCTGTGTTTTCATTGGATATGTAAAGTGTCAAAGAAAATCCTGATTTACCGCCTACTTCAAACCAACCCTGAAATAGCGACGTCTAAAAACGCATAGTGCCAAAGTTCATCCAAATCTGTGGCATATTATTAGGTCTGTATGGCAGTAAATGTGTGTGTGTGTGTGTGTGTCCACGCGCGCGCGCACTAAATTGCCTTTCTTTCTCCAGTGTTCCGAAAATCTCCATAAATATAGGGGAAATTAACACAAACTTTTTTAACACTTTTTTTTAAACAAAATGTAACTTGTTTGTATACATACACTAAGATTAATAGAACTTGAAAGGTGTTGTGAATGTAATTGCTTAATTGTCTTTATTGGATTTATTGTAGTGCTTTAGTAGCCATTTGCTTTGGTTTTGGGCGCACAGATCTTGGGTTAATAAATTTGACTCTTGCAGCATAACATTAGCCTTAGATCCGGTGTTAGTGTGAACATTTCAGGTCCAGTTGACTGACCGCTGTTGTCCTGGCCTTTACACGCCGCGTCGTGCTGCGGAGTGCCGGAGTCGGACAGAGACAGTGCGGGGCTGCGGGCCTCGGTGTCCGCCAGCAGATTAAACTCCATCCCCCCGACCCACAGGCTCTGCAAAACACCACAAAACACACATACATTTAATGACTACTTCTAGGAGTCATTATTTCACTAAATAAAACTAAATAAATCGCATTTTTAATAGATGAAGAAAGGATAACATATTCACTAGCGCAATGAATTCACTTCCATTAAATAACCTGTTATAACAATTTAAAAAGTAGACCAGTATGTAACACGCGAGGGATGTTTTATTCGATGTCCCACAAATAAGCTTGTCAGGACTTCAATCTCAGTGGGGAAAAAAACGCTAACACTTCAAGTAGCCTATTTTCCTTAATATTTTTAGCCTGTTACCAAAATGCACATCTTTACTTGCGCGTATTCATTATGAGTTCAGGCAATTTCATTTTGATAACATGTAGTCTAGGCTGAGAATATTCCATATATATTGTCTAAATCTGCTGACAATTGGTCTCAAATCAGTGAACTGGCATTAAGGCGAATTTACAATCGAGTGTTTGTTTGATAATAGTAACAGTTCCAGGCCGTGAAATATCTTTATTAATTAAGGCATAAAAGCTTAAGTCAGGATTATACACACAAACCAACATGAGCAAATTAATACACTTAGATTCTAGACTTTTTCTACTAATTAAATCAATCATTTGTTATTATAACTGTATATAATTTTCTTTAAAAAAAACAACAGCAATAATAATTTTGGACCATTTGAAATACGGATATATATATATATAGAGAGAGAGAGTTCAGTGTGATGCTCACTCTACTATTTAACAAGTTGTATTCCTTTTTTGGAAACTCTGCCATGATCAAACAACACCAACAAACCAATAAACACACTTAATCTTTATATTTATATGAGTAAAGATTGTATGCTTGTTATTGTCAAAAAAAAACTATTTTGTATTGCGAAGCGCAAATCCATGACACCGTGATAAAGGATAAAATAACATCTCGTTTATTTATACAACAGCAGTTAACACCTTACACATGGGAGAATCACTCCCTCCACGCACAGACTGCTCTAACCTCTAAAGTGCCCTAATGTTTCAGTTTCGCCTTTAGGCTGCCAAAAAGCGAGTCTGGAAGACAATATTAATCTATAAAGCCCCTTAGAGTGCAGCGCTTCTATCTGCCTGGAAAAGAGCAAGAGATCGATCCAGATCATTCTATTTTAGTCTTTTAATTGGGAAGATGTACAAAATATCGGTTAATCTGTAAAAACTGTAATATTCAGATAAATCTTTTTCCTAAAACCCGACTAATAAAGTGCACTTCCAACAAGATTACATGATGATGCACTTAAAAAAATCAAGCGTATATATAATATTAACCACTGCTAAATGCAGTTTGATCATATTGAATGATCATGATGCATAGAATATGCTCATTTAGACCTGTGTGCACTACTGAAGAGAAAGCCAGCATCATTATGCACAAAAGGCAATGCAGAACTAGGCTAACCATACCCCTCATCAAATGCCTTCTTTTTAGACGAGAATCAGCAAATACAAAATAATAAAATAGTAAATAACATGGATTTCTCTAGAAAATTGTTGATATTTATAGGATTACGTTTTGTAAGGAAAACTGTGGAACAACGGGATACTACCAGTGATGAAACGTGACAGACAAGGAAAACTAAATTATTATTATTATTATTATTATTATTATTGGTCATAGCGCCAAATATATACGTAAAATGTAAAGAATTTTGGCAAATCATTATTATTTAATAGGGTCATTTGTCATTGAACCTAATGATTCAATCGTTATTATTTACGTATTTATTCATTTACCCATACGTTTATTTTTTTATTCATCCATATGCTCTTCGTCTAATGTCTATATGCATTTAAAATATAAAATTTAAAAATATATTTTCAGTTTTTATAATTTATTTGGGAATTGTATTGTGCTAAGATTAATTCTGGAATGCACAAAACACATGCGCTGATAATCACTCTGTACTTAATATTGTCTGTAGTATGTGTGTTCAACTTCATCTTTTAATTAAACGGTGTGCACGGACAGCATGTCCTCGCCTCATTCTGAGGTGCCATTGTAATAGAATATGTTTTGCTCTTGTAAAGCATTGACTGATGTGTGTGTAACGAGAAAAATCTCTTGAAACAAGTGCCAACCTCTGAGACTAAAACCTCAAAACCTCAACAACAAAAAAAAAAAACTACCAGGAGCGTACCTATTATAATCTTACACTGCGGTTTTGAGACTCACTGTTTATTACAGTAAGGATAACAATATATATGCTTTTTTTTATTTTGTCGGTAAAATATTACAATGCCTCAATTTCAACAAGGCATATAAAAACAAAACGTGAATTCGATGATTGAAAATAATTGAATGAATAGGGATTTGGGGTTTGTTTAAACGCAGAGCCTGCGGGATTGAATTGCATGTCATATGTAATATGTTTGATTACTTTCGTTATTTTGACGGAACAAGATGTCATGGACCTCCTCCGGTGAAGACAAAACATTCAACTCGATATACTGAATTGTTACAGAATTAAACAAACTATCAAGTTAATATGACCTTTTCGAAAAGAGATGCGTGCCATATAATAATAATAATAATAATAATAATAGAAGTAAAATTATATATATATCGATATAGTTAGTTAGTTAGTTAGTTACATTCGGTGTTATAATTTAAATGCTTGTATGATGACGTCTCCACATTAAATAAATATTCTGACTAAGATGCTTCAAGCTCTGACACTTCGACCTCCAAGCACTTTATAGGCAATATTATATTCAGCATCGCCATTCGGTATTCAGTAGCAGAACAGT
The DNA here is from genome assembly GCA_030014305.1 of Clarias laeviceps. Taxonomy (NCBI): domain Eukaryota; kingdom Metazoa; phylum Chordata; class Actinopteri; order Siluriformes; family Clariidae; genus Clarias; species Clarias laeviceps. Next base: position 18,588,347 of record JAQMYJ010000039.1, on the reverse strand, counting down.
TTTATTAGTATAATCGTTATGGTTTGCACTGAGTTGTCCTTCTGCACATTTCACGCTAAGTTTTACCTGCCGTTAATAACTGTACTTCCTGTAGATTAATATCCAGTACAGTACCTTTAAGGATTCGCAAGGAGGAACAACCTAAGAATTTACATGAAGTACTCGTGCTTTTCTTTCCCGACTTTTCAGTATTTTGACAATAATTTGCATAAGCAAAACATTGGTTCACGTGCATAGGTTTAAAAATAAAAATAAAAAAAAGGCACCATGTGTGGTTCTATAAAAAAGAAGAAAAACTAAAATTAAACAAGTAGCCTACGTCCAGCCGCCGGGCTCTAAACATGGTTTAGTACATGCACCTTAACGAAGAATATTTGATCCATCCATTGACGGAGAAGTTTACATACGCGATATATATATATTGCGATCTCGTTAAAAAATAGCTATAAGGGCTAGAGAAGATAATAGATTGGAAAATCCTCTAATTTTTCTGCAGATTGTTGAGTCCATCTGTTGGTTAGACCAAGGCAGACTAAGCACATTTCCACTGGCAGCATTATTAGGCTGGGAATTATTCATAAACGCGTCCAGAATTAATTCTCTGGATTAAGAGTTGATTAAGATGTGTGTCACTTTGCTGTCTGAGAACTTATTAAGGGCCCACTCGAGCCGGCGGCAGATGGAATTTCTACCCAATGTTTGTAGATGTTAATTTCCACCCTCCTAACATCCATTTGCATTTGCCTGTGTGTTAAAGCTGCAGCTCTACATAGCCCAGAACTGAGAGATGCACAGCTAGCAATATAACACTGCCAATGTTTATTCAGGCAGTTTTAATCTTTGTGCTGGGATACAGATGTTTTTGCTGTAGGAACGTTAAACATAACATCCCCCCAAAACAAAACATATCAAAACATTGAAAATGCGGATACTTTTTAAATGAGAAAAAACTCTGACTGGTAGTGAAATATAATCTATAATAAACAGTTAGATTATTGCATCCTTTCTATTGAATTTTAACTTAAAACTAAGGTCATGTTTTCTAGCATTTAAAATAATAATAATAATAATAATAATAATAATAGTTGTATGATTGCATTGGTTCTACTGTAAGGATCTTGCAGCAAATGCCAAGAGAGCATATATGTAAAATTGTTCTTAATAGTGAATTAATTTATAATGTACCCAAAATTCTAGAGATTACAATGCTAAGTGTGCGGTAGACCAGTGAGAAGCCCATCCCAGCCCAGGGAAAACTGATGGGCCACAGCTGAGCCTGAGCTGACAGAGATTTATTCATTACGTCACGCATGATAATGTCCACGAGGTCGCTTAACCCTCGCGTGAAAGCTCAAACAGGCCCGATGCGTAGTATGTCCAGATTTCCAGCCTGCTTCGACTATATACTCCATTACAACTCAACTAAATGTGGTTTTTACTAAAAGCTTGTTTATTAAAGCTGACTATTTTTTCCTCCAAAATTCATCGCTTTCATGATCTAGATGATGGCACGTATAGGCATTATTTGGTTACATGGTACTAGTAGTTTACAGTCTTGGAACTGGATTCTTAGAGTGTTTTATTATATCTCGCAAGTAGTATGCAAATTCTCTACATAGACAATAAACATCGCAGATGTATAAAGACATCGTTGTGGGATATAAACTGTCAAATAATTTACAAATTATTATTTTTAATCTAACATAAATATCCCGTTTCATAAAAATAGTGTTTTTGAAAGAATTCACATCAATTATTTCAGCAGAACAGATTACTAAATTACATTTTAAATCAGCTGTCATACAGCCTATAGGCTCTAAAATGTACTAAGTTAATATTATGGTGGATTATATTGATTTGCTTTTTGTTCAGTTATGATTGCCTATTTGTTTGTACAACTAATCTATTTAAGAGTCCAAATCAAAAATTCCCCAAAACTTTTAATTCTTCTCATCAACAAATCTATTGTTAAGCTATTGTTATTATTATTGTTAAGATATAATCTATTGTTTTGCTTGTTGTTTATTTAGTAAGTAGTCTACGCGGAAATAAGACTAGAGCATAAGATTACTATTAGATTATTGTCTATAAATCCATCGTTAAGGGTAAAAAGTATAATATAATTACAAGCTGGTAAGTATTTACAATCACCCATACAGCAGACGATCCGGGCTCGCACATGGCTGAATTTAGGCACGTAAAGGTGAGTTATGAAAATGTCAGTGAATGACTGACTTGTTCCAGCTTCTGTACAAAATGATTCAAATACACGTATGCGTAATCTGATGCGTGGGATATTAGCGCTGGGCAAAAATGCTCACACTAAGTTCTGAGCCATATCATTCCTAAGACACGATTTCTTCTAGATGGGGTTATGTCTGTATCCTGACTTGGCAGATCCGGATGCACCGAGCATATAGTACTATGTGCGCCAGATGTAAGTGGAAACTGGGCCGGCACTAGTCTCCCGCTTATGCGTTATCTGGATTGGCGGGTAATTATTATGACAGAAATACCGGATAATAAACGTTCAAATTAAAGTGTGGTCAAAACACAAACATTTATTTATTAGGGTTTCCAATTTCAAAATCAAATTCAGGTCACCCCGACTGTATAGGCGATGTAGTCGCATTCATTAGACTAACATCTGTTTGTAAATTCGGCAGCATCCTGACATCAAGAAGTTTGGATATAGCCGGCATCTCGGTTTAAACGCTTTACTTTAATGTAATTCTTTTAAAAAAATATATACAAATGAGATGAAGTTAATTGGTTAGGCTGAGCGACACATTTACTGCATCGTGATTGGATCTCTTTATAATTTGCGCGTTTCATCAGGCCCTGGATCAGTATGACTGCTTCACTGCGACGATGAAGGCATGCTGTTTATCTTCCCTGCTCAAGACAAGCTCCACATCACATGCAAGCTATAGATGCACTGCCGGGCTTTGCGGCGGCGAATGTAAACGCTTCGTGTGTAAGACAGACAGAGCTCGAGGTGTTTAAAAGCATTCGTTGTCTATCACTGCACAGTTTTACGGAGAATGTAGTTTTTGACTTACGTTAAATACCTCTTAGGTGGAAGTAATTCCCGAAAAAAGCAACTTTGCTGCGGTTGAGCTGCTGTCCTGAAATGATGTACCGATCAACCGTCATGTAGAAAGTTTCCTGGACTGCGAAGAAAGATGAGAAAGCCCACGATTCCTGATCTCACATTGGTCTTTCATGAAGGGTGCTGGAAAAAAGTGAAGGCTCGATCCCCACACGCAGAGAGGGACTGACTTTATGTTACACCCTGTGCGACAGGTCCACAGCAGCAAGGACTGCCCACCTCTCTCTCTCTCTCTCTCTCTCTCTCACACACACACACACACGTTTGTAATTTCTTTGTGTGGTGTTTCCACTCGCTTGCTACAGTAGCTAAAGTTATGCTATGCCTATACTTATCCTTAGTTCTAATTTTAGTCACTTAAAAGACATCCTTTATCACTTTTTTTTTTCAAAACAATAAACGCAGAGCTTGTCAATAAAAAAAACAAATAAAACACACACACATAAAAATCATCAATTTCCCAACCAAATGTCCCGACAAGGTCAGAACTGTCAAATATTCCCATCATAATGAGGACATTTGTTTCCTGTTAAGAGATAAAACCTGCCCGTCCCACACATTCAACTGCCTCCTATTCAAAGAGTTACTTGAAGTAATTCAGGTTATTCTCCTCTCCAAAAGTCCTGGTTCTCAGCCAGAATGTTCGGGTAGACCACACAAAAGGATCACTCATAGGACATGCAAGGCCTTTTACACATAACATTGTTCAGGCACCACAATTTTAAAAAGCCTTTTGAGTAGCTTATAAATAGTGTGGCTTTTGAGTATAAAAAAAAATAGTAAAAAAAAAAAATTGTCCATGTAGAATGTAAGACTCTGTGCAGTCTGAACATGTTGGAACATGTGGAAATCTTCAGTTTATTGGTAGAACCAAGAAAGCCTCCAGACATTTATGCCTTAAATATATATTGTAAAAGACAGTTCTCACACATACTGTGCAGTGAATGGTTCTCACTTACCAAAGGGATTAGTAGGGGCATGGCTTTAATGCATGTTCTCCTTGCAAATTCTCATTTGCATTTTATTCAGACATTGAAGTCATTTTGAGAATTGTATGTGTTTTTACAAGCATTGACATGACATCTCAATAGTGGTAAATTGCTCTTAGTTGGGATTATTTTTTCAGTTATAAAGCACTACAACAGGCCACATGAGGTTCTTCTTTTTACCCAATAATTATCTGTATCCAAAAATATTTCTGTATGCAAAAATGGCTTTTCCCAAGCTGTGTTTTTAAGGACTTTTTGTTTTAAAAGCTTGATCAGGAATCCGTAGTAGTTGTACACATTTTTTTTCTGCAGTCTTTTTTTCCATTCTTCAGCTGTCCAGTTTCACTGACTCTGTGCCCAATGCTACCTTGGCTGACAGGAGTGGAACTCAATGCAGTCTTTTGCTGCTGTAGCCCATCCGCCTCTAGGTTTGATGTGTTATGTATTCTGAGATGCTCTTTTGATCACCACAGGTGTTCAGGTGATCCTAATACAGTACGTTTGGAAGTGGGTGTAATTCCTGCAAAACTATACAGATTATGATTATGGCAAATTCAAATAGATAAAATTTTTGTATTTTTTTAATTTACAAATTTAACTATTCAATTCAATTCAGTTCAATTCAATTTTATTTATATAGCACTTTTAACAATTGACATTGTCGCAAAGCAGCTTTACACAATCAAAATAATTATTTAAGTTTGTATGAGATCTGAACGTATATGAATCAAAATGATAAGACTGTCCCTGATGAGCAAGCCGAGGACGTCGGCGACAGTGGCAAGGAAAAACTTCCTGAGATGGAAATAGGAAGAAACCTTCAGAGGAACCAGACTCAACAGGGAACCCATCCTCATTTAGGTGAAACGGATAGCAGGGATTGATCTGCATCATACTGTGTGAGACTGGAAGTTCAGTATAACAGGAGATGTGTTAAAGTTAAAATGGAGTTCAGTTCGTTATTGGAGACTTGGGTAGACTGTTGGAAACTCCAGTCCTATTGAGCGACTGAAGTCACAAGTCCTCAGAGAACAGCTGTTTGCATCAGCCGAGGACAGGACCGTCTTCGAGGAAAATGAATCGTCCCCAGTCACCACACGCACCCAGGCAGACCACATGGGCATCCATGCGTTAAGATCTCCAACCAGAAGCAGGACACCAGGATGAATCAGACAGCTCCAGGGGGCAGAGGGGGTCTGGAACACTGGTGGCTCAGGAGCGACATTTATAGCTCGACAGAGAAACAGGTAGAGAGAAAGAGAGAGAGGGAGAGAGAGAGAGAGAGGAGTAGAGAGAGAAGAGGAAAAAGCAGAGAAGAATGAGAGATGGCAGTTAGGTATGGTCACAGTCAAACAATGTATAATGTGAATGTATATTTCATGCAGAGTGCAAGCAGGGACTTTGGCAGGACTAATTATGACAGCATAACTAAAAGGGAGAGCCAGAAAGAAACACAGACATGAGGGCTCCCTGAGATGTAAAGCGACCAATCACTTCACCGTCAACAAACCTGAGTGATCAATGA
>JAQMYJ010000039.1:18571082-18582621 GCA_030014305.1 Clarias laeviceps | reverse complement strand
GAGACTGTGTCTGAGTCCCGAACACTATTTGGAAGACTATTCCATAACTTTGGGGCTTTGTAAGAAAAAGCTCTGCCTAAACTATTCTTTGCCCTAGAATTATATAATTAACATCATTCCCAAAACTTTTCTACTTCATTAATTATAGGGAAGGCACGGTGTCATAGTGTTTAGTACTTTGAACTAGCACATTTACCAAGCAGGTCTGTGTGTATTTAGAGTGGCCCAACGTCTTCTAGGGTAGACTCTAAGGCTCCCTGAGACCCTATATAGAACAAGAGATATTGAAAATTAATGAATTAATTAATGGCATTAATTTAGTTCTGTTTGGTATGCAAAATATTGATTAAATAACTTAAGTACAATTTGTCTATTAAAATTTGTGTTTTAGCTAGTTTAATTAAAAAAAAGCTTTTGAGTATACAAAAATAAAACAATCCATTACTGTGTTTCCTGGAAAATCTCCTGATAAACAGCACATATTTATCCATAATCCTGAGTGCCTGTGTCAGAATTTTAGGACTGGTTGATTGGCCATAGATGGGTACTTTGGTGGAAAATAGACTACAAACATGTATGTTCCCACAACCAATTCTTTGTCAAATTGTTTGAAACAATAATTCCTTTTGTCTCCTGAATTTAATTGTGCAGTACCCAAGCCTAAACCTAAAAAATGCTGTATATACACTATATGGTCAAACATAGTATGTGGTTACCTGACCATCACACCCATATGTGGACTTCCCCAGACCATTGCCAAAAAGTTGTTGGCACACAGTTGTGTAGAATGTTTAAGCATTGTATTAAGTAGTGTAGCATTAGGATTTTCTTCATTGGAACTAAAAATTTCCAAAACTGTTTTAACATAACTATTCCCTTTTCCGGCAGCATAATGGTTAGCACTGTCGCTTTGCACCTTCAGGTTCCGGGTTTTATTCCCACCTCTTGTCTGTGTGGTTAATTATATGTGTGAGATGTGATTTTAATTATGTTCCTTTTTTATATTATTTTATAAAATTTTATTTATTTTTATTATCATTATTTTGTTTTTATTTTATTTTATTTATATTCTATATTATTTTATTATTTATGTGAAGCACTTTGGGGCATTCTTGTTGTTAAAGAGTTGAGTTGAGAGTTGAGTTGAGTTGAGTGTGCATGAAGTTTGCATGTTCTCCCCGTGTTTGATGGGTTTCCTCTGGGTACTCTGGTTTTCTTCCACAGTTAAAAAAGACATGCAGATTAGGCTAATTGGCTTTCCCAAATTGCCTGTTGTGTGTCAATGAGAGTGTGAGTGTGTGTATGTGTGCCCTGCGATATATTGGCACTCTGTCCAGGGTGTACGCCCTCATGCCCTAAGTCTCCTGGGATAGTATAAAGTGGTATAGACGATGAGTGAGTGGCCATGATTTGCATGATTTATAGAACCTGATTGGTCTGAAGATAATAATAATGCTAACTGTTCACATCAGGGTTTGACCTCACTTATACTGTACTAATGCTGAGTGAATGAACACAAATCTATGCTGCCATGGCCCAAAATATAGTTAAAAAGCCCTCCCTGAGGAATGGAGGCTAAATTAAAACCAAGCGGGTACCAACTCCATGTTCATGGTTCTGGAAAGTGCACATATGGGTGTGAGGGTCAGATCCTTTTGGCCATATAATTGTTTATGATATATATTAATTAAGTGATGTATATCTTTCAGTGTCCCCACTTTAATCCTAAACTCACATTACTGTCTGTGTGGAGTTGCTGTGCATGTTCTCCCTTTGTCACTTTGTGTGTGTGTGTGTGTGTGTGTGTGTGTGTTTAATGACATCCCATAATCACTCCAGTATGTAGATTGACTAAATTTAATTAAGTGTGAATGAATGTTTAAATGTACATGTGTATGATGCTATATGATGGTGTTGATAATATACTCCTGTGAACGGGGGTGGGGTTAATATGCCTTTAACTAGAACTTCGAGAAGCATTTATGTGGGCTTTAATCTGAGATCCTGTAAATTGGCGGTTTCTGAGACTGGTCATTCTAATAAAATTATCCTTCGCAGCAGAGGTAGCTATTGGTCTTCCTGTCCTGGGACAGTCCTCATGAGAGCCAGCTTCATCATAGCGTTTGATGGCTTTGGACAATCTAAAATATAAACCTTTTCCATATTTTATTTTATATGATGTATACATAATTATATTTGATATATTTTGTTGTACACCTTTTGTGTGATACATAATAGCAGTTTGGATGTCTTCAGTATTAGTGTAAAAATATTGAAAAAATTTTAAAATTAGAGAAAAAATGTAAGAAGGTGTTTCCTTTTAACTGGAGCAGCTTGATTAAATGCTTTTATGGATCTTGTCATAGACAAAATATACCATACCATAAACCACTGGATTAAATACACATCATCTTTGTCTCCATTACATTGTGCAAAATACAAAAAAAATAATTCGAAGCATCCCAGTCATATATACAAATAAAATTGAATTGAATTGAATTGAATATCCTGATTTCTTTCTTTACCACTCAACAGCCACTGACAAGGGCCTACTCGTGACGTCAGATCGAGTCCCCGCTACGACCCAGTCCGTCATTGACGTTCAACCAAACTTAATGGCTGCCGTGGCATGGTGTAGAACCGCCTTAAATTTGTCAAATGAAACAGTTCACTCTTATTGCTTCATCAACGTACGGAACATTTATGTTATCACGAGTTTTACTTATTTCTATAAATTCATGTGGAATATACATGTTTAAACGCTTTGTTATAAATGTCGGTTACGAAAGATCCGGTGCATGCAATTGGCTGAAAAGGGGGTCATGTCGAATGAAAACATCAAGCTAGTGTGCATTTCACGCTTTTCCACGTCAGTAAGTTTACTCGCGCGAGTTTACTGTTGCCGGCTTGCTAAGCATAGCGACGTTTAATAACGTTCCAGTTTCAAACAGAGCGGAATAACCTGGGCATGACGTGAACCTGCTTAAATGTAAGACTGTGTTTTACCCGGTTTGTGCAGTGTCATTACTTTAATGTGCGTCGCAGCAACAAACATTTTACATTTGCATTCATCAGGCAGTTAGCTTGCTAGCCACTGAACGCCATTTTGGATTCGCATCTCTACAGGTAATGTGTTTTTGTCTGGTTTAACAGGTAGGGATGGACATGATTGATGGAAACCGTGTGTCCTTTAGGTAAAGTCGAGGTTCTGTACTGTCTGGACACTGTTTTTGATTAAGTCGTTACCACAGCTTAACATCTAGCATGCTAACTAGCTATGGGTAGCGAGCTGGGATGAAGTCTTTCAGGATAAAATGTTGAATTTATATCCACCCATCATGTAGATTTATTGAAAGTTTTAATGTATAAAGTATGTTTGTGCTCCTGAAGACGCTGAGTAGACTTGTTTGTACAGAGCTGTGTGTTTCAGCTGTCAGAGCAGGCTAAGCTGAGCTGCAGCTAACTTACTTAACTTTCTGTTAGCATTGGAGAATCTTATCACTGACAACATCTTCCTTACCCCATGCATTGTAAAGCTGTAGAACTGACAAGCAGTGGACTGACAGCCTAAACCCTACGCGGAGCTCTTGAAATAAAGGGGGTTATTAGTTTAAATAACGGTACAGAAATTTATTTTTTACTTTTCTCTGGTAATGTCTAGAGTGTATTGTTTTGTACTTTTAATACGTTTATTTCTTTACCTTTTCTTTTCTTTTTTAATTTAGTTTTTTGAGTAAAGCACATGTCTGGTCTCCAAGGTCCATTACTACATCCATAATCACTGTGAAGGTGTCCTGTGTTCAGGTTTGCAGGTGAAATATACCTGTTAAACCTACAAAAGATTTACCCTTAATGATGCAAATAAAGCGATGAGGAAAAGTTCAAATATCAGATCTGAGAGCAAATGGTAAAGCTGAACCCATTATCAATATTTCATTCATTCATTCATTCATTCATTCATCTTCTATACCGTTTATCCGGTACGGTGAGGGAAGCAGGGCGGAGCCTACCCCAGGAGACTTTGGCACGAGGCATGGTACACCATGGACGAGGCGCCAATCCATCACAGGACACACACACACATATACATACACGTTGGGAATGATAGTCAAATTAATCTACATGTCTTTGGATTGTGGGAGGAAACCAGTGTTGTCGGTCTTTTGGCTGCTTCCATCGAGGGGTTGCCACAGCGGATCATTCGATCCACACACAACTTGGCCCAGGTTGCTCTGGTATGGGCATTGGGTTGGAATTGAACCCAGGGCTTACGGATGGCAGGAGAGAAATTTACCACTGAGTCACCAATGCCCGGAGTACCCAGAAGAACCCACCAAGCATGAGGAGAGCATGCAAGCTCCACACTCACAGATTATATACGCTCGATATTGTTTACTTTATAGTTTGTTCGGAGATGCTAGGATCAATAATATGGTTGCTTTCTTGAACTTTTCACTCTCCATTTATCGGGGATATATACCATTGCCTTTCGGCTTCATAGGTCTAAGAAATCGACAGCTTTCTAGCTTTCGGTCATGGCTCCGTTCAGATAAACCCACAATCGGTTACAGTACATTGAGTGGCAAAAAATGAAAGTAAAACTTATCACTTTTAAACAGACATAAGTCACAATAACTGATAAGCCCGCACAAGTTTACAACATAGTGACACAGGACATTGTTACACTGTAATGACTGGTAGACCCACTATATGTAACAACCTGTGTCAGTATTTCGTAAACTTGTGCTTGGTTATCAGTTTTCAGTTGTGACTGATGTTATCAGTTATTGTGACCTTATACTTTAAACAAGACCTTTGTCTTGTTTAAAGTAATTCGTAAATGTTTCTTGCGACCAACCAGCTTCAGATATGAAGCTGTCTCTTTCAGATGCCCTCAGAGTAATAGAATATTTTGTACCTGAATGGGCGTAGTGAACTGGTCCTTGTTCAATTGTGTACTTTTAATACGTTATTGCATCCTACTGTGAAAGTAGAAATTAGTGGATTGATTAAATAGGATTGGACACACTTATTGCATAATAATATACAGTAACTCGACCCTCAGTCTTAAGCACACTGTCCCTGTTTATTAAGTTTTATTGTTACCTAAAGCGGTACATTTAAATTTTGTAATTAATTATCTGTCACAACAAAGGCGTAATGTAATTATTTTCTTTTGAGTTCCTAATGCAGAAGGATTTGTGTTGCTGGAGCAAAATAACTGGTTAAATTAAGAATTAAGATTTATTTTTAATCTGTGGTGTTTGTGGAACTCTTGTATTAAAGCAGTCATGCTGTTGTGTGCCCTCATGTCTACGACTGCATCACAGCCATGTTGATAACCAACACAACAGCATGACCTCGAGTGTGATATTGCTTAATTATATGAAAATTAAATTTTATGAATATGTAATAAAAAGTAGCGAAGGGGGACACTGACATTCTTGGAGATGTGACACATTTCACACTGGACAGCACAGAGACACACAAACACACACATACTGTACATACATACTGTGTGTGTGTGTATATATAAGTGTAAGCAGACATGTTGATTTGACATTACTTGCTGAAACTCAAGAATCGGAGTTTTGCGTTAATGTGGTGGTTTCTGTGTATTTTCTTGGTCAGATTTTGGGAATGAGTTATGATCGCTAGTTGCATTATTTTTACTACAAGATTGTCAGGAGACTGCAGCTCAGGACCTTCTGCCTCGTGGACACTATAGTTTTAGTAAGACCGCAGACTTGTCTCTGATCTCTTGTTTCTCTTTTGTGCCTCTTTTGATTTATGTTTTACATGTTTGTAAATTATGTGCATGACATTTTTGTAGACAGACCCTGAAGAGAATGGTGTTGGATTAAGGAATCTCTGTCTCAGTCTTCAGTCTAGCACCATGAGACTAATTCAGAGCTCTCTAGTTATTCTGACATTGTATGATGAACAAATGAGAGATGTACAGTACACATCACCTTCATGCTGACAGATATATGAAATCGGTTTAAATCCTCGTTAAACACACCTTTCTGTCACACTTTTAATGCTCTGTGCATGGTCTAACTTCATTTTCCTGTTTTATCTTCAGATTCACAATGGTGGACAAGAATATATACATCATTCATGGGGAGATAGCAACAGTGGTTGGTGCTATCAAGAGAAACTCCAGATACAGTACACACACAACGCTGGTAAAGTATTTCTGTGTTTAACTAATTTTTTTATTTCATAAGAGAAAGACAGAACATTTGATAGATACAAGGACATACAAGGAAGGGAGATACAAGGACATACAACTATGTGAGCTAGCTAGCTTATTGAATTATTTAGCTATCCATAGTAAGTTAAAAACAGATATTCTGTCCTAATGTTTTTGGATAAAAACAAGAAACCCAGAGATCTGTTTGCTCAGTTAAAAAGTTTCCTCAAAAAGGCTAAACACAAGCATCAATGATTCAGAGTCCTCTAGGCTTATAGACTATAGCAACAGAAAGCAACATTACATACTAACACATACTAAATGGCAGACTACAGTCCGGATCCTGACTGAGTGACAGTTCTAGCCTGACCCTGGTTCTTTTCTGATAAATGAGAATAATTAATATACTGGTAATCTAGTGCTTTGGGGGCATATAAAATACTCGACCTGAGAGACCAGTATGACAGAACAACCAGAGTCCTTTGTCATTCATTTACAGCCCAGCGATGTGCAAATGAAGATTTATTAAGATTGAGAGATAGGGCACTGGTGGTTCGGTGGTAGGTGTTTCGCCTGCCATGCGGAAGGCCGGGTTCGATTCCCAGCCAGTGCCCAAACCCCAGCCACTGGATGCAGTGCCAGTTCCAAGCCCGGATAAAATGGGAGGGTTGCGTCAAGAAGGGCATCCGGCGTAAAACCTGTTCCAAGTTGTAGTGCGGACTGGGTATTCCGCTGTAAATAACTGCAAATACAAGGAAATATACAAGGCCATCAAGTTTAAATTGTCCACATGCTTAATGTAGTTACTAAAAATTGGCAATACATATTATAAAATTGCTTATATTTTTTTGGACACTGATGACGACTGCAAAGATCCATAAAATTTGGACCTTGGCTCGAAGAAAATTTTATTGAAATTTAGTACTCCTGCTATAAGCTGTCCAACTTCCAGAAATGGCTAAATATCAATAGAAAATGATCGCGCTTGATGTTTAAATGATAAAAAAAATTATCACGCATCACAGCATTGGGACATTTAATACATGTATCACTGCACGTCACAGATATTCTAACAATTGTAAATTACAACTGTTATTCACTAGCACGGATAAAAGTAGATTGGTACAACCCCACACTCAAAACCAGTCACTAAAGCAGTTTCAGAAAGAAAACACATCTGATAACATTATATCATTTTAAACAACACTTTGTCTCCCTAGTAATTGCTTGTAAGTTGTTTTAAATTCCCTCTGTACCATCAATGTTTATGGTTAACACAAACTACAGAACTAACTAGCTTCTTACATAAATCCCTCCCTAACCCCCTGATCAAAGGCATTACTTCGTGTGTGGGACAAGGGATTGTCCACCCTAGAGCACTAGCGTTTCACTTTACACTATTTGGGGTACCAAAACTGTGCAGCAGTTAAAAATGATTATCATTTGCTACCATCACTTGTCTTTGATGCGTGTGAAAGCGTGTATTATAAACATTTCATTGATTTCTTTTTTTTCATTAAAGAAAAGCTGTCACTTTCAGTTCTCAGAAAATCAGTATTAAGCTTTTTTTTTTTTTTTCTTCTTTTTCAAACAAATATTTATTTTATTAAAAAAAATAATTTCCCCTGATTTTCTCCCTAATTTTTGCCGTGTCCGGTTCCTCCCCGTCACTAGGGGGCTACTACTACCACTCAGTCGGAAGGGCCGAAGACTGTAACGTGTTTCCTCGTGACGCCAGCCGACCGCATCCGTTGGGGCGGGGTAATGCACTCGGAGGAAAGCGCTATCCGCTCCTTCCGCTTGCGTGAGCTCACAGCCGCCCCTGATTGGCTGTAGATCTGTGATTAATGTGGGAGCACTAAGTACCTCTCATCCCTCGTCTCTGAGAGAGTTCGGTCAATCAGCTCTCTCTAGACCTCCGGCTGCGAGAGGTTACAACATCAACTGGGAATCAAACTCGCAATCTCCGGATGATAGGGCGAGCACTTTATCACTGTGCCCAAACAAATGTTTTTAACCTTTTAATAACTAAATTGTGCAAATGCAGGAACAATTTCTGTTATTGCCTCATTGCAGTGCCACATTTTTGACTTATGAAGTTCTCAAAATTGTTGCACAAAGATGATTTTAACACAGATTTTAATCTCCTTACAGGATGAAGATCAGGACCCACTTCTCAGCAGTTTTAGTCACCTTAAGGAGACACTCAACAATATCAAAGGTTATACAGAATCACAAACTTGATCTCTTTAGGTTGTCTTATTGGATAGATTATGATTTAAATCATATTTAAATATTTATATAAATTTTATATATTTGGTATTAGTAATGTTTTTCAATACATTTTTCCAAAATCTATCTTGCTATACAGTCACAGGTTGCATATTTATCAGACAAAGACGTTAGTGAAGCATTGTCCAAACAATTTGGTTTTTATATGGATGAGCCACTTGCCAGCCAGCACTGAGATAAGTGTATGTCTGCCTTTTTAGCATTCACAAAAGTACTCTCTGCTACAAGCATATTTAATCAGGTGTGCAAAATGTCCACTGAGAAAAGGGATGGCATTTTCAAGTTAGTCAATATTATCTTCTCATTGTCTTATTGTTGGATTTTTATTTCACCTCATGATTTTAGGGTGTCCCATGGAAACTATGTCAGTGTTTGTTCATTTAGTTATCTAAATGATTCATAATGAACCTGACTGCCAGAGTAAATGTTATGCAGTCTTGTGCAAGTGTTCCTCTATTTAATATAGTGAAAATGATATCCTAAATTCATTGCTGTGAAAAGTCTGTGCTTGGTTTGAGTGGTTTCTGTGCTTTTCAAGCCATCAAACAATCCTCAAATATTGCCCCAATATCAAATATTACAGGGGAGGCATAATCCCTCGGCAATAGAAATAAATTCTGTATCTTGAGTTTTAATCTCTTTGACACAATCTGTGCTGAATTAGTCTGAATACGCTTTTGCCTTGTAGCCACGGCACACCAGAAATGTCAAACATTCTGCTCTTGAAGTCTGTTAATGTATATGAAAGCCAATAATTCTGATGTTTTATTTTAAAAGTAGAAAAAAACACACTCATATGATTTATATCACATATAGTTGCAGTGGGGTTCCTCATCAAGATGCCTAAAGGGTATATAAATCGGAATAAATTGAGTTAAATGAGTGCCAGTGGCAGGTGTAATAATTGAATGGAGTCTTATACAAAATATAGGAATTCGTAATCTGTGTTTTCAGTGGTTCTATGGCTGATAAACACCATGAACCAAATCAAGCGGATAGAAAAAAACTTGGCTGAACCAGGAGCCAAGTATAATGGAGAAATCTGTCAAATTGAGCTACTGTAAATTCGATCCAGATTTTAAGTCTACATCAAGGTGCACTAAAACTAAGGAGTTAACCTGACGGAGACCTGCTTTTTTTTTTAAGGAATGTGTGTACACATGCATCAAATCTTTTCAAATCAGACTCAAAAACTTTGGTATGTAGTACTTTTTCAGATATATATCTATGTATGTCATGTTGCGACTTTAGTGCGTTCACTTGGGTAGGAATTCATGTCTACTGCATTCAGGGGAAAGATGGGGAGTCGCTGATTTCCTTGAGTGTTCATTATCGTTAGCCAAGAAATGGCAAAAATAAACATGGGTACAGTGTAGGGATGGGCATTTTTGTTCATATTTCATTTCGAGTAATCCACAGGTTTGAGAAACGAGTACTTTATTAATCGGGGGTGGAGTTTAAGCAAGGAGCGGGGCGTTTGAGTCACAGTATACAGTAAACATTTAAAAGAAATAGCATGAGGTGAAGCTGAAGCGCTTTTTCTCCATGACGCACTGTATATAAAATTAATCACATAGCGTAGATACATAAATATGTTATATTACAAATTGTATTTATCTACACAAAATGCATGTGAGCTTGAACCAATCATACTTTATGTGCCAATCATAAAGTAGTGGATGCGTTTCTTCCGTTACTTTAAAACAACGGCAACTGAAGGGATCCCCCTTGTTGGCGCTGCGGAGCTTCCGGAACAGGGATGCGGTCCCGAGGCACGACTCTGTGCCACCGCTCTTTTTTCGCACGCGGCTCTCTGGGCGGTCTTCGGAGCGCGGGATGGAGAGGGCGGGAGAAGGGGACTGGATGAGCGAGGATTCAGCTCGCAGTAGTTCCCTCAGCCTAGCGGGGGCGTCGCTGCGTTGGTCCAGCTGGCACTGACTGAGCATGTCGAAGAAGCTCTCTTCAGGCACAGCCTGGACGTTGATCGAGGACGTGCTGCCGTAGACCCGGAACAGACGGGCGTCCACTTCGGTTTCGTCCTGCTCGCTCAGTGTGATCTCGCTGCTAGAGCGCTGCCAGAGCAGAGTGAATCCTGGGATCCGGAAACGTGCCGGAGAACCCGGGATGTCCCTCAGAGTCCTTCTTCTCGAAACTCTCCGTCTTTGCTACTTCGTAGCTGGGGCTTCGTAGCCCCCTCCGTCCCACACGGGGCGTCACAAAAGTAACTGGTCATGTGCAGTTACCAATGTGAACCATTAAGACAATCTTAATGGTTAAGATTGTGCAATAAAGCTTGTAATGAACATATGGGCTACAACTGTTTTCAGACTTCCACTGCCATTTGCATGGTATGCTTGGCCAACCTGGGTGTGGTCTAGGCATCCATATCTGGTCACTAGAATACATAGGTCTGGGGTTTGCTTTAAGTAAACATGAGGGTACCATATGTGGAAGATATACATTCCTGAGCTAAATAAATGTCCTTATTTTCTATTTTAAGTTGTATAATGTCTTAAAGATGGCAAGTAAATATGAAGCAAATATGGAATTCAGAATTCATGCCGGATGTTGACTGACACTGTAAATGGTCTACTTTCTCTGGCTTGAGCAGGTATTAACAAACAAACATGTCTTGCTTTTGCTGAACATTTGCTATGATGTCAAACTTGTATTAAGTGCATGAATCACTAATATTGCTGCTTTCATTTCACAAAGTAACTTACTTTAAAAAATGTAACCTGCCCATAAATCTACCTCTCCTATGCTGATAGGTCCCTACTATCCTAATTAAGACCTTATCACTCCCAAAGAGAGATTGTAAGAATCATATTGACCGTGGTACTGAATACAGACAAAAATTCTAAGCTCCTTTTCCATCTTGGTCGCAAAATAACTTTTTGTACCTTTGATTAACACACACACACACACACACACACACACACACACACACACACACACACACACACACACACACATATATCAGGGCATGACATTAACTTTTTTGCTCACTGGCCAATGTGGCTAGTGGATTTCCGGAGTCACTAGCCATTC
>JAQMYJ010000039.1:18543590-18566011 GCA_030014305.1 Clarias laeviceps | reverse complement strand
TTATTTATTTCTATATTTACTTATTTATTCACACATTTATTTATTTATAATTATGTCATGTTTAGTCCTCCATATTTGTGTGTGTTGTGTGTATATATATATATATTCAAAAAATGTTGTGTAGTAAGTCATTTTTTATTTACAGTTGCATTTCATTACTGTAAAGCAAGAAAGTATATTGATGAATTTGTCAATCATATTTCATATACAGAATTATATTAAATAATATAATATTAATATAATGGAAAAAAATGTTTTTAGGTTTGATATTTTATGACCAGAATTTGGACCACATTTTTAAATAAAATTTTATAATTATTTTTCAATTTATTTATTTGTATAAACACAATGTTCTGGATCTAATATGGTTAAAACTGTGGTGTAAAGTTGTTGCAAGTTTTCATCATTCGGATTCTGTACGTCTGTAGTCTGTAGGTCATATTATTTTTCACTGTCGACAGGGCTAGCCACTCAGACATGCGTTTACTAATCCAGAGCCTCTCTGGAAGCACAAACAAGTGTGTTAAAGTGACAAATGGATGTTGGAAGATGGGGTGTTATTTTTCAGGAAACAGTTCTTACGATCTGTAAAGCACAGGCATAGACTTTGGCACCTTTGTCCATTTCTCTAGCGTTCATGTCAGTTAGCCTGCTTAGTAGATCCCCAGCATTTGTTGTGGAGCATTCTGGATTTAAGAGATGGATAAACTGTGAAATCAGATTCGGTGTCAAGTTGAATCATTTCTGTGGACCAGTTCTATAGTGGAGCAGTATAAGAGTGAAGAGAATGGGGGTGTTTGCAAGTGGTGGATTGATTGACAGAAAATGTGGGTCTCTTTTCCTGCTCACATGTTTTTTCTCTGCTTTTTATGCACCATCCAGCCTCAACCTTAGCCTGCTAAATCTTTAAATCTTTCTGCCTCCTCTTCCTGGCCGTCTGATACATTGAGTGTCAGGTTTTTGAAAAATCTGTTGAGGAAAGCAAAGGGATAAATCCCCCTATTTTTATTCATACAAATGCAGGTTTCATCTGATTGACAGCTTTGCTTT
The DNA here is from genome assembly GCA_030014305.1 of Clarias laeviceps. Lineage (NCBI taxonomy): Eukaryota > Metazoa > Chordata > Actinopteri > Siluriformes > Clariidae > Clarias > Clarias laeviceps. The sequence continues at coordinate 18,564,961 of JAQMYJ010000039.1, read as the reverse complement.
TTTTCTCCCCCCACATTTATTCTCTTGGCCATTTATAACACTGTGAAAATTTACAAGCAACCCCAATTGACTAGAAACACCTGAACCTTACGGCTGATTAGGCTGTAATTGAACTGTAGAGCGCACCTCGTGGTGATGCTTTCATCAGTGACCTTTATTTCGAATTATCTCCTGTCCTCTGAACAAAGGACAGAGGAAAGATCGCTTAGCAAGGTCTTCATGCTTGATCAAATTAGTCGGCTTGCTTTTAATCAGTGCTTTTCTTATTTAGAGCACATTGTTTACCCTTTGACATCTGTGAACAGCTGACTACTACTGGCCTCAGTATGTACCCAGTATTGTCTTTCACTTTCGTGCAACGACGTTAAGTTTACTTGGCAGTTAATTAGTTTTAATTATGAGAATAAACCCATGTTTTGTCTCAAAAGAGGACCGTAGTAAAGCAAGATAGGAGCTGTTCACTGTTCACCCCATCTCTCTCTCTCTCTCTCTCTCTGTCTATGCCTGTGTCTTGCTTTCTGCAGTGAAGTCCAAGGTCAAGTGTGAGCCGTCTTAGACTCACAGCTGTGCCTGAGTGCCAGTGTCCCAATGTGGCCTTCACTCAGTATGTAGGAATATCCTGCACTCTGAAGGCCTCATGCTGCTCATTTGCCATTTGATATCTGCACATATATCTTTCCCAAATGAACAGAAAGAATGTAATTTGGCAGACCCAGTGTAAGAAGAAGAGCCATAACTCAAATCAGGCAACCGCATATGCAAATATGTTTACTCATGGTGACATATGCGGGTGTGACATGCCCTTGTGTGAATCTTTTGAAGAGGTCAGTAATTTATGTAACCTGATGGAGTTGTGAATGGTGAGTGCTCATTCCAAGCAGTAAACATAGTACTACTGTATGTATGCATTCATGTATGTATCTTTGATGCTCTCTCGTACGATTAGGGTTTAGGGTCACTTATTTTTTTTTTTTAAATATCATTCTTATAATGGAGAGAAACGAGACAAAATCATAGACTTCTTGAGTAAGGAGAGATTATCTACAAGGAATTTACAACTACTCTCCCTTGAGGAAGGAGGACTCATGTCCATTGGGCCAAAACTATCATCCAGGCTTTCTATTACACTGCAATTTACAACTCCTGCATGTGAGCAAACAGGAGAACATCTGACCTCTGTGAGTAAATATTTGTAAATATTTGTTTGTCCGCTTTATTGCAACATGAGTTGCAAATTTAATCAATGAGTATATAATATAGTTTACAATTGTGCCCGTTATGGTTAATGTTTAAATAAATAAATTTTACTCTGCTCAATGTTAACAAATTTTTAAACAGTATGTCTTAGATATTGTATTGGAGCATTTTCTTTTCTTTTTTTTTTTGGTATAGATTAGTCTTGAATGGTTTATCAATTCTTTTTCTATATTTGACTCCAGTACATCAGATAGGTTTATCTTTGATTTGCACTCACTGCAGCAGTGAAACACTCCATCGGTGATGATGAATGCTTGTCTGCCAGGCAGCCACCCAGCGCTAGTTAGTAGCTGTAAATCTGGCCAGTTAACAGTCCACTAACCGGCGACTGACAGGCAGGACTTAGGTTTGGTGTGAGGTTAGGATGCAACTGTTGTTCTGTTTCAGAGCCTCTCAACAATGTGCTGAGTGCACTGAGGGGCCCAGGACAACCATTAATCACAGCCTCGGTCTGCCGGTGTAGCAGGCGAGCCGAGTGTGAGTGAGAGGTAGGAGTTTTACAGGATGGTGGGAGGTCCGGATGTGCTGATGGGAAGGTAGAGAGATGTGTGCCTGCTGCACGGTTAAAACCGATGCACTTCCTGCTCTTAGTGTTCTTAAAGGGTCCCGAAGCACTTGCTTTGCCAACAGCATTAAAATGCTTATGAACTGCCTGCAGTATTTAAGAGAAATGCTAATGCAGAGGGGTATGACTGATGTGTTCACAAGTTCATGCTCGGATTAAACAAGTTTTGAGAGAGTTAAGTCTGAATTCATTATAATATTTAATTTCTTTGGATTTTTGATAATAGCAACTTGCTGCATTGTTTTATCAGCCTATCAAACCCTGCCAGTTGAATGCATCGCTATGAGAGGGAAATATTTATATGTCTTGGCTTAACACGCTCTCAGAGTAGTTGAGCTGCTTATGTACGTAGTGCGCATGTAAGATATGCAAAGTTACACTCAGCTTTTGTTGTGAGGGCTGTTCTAATCCCTCATCAACACACCAAATGATTTGAGCAAACAGGACTGCTTAATTGCTTTCTGCTTTCTTGATTAATTATTACACTGACATAAATGTAAAGTATATGTAATATAACCTCTCTTGAAGTTCAATTAAATGTCCAGCAATGAATAAAGGACCATAGTATCCATTACAAAGCCCAATAACAGGGATTAATCCCCGTAAAGTAAAAACCATGAAGTCTGACCAAATATTTGTTATTAGTAGTTTGACCATGAGGCATACACAGGGACCGAGATCCCGGGAGACTTAATAAAGTTGCAGGTGAAGTCGGTTTTATGCCGGATCAAAGTAGGTGGTTGGATATAAAGGTTTCATTTCAAAAAAGGGTAAATTTATAAACCCTAATTCATTCATCATCTGTGTCTACTTTGTCCTGGTCAAGGTTGCTGTGGCTTAAATGGCACATTTTGTTGAAACAGATCCAACTAAGTTTATTAAAAAAGACTGAAGGAGTAGGCGGAACTATTAAGATTTCCTAGCGCTGTAGTCAGGATTGGGATTAAATAAACCCATCCCACTCACATCCCTCGTTTAGTTCTTGTCAGGATGTTTTTAAACAATTTTTTGATGCTAATGCAGTCTGTTCATCCGCTGTAACTGGTTAAACTGGCAGATCTGGCTGATTTACAGTCAAATTACAGCTAGTTCAGGCTTCAATAAGGCACCAAACTAGGGCTGAAACGATTCCTCTAGTAACTCGAGTAATTCGATTACAAAAAATGATCGAGATAAAATCTTCTGCTTCGAAGCTTCTTTTAATTAATTTTAAAAGCTTAATTATTTGGCGTGACACAGCGCGTTTCCGGATGCAAGCCGCCAGTAAACACCAACGAAGAAGAAGCGCTTACGTCACCCACAAAGCGGAAGGAGACGCAAACAGTTACCCGTGTATTGATTTGAGGGAGCGTCCTGTTGCGGGCTGCAAAATGGAAGTTGGCGATAAAAATATCAGCGAGCCAAGAGAGGAAGAAACCAGCAAGAGAAAACGACAGAAATTGTCAGTAAAGGCTTATGTTATGCCGGAGCTGTAAATTTTGAAACTTTTAGTTCTAAAAGTTAAGTTGCACAACTTAATGTTAATTCTATAATTATTTATTTTAATGTTTTCCTTCGTTTTTTTGATACTTGATACTGAAAAACCTTTTTTTTAGTTTTTGCATCTGAAAAAAGGCTTTAAAATAAGAATGTATGGCACTGTAATGCACTTAATTCATCTCCGTCAACTTTAAGCTATTCCTTGTATTGTGAATAATGACTCTGTTTATTTTTGATAAAATGCTGTATGCATTTAAAAAAATAAAAGTAGATTTTTCTAAAAAGAAAACCAGTTAATCTTTGTTTCTCTTATATATTTTACATTGCTGTTTAATTAAGCAAAATTACATCTTATTCGATTACTTGATAAAATTTTTGGTAGAATCCTCGATTACTAAAATATTCTATAGCTACAGCCCTACACCAAACCATTTCAAATGGCATCTAATGTGCTGCAGGTTGGGAAAAAATGCAAGATTAGAAATATTGCATGAAGGAGTGCTATGAGTTTCTGTGCACATATCCTTAATGCAGCGCTGCATCAGTGCTTCCTGTGCCTTTGTGCTGACAGTTCGGAGCTACGAGGTGCAGAGGTTGTGATGTGAATCTGGGCTCAATAGCAGGCTAATCCTCAACAGATGGGGAATGGAAAAGAGTTGGGGTTTGCAGAAATAAGGGCTAATATTAGTATTGCAGAGGCAGTGCCTTGTGTGACGTTGAGATCTTAAGCCTAGGGCGTCCTAGTGTGAATCCCAGACTGCCTTTATAGATAGGCCTAATAAACCTCACTCTACACACACAGTGCGCACAGCTGCTTGTTATTTCATGCCCCATAAGGACTCTGTGACCATGAGCATTATAATACACATATCTAATCGTGCATTAGATTGTTGGTCTTGGTTTGTCACTCTCACAGTGGTACACACAAAATGCTTGACCATCTTCTTGGCAACTATGCTGTAGTTATGTTGGAACTCAAAGATGTTGTTTACCCTTGTTAATGTAAAGACATCAGTGACTTCTGCTCTTTTTGTTTATATCCCTCATTTATGACTTAGATCATGTGCTTAGACATTCCTGTGGAGCATTGACACTGGAGACTCCTTTCAATCAATCAACCAGTAATGTTTTTTTGTCAGAAATTTTCGCCAAATTGACAGTAAGACTTAAGAATTAGAAACTCTCTGGTAAATGTGTACTGTATTCCAAAGCAAACTAACACACAATCAAAGTAATCTACAAAAGTATTTTCCTGAACTTGACTGGGAACTATTTTGAAACATGATGCTAGGTAAGGACAAGCTAGGAATTGTCATGTTAAAAAACATCACTAAATAATTGTAAATAGTGCTACGCAATTATTCGTATAAACATCTAAATTGTGATGTGGACCTGTGCAATTATTTTATCACAAAAGACTGCAATTTTCTACAGGTAATTTATGCATAGTTGGGACTTTATGTAGAATTTAATGTTCATTTAATGTTTTTTATTTTTAATTATACTTTTGTGTTAAAAATATCAGCAAACAATCGACTGATTTAATTCAATTGAATATCACAAAATGTTCCGTCATTAGAAATGGAGAAAATTTACAACGAAGCTCTTACTTCAGTTGAGCTTAATGACTTCTAAATGAAGTCAGTGCTGTTGATGTCTGGTTTACTCTACTGAGGCTTTAAATGTTATATAATATTTACATATTTATTGCCATAAGAGCATTTTAACCATGCTTGTACAATAATAAAGGTTTATATCAAGTTATTTTATGTAAAATTTCTCAGTTGCTAAATTAATCTGTCAATTAAATAATAAAATTTTAGGCAGCAGTAAAAATATTTTTGCTACTAAGTGTTTTCAGCAAAAATGTCTAGCCTGTTTAGGGTAGTGTGTGGGGTTTTCCTCTCTGGCGAGAAGCTCATGAGTTGTACCTGGACAAAAGTAGCTCACCAGGTGATATGCATAGTAAATCATATCATTGATCAGTGGATGATGTATGACATGTTGTGTTTAGCCTGTTGCTCTCTTAGACTTTTTCATAAGTACTTGGTTGTAATAGCCAGGCTGAATCAGCACCCACCATCCCATCCTAAGTAACATGAGATGCCGGTGAAACATTGTTATTAAGTAGTTATCTCTTCACTGTCATTCAGATGGTAATAGGCCACCTGTGTATGAGAATATTCCTCAGTGATTCAGGTGTTTTGTCTCTGTGCTCATCACTTCTTCACTGAACATGTCCAGCTCACTCTCAATTACTCTCCAGTGAATCCTATGACCAAATTAGCTCGTACAGCCAAAAGCCTTTGAAGTCTTCCCTGCCTACAGTTGGCACATAACAGATCCTCTGGCAAAGGCAACAGCATTCAAGTGGTGGCCTGGCATTAAATTTAAAAAAATTTGTTCCTATTTTCGGGCAGCAGCTGGGTTTGAAGCAGAGTGCCATTGTAAAGGTGACATGGTTCAAAACTTTCTTGCTGGCGTCAGGGGCGTGGAAGAGTAACAGGCGCTCTCAGATGATTAAACAACTGCCAGCCATTCGGGGCACACATATAAATATTCAAACAAGAAGAGTGACACATGTGGCCAGCCTTTTAAACCTGTTGACGAGTATTTCTTAAATAGAATGGGATCAGCGCTGCCGATTACATATTTTAACAAAAGCCACTATGCTGACATAGACGGGAGGCTGGCAGAGAGGAGGCCCCCACAGCTGACCAGGGGACATGCTAACAACCTAGGACAACAAGGAGGTGATGACTGCTCTGAAAGCAAAATAGAACTGCAGATATACAGTTACAGCTGCCCCCCCTTCCCTCGATGGCTGCTCACACTTTTATTGCTTCATGTGGTGTCATGCTAGCTGGGTTATTTACTACTCCTCAAAACAGGTCTGTGACTCTTTCCCGTTTAAAGATCCTAGCTAGTTTTTCTAGTTGCTCAGTGTCATTTTGATGACTCTCTTAAGAAATACTGGCTAATTAAAAGACGTAAAGTTTCTCAAGTCATGTGCCAGCATTTTACTTTATTTAATCGTTAGAAGACATGTAGTGAGTTGCACTCACTCACTCTCGCTTATCGTCTATACCGCTTTATCCTGTATTCAGGGTTGTGGGGGGAGCTGGAGCCTATCCCAGGAGACTTGGAGCACGAGGCGGGGTTGACCCTGGCCGGAGCGCCAATCCATTACAGGGCCTAGTGAGTTGCATTAGGTAATAAATTCCACCAGCAAGTTATTTTGTCAAAATGAAATCTGTTCTATGAGGCCATCTTAATGCGTGCATGTTTTTGTCCTGGTGGCTTTTGTTCCGATGGATTTGGGGTCTTTACTACTCTGCCTTTCTTGTTAAGCAATTCTTGTATGCACTTTATAAAATTCTAGCCATGTCAGTTATGCATATAACCCTGTCTTGGTTTTAAACTGTAAAAATTCCTGCTATACACAGTGGTAGTGATGAAATCTTGACACAGAATTTATAACTTGGGAGCACTTGTTGAGTAACAGCATGATTTTGACTTTAAGGAGTCCGGCACAAGGTCATGATGTACTGAAGCTATTAACCAGCACTTGGCACTGTTACTGTTTTGTCCTGGTTTACAGCTGATTAATATGAAGATTAAAATCTAGGGTTTTTCTTACTTAACCTTACATATGTTTAGGTTACAGGTCTGCTCTTTAAAACGTCCCCGAACTCTTTTCTTTTCATTGTAGGCGGGAAAAAAAGCAAACCCATTCACAAACACACACGACCCTGTGTGTGTGTCATAAACTTCTTTTTAATACATGAAAACATTCTGTTCTAGCGTACAAGCCCATGCATTTTTTATTTTATTTTTGGGGAATAATCTTTTCTTTTTATGCTAATTTTTAAGCTTATTTTTAACAAATTAATTTATTGTCCTATAATGCATTTAACATATAAACATCAGCAGTGGATTTAATTAACCTAGGGTCACTTAAGGCCGGAGAGATCAGCCCTGACCTTAACATGGCCTTGTCTAACCCCACACGAATGCTCCAGAGACCTGCTTTAATTCAATATTCCTACCTTCAGAAGTTGTAACCTGCCTCATGAACTTCTAACCTGCCATATGCTCATCGTCAACATTCCTTATAATGTTCTATATTTAAACAATTTCCTCTTGATTTCATCTGACTTTGTTCCATTCACAAATCACCCCAGTGCCTTCATATGCCTAATCCGTGTGTCCTTTTCCTACTACATGTACTACCATGTGCCACCGTGTGAATTTCTGTATGTTTGTGAAAGTGTTTCCGTATGTGATCTCAGGAAGATTTTTTTTCCCTCCATTATAATTTTTTCTTATGCATTCTTGCTCATTAAGGGGTCTTGAGGCGTATCGTTATATACATGCAATGTGAAAGGAACTGAAATTGCCAGGTTTATTGTATAGTAATGTAAGTTAAAAAAAGTCAATATTAAGTTAGTTTACTACTCAAGATTTAAGTACTTTTTTTTTCTTAGGTGATTTATTTCTGTTTCATGTCGTACATCTCTTTCACTTGGACATTGGACTATTTTCTTTAACGGTGATAGAGGATAGTTGTTTTCTGTTTACACGAGGTGACATGACCAGTGGCGCAAGTGCGCGAGGAGACACGCTGTTGCCATAGCTAAATATACATCCCTGACAGCTTCATAATGGGTTCCAGGAAGTTCAGTCAAAAGATAAAAACAAAGCAACATTTCTAGCTGATTGGTTTTGAAAGGGCGTTTTTCCTTGCTGAATGGGAAAAATGTGGACTTCAGCATTCCATGGCTGTGATGCCAGTTGGATTGGATAGGCGCAGCCTTGCGTGTGCTGAACGAACAGAGGGAGATGGAGATGCAACAGACGGCAAAAAAACCTGAATTATGGGAAAGCGTTCTGTAACGACAGCATGAAAAAAATACAATATAAAGTAAAATGTTTGATTCGTAATACAAATGTCCTATATAAATGTGATTCATTTTTTGTATTTAATGCTTCTAATTGTTTTCATGTTTTCATTGATGATTACTGTTGGTCGATTCAAAGTCAAAATTCAGGCTTTTGGACATCCAAAGTGACATTAGCTTGTTTAGATTTATTAAAGGCAAGGATTTGCTGATGTCTTTGCCTCATTTCAAGTGATGTACATGGAGGTTTTTACATTAATACTCATGATTTAGAACAGGTTTTGTTGTAGGAAGCTTGGTCCTGTGTCGTGTTTAGAACTGGAGGGTGTTTCTCTGTGACCTCATTTAACAGAGATTTAATTATACATCTTGTCACCCGTTATACATTTAAAGTCATTTCTAGTTTTCTTATGCTTTCCCTTGTCGGTGAAAGGATAGGAATATTTCGTTTGTTTGTCTTATTGCTTTCTTTGTATTCTCACATATAAACTCGAGTCAAGTCTGTGTTGGTCTGTATAAAGCAGAAGAATTATACAAACACTGTACTTTTATTGAATGCTGGCACTCAGTAAAAGGTTGTGTATTGGCTGAATGCTAGCAGAGCAAAAAAAGATTTCTTCAAAATAAGTAACGCTGTTAGAACTCCATCTGTACAAGACATTCTCTTGTGAAAGGCGCACAAATGTTTACAAACACCTATCTGGCGTTTGCTGCCTAAAAAGAATTTTGTCATGAATTCATAAAGATAATGCACTCCCTGGCGCAGGGCCCATGTGCTCAGCTGTCCCACATTACCACACAATATGGTGGAGGAGTCACTTAACGCCGTGCGGTTTAAAGTTACCACACTGCTGGCAAGCGGCTGTAGAGTTTTACTCCTCCGCCACTTCTGGAAATTGTGTTTGTATTTCTTTTTTTTTTTTTTTTTGCCTTTCCAGTTTTGGGTAAATTGTGTGCTGAGAGATGTTTTATGACAAACAGCAAGCCCCAGGGAAGTGCACTTTAGACATCACTCGAAACGGACCGGGACGGGATGTGAATTCAGCTCAAGTACTTTAGTGTTAGATCTTCAGATTCTTAAACTCTTAGGCACAGTTGTGGCCGGGCATGTCCAACTTAATTAGTGGCTTTATTTATTTATTTTGCCTCCCCCACTGAAAATGTATTTACATAGAGGGACTGAAGAAGGGATCTGTGAGACATGGAGTTTGGAGAGTACACTATGGTCTCTCACAGATCTCCTTTCTCCCTCTCACACGCTGGGCCGGTTACTATATGGTAGACATGCCGGCACTCAGGGGAGTCATTTTTGACATTTGTCGCCTTGGTCTGCTAAGCTGCTCGGGGGCATTGCCTGCCACTCTTAGAGTTACGTTTCAGTGCCCCACCGGGTTTAAACCCGATCTGCTCTTGTGTTTGCCCACTGCAGTGATCCTGCCGCATCAGCGCCCAGAAATGTTGTCCCTCAGATTGTGTTGTCCAAAGTCATCAGCTGTTGCCATGGAGAGTGAGATTGACACATAGGAGCACAAACCTTTTGTCCTGGCCGTATTATTACCCTGCAAAACTTGTAGAGATCTTGCCTTCTACGTTTTAATACAAATTATCCATCTCTGTTTTAATTGGGAAATTAATTGCTAATTTAAATTTGATGTTAATGTTAACAGCATTAAGCAGATTTCATATATAAAAAAAAAAAGATTGCAATGTCCCACCCCCCGACACCATGCATTATCACACTTTTGCTCTGTTTGGTCTATTTTTCAGCTGCTTTCTAGCCCTCTGTCTGTTCACACATTCATAGCAAATCGAAACAGCTCAGATTAAGATTAATCCTCTTTAATGCGCCTGCTCATAACACCGTCATTAGATGACTTGACTCGTAATCCAGCCCACCTAACTGCTGTGCTTTATAAAACACACATGCAGGATTTATTGTCAACGCTGAGAAACATGTACATGTATTTGTCTGTATAAAATATATGAGTACTGCCGATAAATGCTGGGCTGATTGGTACTGTGGTCTTGCAGCTGTTAGCTTGGAGGCATTAATCGTTCATACTTTGACAACTTTGCGCCGTTTGAACCATTTTAATTCATTCTGGAGATTTGGAAAATCCCATGATAGATGGCAGAGGGGAAAAATTATGTATTGTCAGTTACATGTGATACGATTCTTTTGCGTATCAATGTATGTATTGCCACACTGATTCAGATCGTTTATTTTTTATTATAATTATTTATATTAAATTAATGTTTTCATTTGAAGTGGAAAATTTTTTGCTATAATCCTACAAGTGGTGCATACTAAACTATTCACACAGCACAGCATCCTATGTGGTAAGAGCAAATTATTTGCTAAGTTTGTTAAGAACAGTAATAAAATACATGAAAAAAAAAAGAATCAGGACATTTATAAACTTGTGACACTTATACAATTGTGCTACAGATCAAATCGGCACCTAGATATCCTAATTATCGTATTGGAAGGTCTGTGGTGATTATAGATAGCTAGACAGACAGAATGATGGCTTAATAATTCAACAAACAGTACAGCATATTCTGTATCTCTTTATCAAGCTGTAATGAAGTATTGTTCTTATCAATTTTGCCATTGTGAATTTGAACAATAAAAACAATAAGAAAACATGTGAGCAACTAATTTTCATTCCTTTCACTTCATTAAGAAACACGTTGATTATGAATAGTTATTTCTGCAACCCTTTACGGTAATAGGATTTCTAACACGCTCAACCACTTTCTCCTCACTCTTTCATTGTGCTTTCGAGGCTCAAACAGCAATGTAATTGTAGGCAGGGCTTGTTTTAGTATGCGCCTCAGTGTCTGTGGGTATTGTGTCTTTGCTAACACAGTAGCTGTGGCCCGTAGTCCAGCTCTACAGTGCATGGTTGCAGGATTCTCTCATTGCCCCTGGGAATGCCATTAGTGCAGAGTTGAAGGAATGCAGCAGGTGAAACAAATAAGGCACAGGCTCTGTCTCTTGTCGGCCTGCTTTATTTCTTCTACCCCCCCCCCCCCACGCCGTCAATCTCTTTTTCTGTCTTTCTCCGTCTCTCTCTCTCTCTCTCTCCCTCTTTCTTTCTGTCTGTCTCTCTCTTTCTCTCTCTCTCTCTCTCTCTCTCTCTCTTTCTCATTCTTTCCGTGCAGTTGTGGATTGTAGTAGTCATCGTGCTGGGTGTGAAATCTGCTCTGAGCCAGAGCATGTGTGGCGGCATTGCCCATTCTCCCTGGCTTAACTCCTTACACTAACCTACTGAAACAAGCCGACCATCCTCAACCCTCACACACTACTCTATGACTCGAAGACAATTCAGAACTCGCTCGTACGAGATGGAAAATTAGGGTCTTACTGATGTTACTGATCTTACTGTTTGATTTTCCTCTGATAAGAGGTGCTAATGCAGAGTCATCTCTGATGAAGGTCACAATGTGCTAGTTTATATATTGTGTGTTAAAATGAGAGAATTCTTATACTTGTGTATGTCCCCCCCCCCCCCCTTTAAACTGTGAACAGTAGGAAGGAGGGTGTAATCAGACGACTATTATAAATCTGTTATATCTATTCCCTTTTAAAGATACTTTCAGTGTTTGATGCGATATCAAATATCCTCTCCTGTTCAATAATAATAGCGGCCATAGCATTGTTTTTTTTTGTTTTGTCTGTTTTTTTTTTTTTTTTTTTTTTACACAGAAAGTTAGCCACCACTTGACCTCAAATTTAACATGATTAATATGCAGTGTACATTTATTTGCCAAATCTTTGTTCCTTTTTAAAATTTGAGTGTTATTTTTAATATAGTAGAACATTAAACCAAAGTTTTTATACATCCGTGCTGAAGAGGTCTTGCAGGCGTTGAGCATACAGGAAGCAACCTTCAGCAAGACATTCTTGAGGAAGTATACACACACTCAAGCCCCACACGCACACATGGACAGCGGAACTGAACCGTGTATGCCTGCCATTCTCTCAAATGTTTTAATTCAGCATGATAAAACATCCGTTATTTATGAGTTGATTGAGCGTAACGTACTTCGGAGCAGAAGCCCATCCATCATGAGGCGTCTGCACACTGTGAAACACATTACTGTACATTTCAGGCCGCCCTGCTCTGCCAGAATAATGTGGCTTCTGTGTAAAGAATGAAGCATAAAAAATACATTTTATTTGCAGGATAACAGGTGTGAGCCGCATGAGGCTCGGATATTAATGAAGTCATGAGTTGCAAATGCATCGGGTTTTGGAATATTTTTTGTGGTCGTTTTATTTATAGTCAAAAGTTTAGAGTGAATTGTAAAAGAATTTTACAATATGTAGTGTTGATGATGCAGCTTTATTTTTAATGTGACCATAATTTAGTTTAAACACTACATTTTAAATATACTCATGAAAATCCTAGGTTGTTAATAATAATAATAATAATAATAATAATCTCATGTTTAATATACCTAATCCATACCATAGGACTTTTTGTTTTTAATACAGCACTAAATGTATTTTTTTGTATTAAAATTTTTAATTACTTTGATATCTAAATATTCTAGTTTAACAGTGTAAAAATAGTCTTAAATATCCATATTTAATCAATGATTTCTTTCAAATTCACCAAGTGACTATTTTTCCCTGTAATTTTTACAGTTTATGTAATGAGCTCAGTGAAGTCATCGGATTAACATGCTGTTCATTCCCCACGTAAACTATTTATTCTCACTCTTCATTCTTGCAGCTGCATTTCTGAACCCTGTCAAATCATGCAGCGTTTTAGTCTCTGGTCAATAAGAGTCTAGAGGGCAATTTGAACAAAGCCCCCTCAGGTCAGAGGTGAGGTGCAGGGCTGCTGTTTATTTGTTTGCACTGTCGCTCAGCACCTTTTTTTAATATTAGCCTCAAGGTGTGGCAAACAAAGCCTCGGCCGCTTAGAGCTGCACAACGAGAGCATGAGGGAAAGAAAAGAGGGTTTGGATTAGAGGAAAGGACTCACCAAACATGCCAGTTCATCTGTCTGAATTAAATTTGGTGCTTTTCGGTCTCTCTCTCTCTCTCTCTCTCTCTCTCACTCTCTCTCTCACACACACACACACACACACACACACACACACACACACACACACACACACACACACACACACACACTCTCTCTCTCACACACACACACACACACACACACACACACACACACACACACACACACACACACGTTTTCCGTGCTCATAGAGAGCAGGTTCCCACCTCTCCAGTAGGTCTGGAACTGTTGATTTTGTTGTTCCTTGTCATGTTTCATTGATTTTACTAATTATATTAATTAATATTTAAATTTATTTATTTTGTTAATGTATTTTAATAAAAAGGAAAGCAGCCATAACCTATAAATCTGTGGGACTTTAGCTAAATCAATCTAAAGTAAGAGTCTGAAAATTATTTTATATACAGTAACTTAATAATTTACTTAATAATTTACAGTAAATGATAAACAGTTAAGAACCAAATTGTTGCCTAAATAATAAATGAAAAATTGTAAATGATGAACACGTTGTATTTCTTATGTCCAATAATTATTATATATATATTTTTCACTGCGTTGTATTTTCATTGTAGGTCATCATAGTCTATGCAAACATTAAGGCCTGTGGGAACGCAACATGCATTCGAGAGTACCTGAAGAGTAAATGTCCTGGTGTGAGTGTTTTGTGAAAGTTTCAAGAGGAGAGTAAACTCTGTTTAAAGCAATGTTTAACTTCATAAAAAAGATGCAGAATGAAGGGTAGGATCACCAGTCACCAGAAGTTAAGTATTGCTCTGTTCATAACAAGCTGTGCTTTAGATAAGTAATTTAAGACAAGGATAAAAGACTCGGATGACCTTTTTCTTGTTGCCAAGCTCATACGTTGTGCAGAATGCTGGTGCACCTCAGTAGCAGCTTCAGCCAGGGCCTCAGTAAAACTCAATTCTTCAAAAGATCTTTTGTACCAACAATTATTAGCGGTCACATTGCTGTGTGATGTGACCTGCACTCTGCTTTTTCAAGACCTTGCCATGCTTCTATGTGCAATACTTATTTCTTAGTGAAAAATTATTTCATTAATAATTAACATTTTAGTATAGTCTGTCCTTTTATAGAATAAGTACCCATGCTTTTACTTAATGTAGTTGTGGTATTAATTTGTATAATCGTATAACTGTTTTTTATAGCTTTTGGAAAATTTAACACTCGTATTTTATATTACTTTCAGAATTTCAATAATTTTATCTCATTTACATCATACTTTTTCAATTAATCTTTTATTATTATTATTTACATTTGATGCGACTTACTTGATGCTGACCTGGAACAAGTAGTGCTTCCTTTTTAGATCAGTAAAGCTTATCTTTCTTATTTTAAGATCACATGCAGTCTGAATAGGTTTCTGATGCTGCTTGGGGCTTTTATTGCTGAAATAGTAATGGACAGCATGTTGGCTCAGAGTAGGAAACTCTGCCTCCTTTATCAGGAATGAGTTTAGTGCACACACTGGTACAAATATAAACCTTCGTTAGCTTGATCCCTGTATTTTTTTATTTTTTTATTTATTTTATTTTTTTAAATCACTTGCTTTTACTTTGACATGGCTACTTGCCTATAATGAAACATGACTTGGAGGTAGTAAGGAAAATATTTTACTTCACAATGTTTTGACAAGGTAGAGCACACTATTTAAATTAGTAAACTTTACTTGAATTAATTAGTTTTTATATTTTTTAGTTTATATATTTTTTTACCTAATGTCCTTTTCATATTTATTGTAAATGCTTTTTAGACCATACAAATAAATGCTATAGAGCAAGTATGCCTTCAAACAAAACCTATAAAGCCTAGAAAACAGTAATTATTGAAACAAAGTGAATATTTGTCATGATGGTAATGCTTTGAGGGTCCTTTGATTTTTAAGAAAAAAATGTGCAAAATTGTTTCATAGAAAAATTAGCTAGTAGGTTTTACTGATCATCCAACATTAATTCTTCTGAGGACTTTGTTGCACCTGGTTCTTTTGTTGCATACAAATCCCAGCAGCTTCCTTTTTTCTTTGAAAAGTGGTCATTTATGTAATGTGCTGCTTTTGTTTCTGCCATACAAATATTTGCTTATTTATTTCTTTAACATTTAAATTTTTGGTTTAAATACTAGTGTTTAGAAATCAGAAATGCTTTTGTACTAAATCAATAATAAAGCCCTAAAATGAAAAAAAAAATCATACTGTATTGCATACTGTACATAATTTAACTGTTGTGATTTTATTAAATGTACATTTAGTAAAAAAAAATGTTTAACTGGTACAGCAAGTCAAAGCTCAGTTTTTAGCTTTCCTTAGAAGAACTGACTGAAAAACCTAATTCTATGGATAAAAATTTAAACTAAATTTTGTCCCTTGATAGAAGAACCCTGCTGTGATCTTGCAATGTTAAAAAGAGCTGCATTGTGTTACTGTGGAAGCTTCAAGAAAAGTTTTAATTTCTCTGGGGCTTTCAAAATTGCCTGTTTAGATTGTGCAGAGCATTGTTCAAAGCATTCATAAGATACCGCTGCGGCTTGTATGGGACAACCATATGGACTTCCATAACATTGTTACATCCTAATTGCCCTTTTCGACAAGTGCCAATTTCCTTCAAGAGCTGGAGGAGAGGGGAAAGGGGGAGAGTTCTGCGTTGACATGCGTCAATTCCAGTCCTCACCCCCACCCCCAAAAGAGGAGGAGAGAATTGCTGGGCTGGTTGCAGGCAGAGATGAGGGGTCTCGCTGGATTTGCTTTGGCCTTGCTGGCCTTGTTAGAGCGTCCCCTCTCCCCCAGAGCAGAATGCAGCAGAGGCGCTGTCTCTAATTCCAGCAGCCGATCAATAAGCAAGAGTGCTGGGCTGCTCACAGGGTGACTAACCCCTATACCATCTCAGCACCCCGCATCAACATGGGCCAACACTTTGGAGAATTTTTACTGCTATCTTGTGAAGTTTTTTTTATCAGGGCTTGATTGGTGCTGAGTGTGAGTCAGTAAAGAGTTGCATGCTCATTTACACTGTGTGGCCAGATGTTTGTGTGCATCTGACAAGAACAATATGTGCTTTTTGAACATCTAGGTTCAGATTTCACTCTTCTGGGAGGGCATTAATCTAGGTCAGCGGTTCTCAACTCTATTCCTGGGAGACCACCTGCCCTGCACATTTTATTGTTTTCTAAGCTCCCAGTGCACCTGATTTAACCAAAGCCTAATTAACTTTTTTTTTTTTTTTTTAAGTGAGTGTGACCGGCCAGGGAAAACATGAAAATGTGCAGGACAGGAGGCCTTCCAAGACCAAGGATGAGAACTATCAGTCTAGGTTTGGCAGCATGGCTGTTGGGATTTACCCATTCAGCTACAAGAGCATTAGTGAGCTCAGGTACTTATATCAGCCATCTTTTCATATCAAAGGTGTTTAGTAGGGTTGAAGTCAGAGCTCTGAGAAGACCACTCGCTTTCTTCCACTCCAGCCCTGCCAAGCCATGCCTTCATTAACGTTTACTTTGTGCACATGGGTATTATAATGGCGGAACAGGTTTTGGGCTTGGCCTTTTAGGCCTTGTTTACACCTGGCATTAACATAGCCCTGGGTGATCAAATTATAAGTGGTCAGCGATCAGCACGGGTGTGTATGGGGTCAATTGCGTCTTGAAAATTTGATCACTCAAGCTGGATTCTGAGGTTGTCTGGGATGCATAGGACAACCTAATCAATGTTTTATTCACCTTAGCTGGAAAATATGATAAATATTTAGCTGGAAAATACGGAAGCATTGTGAGATAAATGGCAAAGCTACCTGCTGGACAAAGATGGTGCTATAACAACAGGGATGACAGCACAGCTTTTCATCTCATTTCTCATTCATTTATGGCAGACCATACGGGTATATGAGATAAAATTTATGGGCACTTCTGCCTGAAAAGAAATGTTGCCCAACAGAAACCAAAATCTGAAAATCGATCAGAATGGACATGTATGAAGCGCTATGCAACCTGGCCTGTCCATTTGTGATCCGATCACCAAGGATATGTTAATGCTAGGTGTGAACAGATGTTGGTTCCAATCAAGGGAAACGCTAATGCATCAGCATACAAAAACATCCTGTACAATTGTGTGCTTTTAACTGTGTAATTGTGCAGGTTAGTAATATGGATGTGATGGTCGTGTCCACATACTTTTGGCCATGTAGTGGATGTGATGACGTGGATGATGAACTCATGCTACATGTCCTAAAGTATGTAGACATGTAATACATGGGTTCACATGGCCACTTCATTTCCACATACTTGTGGCCATGTAGTTAATGTGTGAACTCATGCCCTAGAACTTGCACACGTTGAACTTCAAAGCAAGACCTTTTTATGTGCTGTTGAAGAGTCCTTGACATTTGGGTGATTTTCTGCGTTACATGACATGACAACTTCTATTTTAAACACATTTTTCTGTTGTTTTTTTTCCCCAATAACAGTTTAATTGTTTTGAGAAATTCTTCTGAGCATTAGTTTACACACAGAGTATAAAGAGAAAAAAAAAGGGGGGGGGAGGTCTGGTTTGTTGAGGGATCGAAATGAACTGGTGTTTACACTATAAATGACTACAGCCAGTGTATGACTGACTAAAATATGTGACACAGCAGTCTGACAAATTAAGTTATTCATTCTTTTGTGGTTAAATTAAGCAAATACAAAGCACTGTCAGCTCCAGTACTCCATCAGACACTGTTTGTATTTCTGGTGCCGTAGTCTAATCATGTGCTGCTCTGAATAGCTGTGCTCCCCCCCCGCCCCCACACACACACACACACACACCAAGGATATCTATTACATACACACATTTCTTATCTATTTATTCTAGCAAACTCTCTATTCTTTCTTTGTCTGGTTAATAAGTTCTTAAAGTCTAAATATATTTTGAATTACACGATTCCATACTGTAGCACTTCTGTCCAGTTTCATGAACTGTGTAAGTTTATTTACATTATAATTTCAGCTATGCGTGGTTTGACTTAATGTCCCAAGCTGTGAGATAATGTATTAAACATTTATATAGTATAAACCGTTAATTACAGCATAAAGGTAGGATGGTGGTGTGGTTGTCATGGATAAAGTATGGAAAAAAAATAAAAACTTACTTTCAATAAGAAATTTAACTTCAAGTTCATATAAAACATCTAAGATTGGCAGTTGAGACATTTGCTGGTCTGATGTAGATTTTAAAGAAATTGAATGATTTATAGGTTTGGCAGGTTTTAACTGTAAATTTTGTGGATAGAACCTGTTTGTGTGTTTGTTTGCTAGTAAAACCGGCACATAAAACACCTTTCTTCGTAAATTAAGCTGTTTCTGCTTCAGTGCCAATGCATGTACATTTATAATGTTCTCTCACAGGTGCTCCCATGAGCTTCAGGGTCTCCCGTGCTCCGGGGTTGTTATACCACAATACAAACCACACATCAATGCACAGCACTAGTGTTGAAAAAGGATTCAGCTCGCTCCCTGTTTTTGGAAACTAGCTGCTTCTCTGCACTGGTTTAAATTATGGGCTAAGAGATATTAATACGACACACATTTAGAGCATAGCACTAGCAGATGATTTTGCTTTGTATTTCTATATTTTATTGTAGAATATCCACTAGATACAATAAAAAAAATTTAAAAAAAAAAGTAATTTGTTATGAGACTGTAGGACTAAAAACACATCAGGCCAAATATTTTGATAAAATACACACACAATACCCGTTCATTCACTTATACTCATTCAGGTACTCGGGTTGCCTGTAGATGAGTTATACATGGAGGGAAGATCAACTTTAATCCTGGTTTTATTTTAGGTGATGTCACCCAGAGGTCACGCTGTGGGATTACTCTGGGATTGTCTCTCCATGATGCTCCAACACCTCGATCCTTTATTTATTTACCTGTGTGGCCCCTAGAGAATTCTCCAAGTACAGAGTCATATTTATCCGTTATTTAAGGAGAGTGGGCTGCACATACGGGAGTGTGTGTGAGAGGGGGTTGGCGAGTTGCAGCTGATGGAATGTCTCTGCTTGCTGATGGCCTTCCAGATCAATACAACACAATTGTGTTGTCCAGGCTGAGAGACTAGGAGCACCATGGTGGCACTTACGGGGTGATCGCCTCTGATGAAGTCTTTATTAGACTCTATTGACAGATTCATTTTAGCGATCTCTGCCATGTCTGCGCACTTATTTTCAGACCCCCTCTCTCACCGTAAACGTAATAGACTCTAAGCCCATCCTTAAAAGTTCCCAGTTCTTGTGATATGATTTAGCACAATAGTTATTACACCAACTGTTTTTGAAAGCTTAGCGAATATTTCTTTGACTAGTTTTTCAAAGTTACTTTCTGTTTTTGTTATAAGAGTTTGCTTTTCACATGGACTGAAATAGAAGGTACTCAAGTAGTCTATTCTTAAATACAACATCCTTTTCAAAGAATTGTCAGTGCATGAATTCTTTTTCAATGCATCATCAAGCATCTCTCTAGAGAGTGCAAAGGGTGCCCTGGTCCCATAGAAATGGTTTGAAGCTGAAGATTTGGTTTTGGAGGCTAGTCTGAGAGCGACCTGGCCGAAGATAAAACAAAGTGTGGAATTTTTTTAATTGTTCCGTGTTTTATTCCAAACAAGCCTCGGGGATATTAGATATCACAGCTAATACTCAGTGGTCACATGTGCTCATCTTACTGTAGGCTTTGAAGTCACAAGTTTCTTTTTTATGAAGTAAATATTCTAGAGAGCCTTAATCCAGGCCGTATTAAAATGGCAAGCAGATCGCCAGCTTAGCGTTTTCACCGCGTTTCGTGACTTGGCTAATTTTTCCCTTGTTGTTTTAACTGGTTTGTGTTTTGTAACCTCTCACCCTCATCTCACCGTGGCTTTCAGAAGAACTTCTTCCCATTCCTGGGTGGATTGGCCCGAGGTGCTTTCCCATCCACACATGCAGCTCAGAGGCGC
Organism: Clarias laeviceps; assembly: GCA_030014305.1. NCBI lineage: Eukaryota > Metazoa > Chordata > Actinopteri > Siluriformes > Clariidae > Clarias > Clarias laeviceps. The sequence continues at coordinate 18,544,738 of JAQMYJ010000039.1, read as the reverse complement.
ATACTGGGCGTGTAGTGTGTAGTGCTTTGTGCTGCTGCTGCTGTGATTTCCTGGCTCTGTGAGCTTAGGGATTTATGTGCGCTAGGCTCTGATATTTTTTACTGAGACCTCATCAGTACCAAATTCTGTGGTTGTAGATGTAGATTTATATGATATTTTTGGTAGTAGTTAAAATTTTACACAAAAGCAAAACTATTATATTAGGTTGTTAAGATGTAACAACTAACCCTTTCTACCTCAAAGCCTTTAATATGTTTTATTTGAATCTTTAAAAAAACTACACTTTGCTCTCTGTGCCATTTTCATGCTTTTTATTAGACCAAAATCCCCATCCATTATGAGAAAATGTTTGTTTTCTTGAACCGTTGTTTCTTCGTTGAGACATTTCATTAATGCCAAATCCTACATTCTATACCACTGCTTTAGCAAAGCTTCTAGAAATTGAATTGTAATAAGATATCCCACGCTGCTGGCGAATTAGACCAGGAAATTTTGCTTGCCGTTTTGAACTCTCACTGTTTTACTTGTCCTTCTTTATCTGTGGATACGTTTTTTTCCCACCTTGTAGAAGACCTCTAGGATTTTTAACATTATATTCAACTCCATGTAGATGTGTCATGTTTCTATCATCTTTAATATTGTGGATCATTTCTAGGTTGCTTTCTAGGACCAGCAAGGAAGTGCTATTAAGTCATTAAAACATAAGTGACCTAAAGAAGCCTGATGTTATGACATGCATTGATGTCTCATTTGTTATTTTTCAGACCTCTCTGAAGTGGAGCCCAATGTATTTCTTCGACCCTTCTTGGAAGTTGTTCGCTCAGAGGACACGACTGGACCAATCACAGGCCTTGCCCTCACTTCTGTCAACAAGTTCCTTTCTTATGGCCTCATAGGTATAGTTTATTTGATGTTATTTCCATGTAAATATGTTGTAATTTATTGTGGTATTTTATTTAAATTATAAGAAGCGTTGTGATTTCTGCAAGCTAAAAACACGAACATCTATTTACAAAAACTACACAGCTATAACATTAAACGATTAACACTAAAAACACTTTCGCCGAATACTACAGTCGTGGCCAAAAGTTTTGAGAATTACATAAATATTGGAAATTGGAAAAGTTGCTGCTTAAGTTTTTATAATA
>JAQMYJ010000039.1:18506584-18525590 GCA_030014305.1 Clarias laeviceps | reverse complement strand
TTTGGATTTTTACAACATTATTGTTGAAATACACAGTCCTGAAAAAGGGACGTTTCTTTTTTTGCTGAGTATATATGCAGAATTACCACAAATACATATAAAATATTATATCGAATAATACATGTGAGGTAGCATTTTACAAATTGAAAACCTTAATCTGTATCTCATATTGAAATTTACACAGCCTTAAATTTTAGTCTAACAAAATTCTTAATCAGGGAATTTTTCATATAGAATTTGAATAGAATAGAATCAAAAACATCCAACATAAAGTCTTACATACACAAGCACACTTGATTATACATGGTTATTCAGATTAGGTCAGGCGTGCATAAAACTAAGACCAATATTAGTTACCTGCAATCAGTTAAGCTAGCAAAGAAAGACATTGTGTTTATACTGTATTTCAGCACACTAATCAAAAACCCTGTGTTGCACTGCAGGATGTACAATGTAGTCTCATTGATGTGAAATGCACATAAGGCATTATGTAGTAGAGAACATGGGGTGGGGCACCATATCACACTGCTGATAAAGAAACATTCACCAAAAAATGATGGGAAAGGATGAAGTACTCAAAATCGATTACATTGAAGGTTACTGTACACTATACCATAAACCGCATTCTTCCTTATGCTTTATTTCTTGTACAGGTACTGCTCTCTCTACGCCTGCTACTGATGATGAAGCCCCACGTGTTGTCCAGAGTGAGTCGAGAGGTTGCCTATGGTCTACACGAGCTGCTCAAAACCAATGCTGCCAACATCCACTGCACTGATGATTGGTACACTCTTTTTACATTGTTGGAGTGCATCGGTGCTGGAGTCAAACCTCCAGCTGCACTGCAGCTCACCAGCAGCAACCCTGACAGTGACACAGGTAAGGAGTATATCTTGTGCTTTGCTGTAGAATTTGGCAACTCCTGCTGATCAAGGTGCCTGACACTGAGCCTGATTAAAAGTGATATAACTAAATTTTAACTGCATGGGTTGTCTAGGTGCTCAGTCTGACAGTGAAGTGAGCTCATACCACCAAAGTGAAGTCACTTTGGACCGAGGCTACACCTCTGACTCTGAGGTCTACACCGAACACAGCAGGCCCAGAATACCCCGCTCTGCCACTGAGGTTGAAGTCGGATGGCTTGTGGTAAGTACAGAAAAAAAAAAGACTTACTTTTAACATTATTCATGTATTTTCAGTTTTATATTTATTCATATGATACAGTAATTTGTGCCAGGAACTCTGACCAAATTATTTGTTTTTAATGAAACCTATTCATTGTGTAATCTAACACAATTAAGACAATTTTCCAGAATATTGAAAATATGGTGCTGTTTTGGTTCTACTTCTCTTTTCATTGAAGCATGAAGAACTTTCACATTACTGTATCTCCATTCTCCACAATCAGTATTTTACATATAACGTACAAACCCTTAGCAGTTTTTAGATTATGATTTTATAGAATTGGCTGCTCCCAGTCTCCTCTAAAAGTATTGGAACAGAATAGCTGTTTGTTTATTTATTTTTTAATTAAATACTGTAATATACTGAGGATGTTTGTCTATTAGCACTTGCATGACTATTGGGCGTAGGTAGCCAATACAAGAGTTTGAATTTAGACGACAAACCATCTCAGAGTTTAATAAATACTTGGTATATAAATAGTGTTTTTTAATAGTTAACAACTTAAAGCAAATCGGACAGTACACATTAGTGCTACTGAATCACTTCAAATAAAAATTGCAGTGCCTAAAATGTCATTTTAATCGAATTCACAGTGATTCACAGATCTACTATACGTTCAATATATTTCTTTTAACAGGTTGGTAAGGATGACCTGGAAAACAGTAAGGCACCTCTCGCTCCTGACTCTAAGTCTCAGACTCCACTTATTAACCAGTACAGTTTAACCTTGGGTCAAGACATGGGCCTGCATGATACCAAGTCCCTCATCAAGTGCGTGGAGTCACTGTCTTTCATTGTACGCGATGCTGCACACGTCACGCCTGAGAACTTTGAGCTTTGTGTAAAAGCCATCCGAGTGTTTGTTGAAGCCAGTCTTAATGGAGGTTAGTGTATCTAAATACACATTTTCATCTTTTTTTTATTGTTGTCACTTATAAGACAAGGAGGTCATTGTGTCTATGATCACCTCTGGGGCTGTGGGTAACATTCATGCTAGCTATTCAGCTACAACATAGACATCAAAACAACAAAAGTAGTCTTTTTAGGGTTTTTTTTCTTTTTTTTTTCCTTTTAGACCTGCCCTTTAATTCAACCACTTTTGGAAACTAAAATATACTAAAATATGACTCTCAAGGGGATGTGGTACTCTTGCTAGAGAGGAATCTTAGTGAGAATAACAGTACACAAAGTTCATAATTCTGCATAATTCTGTTTCACTTAAGCATACGAATATAGCAATCCTTAGTGTTGTAGAGTCCTTTTCAGACATTGTATGTGCAGATTCACTCCTTCGGGATTAAGAAGTCTTTGTGTGGGTTGGTTCCATAGCACTGTAATTGGATGTGTCAGGGCCTGGAAGCTCTTTGGTTGGGTATCATAAGCTTTGCGCTAAGGGTGAGTCATTTAACTTGGGGCAATCTAACTGCGTGACTTATATACTCTCTCTCTGTTCATTTGTCAGTTTTTCAATCCAGCTATCTTCAGCAGGCTTAGTTAAGACATTCAGCACTTTTTGGCTCTGTGATTAGATATCAGCTTCTTATTCATCAGAGGACTCCATGCACTTTTGTAGATACCTGCTGTCAACAGGGCTTACAAGCAGCTTGATCAAAGTGCTTAGTTCTAACATGTAAAGAGCTAATGGAAACAGTGCTTTAAACATGCAGAATGCCTGTTCTTTGTCTTCTGCACCAGGAAAAAGAAAAAAAAATATTTTGATACATTTCCAGGGCAACTATGTTTTCACTGCAGTGTACTGCTGTTAAAAGATAAAAGATGATGTTACTCTGTCAAATTATTGAAAAGGCAGGAAAGACTGCTAGACAAGTTGACAAAACAAGGTTTAACTCTCTGTTAAACTCTGTTTATTTGCCTGCATTCCTGTGGTTTAAACAGGTTATCGCACTCATGAGAAAAAAAAGAGCCACAGATATGATTCAAAAGCTAGTAGGCAAAGGAAGAAGCCACGGGAGAAAGATGGTGTGTCCCGACGTGCTAAGCCCGCTAGTCAGCGACCCTCCCGTTCCCATAGTGACGAGGAGGAGGATGAGGGGGTGCCAGCAAGCTACCATACAGTGTCTTTACAGGTTAGTCAGGACGTAAGTACTGCAGCCCTTTCCCTACTTTCTTTACTGTATCTATGCCTGCTGTTGTCGGGTCGTGTGATGGTGAGGGGCTTTGGTTGGGGCAGGAGTGTTGCTTTGTTTTTCTTTTTTCCGATGCTCAAATTTACGGGTCCAATCACCTAATATATTACCTAATACAAAGTTAGAGTTATTAGTTACTATCCTTTTGAATGAATTGGAGCTGAAGAAAACACCCATTACGATTAAATTCATATCTCTGCAACACCAAGATTTCCTTTGGAATATTAGGTTTCTACTTATTTTTGCCCCTGCCTTTGTTCCATACTGTTACTTTTCACTGCATTTTATTTAACTTCTTAGGGAAATTGATTAGAAGCTCATCTATATATTTTTCAGTTTGCTATTTCCTATAGGTGTTTTGGTCATGTGTTATTGATGAAAAAAACAAGTGAAGTAGTTTAATTTACTGTGTGGTTAATACAATGATCCCACTTTAGTTGTTAGATCTGATGCACACGCTGCATACCCGAGCAGCCAGTATCTACAGCTCATGGGCAGAAGAACAGCGCCATCTGGAGGCCAGTGGAAAGAAGATTGAAGCTGACTCTCAAACGTTGTGGTCAAGCTGCTGGTGTCCTTTGCTCCAAGGTCAGACTTGAACAAAGCAAAATTGCAGTAAATTCCTTTGTCCTCTCCAATGTTCAGTGCATTCAGTCTGAGAAAGATTTAAATACACTAAGCATTAAAGCACACACAAACTGTAAGTGTGTAAACCATTATAGTATGTTTAAACCATTAATGTATTATTTGTCAGCAATTAAAATATGGTGTACTAATATTCACCATTAGAAGGTTCAGAGCTCTGGAGCTTAATTAGTAACATCACAAACTAAGCTCATACATAATTTTAAATAAATTTCAGAGAAGTATTGATGAATGTTTTTTTGGGGGTATTTTAAAAGTACATATTAACAATTTGAACAAATTTAAATCAATGAATCAACTATATAAGTCAAGCTCACATTTAAGAAGCACGTTTTTTATTTTTTAGTGTTTCACTGTCATAGACATGTATGTGACACCCTTTAGTCTAAGCAGAATAACACACTGAAGTGATGCCTGCAGGTATGGCCTGGCTGTGCTGTGATGCTCGGAGGCAGGTTCGGATGCAGGCCCTCACTTACCTCCAGAGGGCGCTCCTTGTACATGATCTGCAAACACTGGATGCTGTGGAGTGGGAATCCTGTTTCAACAAGGTAAGACAAAAGCATGTGACACACTAGTTAAATACAAGTACAACATTCATTTATGCTGACTCAGAGCTTTACCCCTTTTTATAGGTTTTGTTTCCGCTGCTAACTAAGCTCTTGGACAACATCAGCCCAGCAGATGTCGGCGGCATGGAGGAGACCAGGATGAGGGCCTGCACGCTGCTCTCCAAGGTCTGATAGATTTGGTCTTTTGTGAAGCATAACTGTAAATGGAAAGCACGTTTGATGGTTTCTGCTTGAAATAGTTAATTGATTTCTGGTCGTTGGCCTCCTTAGGTGTTCCTCCAGCATCTCTCGCCGCTGCTTTCTCTGCCTACGTTTGCTGCTCTTTGGCTTACTATCTTGGACTTCATGGACAAATACATGCATGCTGGCTCCAGTGACCTCCTGGTGAGATACATGTCCAGTATTACTTATATTTATGTTATTATAATTTACACAAGTAGAGCCAATAGATTCTGCACATTGATACAATCTGTGGCTGCACTGTAAATAAGTGCAAAATTAATTTTATTTATACGATTGACAACAAAAGAGAAGCTTAGGGTGCAACTTCAACTGTATAGTAACCTTCTGACAAGCAGAATTGTTTTGTAGAATAAGTATTTTTTATTTTGTACAAGATTTGTATTTGTTCACAAATGAGAAGTAATATTGCATAATAATAGTCAAACTTAGTTTTGCCTTGTGGTGGGTCAAGCACTGTATCGTGATATAGTGTTGTGAGCTAAAGACTTCGCCATAGTCATTATTAGTAACCTTTTACTTTTAAGTTTTCATTAACAGGCATTATTAAATGATATTTCACATGAACAAATCATGAGCTTTTGCATTCAATACACTGTAAGTGCCATTGAAAACTAATACTTGTATCATTTGGTTCTTTAATTGATAAAATGATGTAATCTATTTTTGCTATAAAGTTGGAAGCCATACCGGAGTCTCTGAAAAACATGCTGCTGGTCATGGACACAGCTGGGATCTTCCATAGTGCAGACTCTCGTACAGGTTACTCTGATCTCTGGGAGATCACTTGGGAGAGGATCGACTGCTTCCTACCCCACCTTCGAGAGGAGCTTTTCAAACAAGCCGTCATGCCAGGTATCACAATACCAATCTTTAAAGTTTCACCCAACAGTCTGTAATACACCCTCTCTATAGAGTATAAATGATTTCAGGTTTTTAAAGATTTCTGCCTGCAACTCCTTTAATTATTGCTGTACCCTCGTTATGTGCAGAACCTGTCCCCAGTGTTCCTGTAGAACCCACTCCTGCTTCTTTTCCCATTTCTCCACCCTCTCCACCGGTGCCATCCCCTGTACCAGTGCCAACTGCCCCTACAGAGCCAAAGACCCCCAGCAGACCTGCATCTCCTCAGGACTTACAAACACCCAGTGCCAATGGTGAGCATGAAGCAATGCTTGCTACTCCGTACATGCAACCCACCACACATGTTAACTAAACAACGAACAAATGTATGATGTACCTTATTGCTTACTTTTCTTTCTAACTCTCACAGGAAATGATAGATCATCTCCAGTGCCTCCCTCCACTCCTCCAATGCCTACTCCAGTTAAGAGCTCGTCTGAATCCCCGCCCTCTCTCACTCAGTCTCCTCTAATACTCCAGCCTCTAGCATCTCCACTGCAGGTGGGAGTACCCCCCATGTCCCTGCCAATCATTTTAAATCCTGCCCTCATAGAAGCCACATCACCTGTACCCCTGCTTCCAGCACCTCGTCCATCTGGAGCTGCTGACACTTCTGAGGTCAAATTAAACATGCAAGATTATCCTTGAGCATCTAGAAGAGGACACTGAAGGATCGTTGTCCCTCTCGTGCTGCCGTTCTCTCTCTGCATTAAATGCTCTGACTTGCCTCACAATCAGCACAAATAAATAGATTACATAAGACCTGAAAAGAGTGATGGAGAGCTAAAGAGAGGGAAAGTGCAATTTACATGCTTCTTATTTCCCCACATTAAACATTAAACATAAGATATACTGTGCCCAGTGCTGTTGATCACACAAGCCTTCACCTTCCAGTTTGCAGAAATATTTATTCAGATTAGCAAAGCAAACCTGGAATGAAGGACAGGCAGGTCTACAGTGATGGGTCCAGGTATGGCACTGATTCAGGTTTATATTTTTACCCATTTGTGCAGATTTAATATATTGAAAGTATACAGTGTCTTACATCTAAAAATTATTGGAACAGACGTATCAGTAAACTATCCAGTTTAGGCTTTAGCATAATCTGTACTTAGTAGTGTTTTTTTCTGGGGTATAAGGACTTCAGGAACATGGAACCATAGAAATGGATCTCGCACTAATTCTCCACACCACTCAATATAATTTAAACTGTATAGTAACATTAAACATAATTTATGTTTACATATTTGCTTTCTTAGACTTTTGCATAGTTATCTTGTGTTCTAAGTTGACCATGATAATTTCAGAAATGTTTGTCCTGCATTTCACCGTTCTAAAATATCTGTCAAAATGTAGTGTTTTTAATGAGAAGTGAATCTAAATCATCTTGGAAATTCTCTAATCTAAAGACAGAGGAGATCCACTTGTTTAATGAACACTACAAGTAGAACATTCCAGGTTTGTTCCCAAGTCAATCCTGTCAGCGATGGTTTAAATGAGTGAATGTGCTGTCCACACAGATCCGCATGCCAGGTTTTATTTTTGTTTTGTTTTTAGTCCTGATAAGTCTTAAAGATATTATAAACTGAGTACAGTATTGGGGGTCACATTGTGTTACTATTTCTGATGTTGCTGTAATTCGCCTAAAGATTTTTCGCATTTCTTCAAATATATGTATATATACAAAAAAAAAATCTTTGAAATGAAAGTAAACAAGTCAAGGCCATTTCATTGACTATTAGTTAAAAACAGGCCAACAAAAGACTAGTTTTTGCTCCAGGTCATACTGGATTTTTTGCAGACTGGCTTCATACTATTATGGACGTAGGACAAAACTTCCTCGTCCTCTGCTCCCGAGGTTGAGAATCATTTAGAAATCGGTTGTTTTAAATTGTGAAACTGGGATGCCACTGCATTGATTCAGACAGAATAAGAGTCATTACCCAAAATGAAGGTAGCAGTGGAGGGCTTTTATTTAATTCTCCAGTCAACAGGAATCACATAAAAATATGTATATATAAATAAAATGTACTTTTTACAATCTAATAAATGATATAAATGAAGTGGTTTGTATGATAATTGATTTTCCCTCCATGAGTATATTTATTGAATTTTCAACTTTTCAAGTATTAAACAGATGAACATACATACTGTACATATAGAAGCATAGTACACATACAAGCGGCCACAATATCCAGTTTAAGTACACACCACATAACAGAACTAAACAGTAAAGCAGTCTTAGATTAAAACATAAAGAAGACAATAATATGACAAAGATAAACACAAAGAGAATAACAAAAGTCATTGTGCATAGATTATAGCCTGTGCACATAACACACTTTAGCTAAATTGATCCTTCTAAAATTTCTTAAAATATCTCCATATTTTTTATTTTCACTTATCCAAGCAGATCTGTAGGCTGGGTCTGTTGACTAATTGCTTCTGATTGGATATAGTATGCTTAGCTTGAAATAAACAGAAGATGTACGATTTATTTATGATTACTGTACATTCTGCACTTCCTAAGCAATTCCTAAGATGCATTGCTTTGATGATAACAGTAATACTACATTAGTAACAGAGGGATATCCAGTAACTCTAACTGAAAAGCTTGGATAGTTAGGCAGTCTCTAACTTAATTAAACTAAAGTGTCTTTCTATGTTTTGCATTTAATGCATACAGACACAGGGATTAAATTGAATTAGTATGGATTTAGCGGAGATGAAGTTATGTACATTCTTATTATCCATATAAACTAAAATAATCTGAAGTAAGTATGTATGGATTGTGTTTGTATTCTTAAACAGATCTCTTGCCATTACTTAGTGTTGATCACATCATTAATGTCTGCGCTCCATGCACACCTTTTATTTCAGATGAGGCATGAGAATTTACCACCAATTTTAAGACGTCAATCAACTTTACTGATAAATTGTTGGTATCTTTTCTACTGAAGGAATTTTTATATTTTTTTTATATATTTATGCAATGTAAAGACGGTCTACCTTTGTGAACCTGAAGACAGTACTAGGAGTTCACCTTGTTAGGGTTCATTGACCGTGCAAAATCAAGTAATTTCCAGTAATGTTCCGTGGTGATAATCTCAGATCTGATGAAAACTTGCCAAAATAAACCTTATTAAAGGTAAGAAAATTTCTAAATTCTATTGAAAAAAATCCTAATTCCAGGATGTTTTAGGTGTCCTACTACCTTTTTGCTTAGATAGTTTACATTAAAAAAAACTTTTCAGGGAAAGTGTATTTAAGCTGGCTAAATTTAATTATCATTGTCATCCACCTACAGTATTCCATGCCCCTGTTTTGAGATTACTATAAATGAGATTTAATGTTAAATTTGACCAATTTTGCCTTTGCCTATAGTGTTTTCCCCGATTAACAAAAATACAGTAGAATATTGAAGTTCAGAGCCTGTATTGACTAAGCTTCTTAGAGTAAGAAATCACTCCTAAGTGGCCAAAATTTTTTAGAATGATGCAATTTTGGTCCTACTTTTAGGAGTAAACTATTTCGCAACACTCTTAAAGTACAAAATCACTCCTATCTCCACCAAATTGTAGGAGAGCAACAGATGTGTCCTTACTGGTTTAGGAGTAGTGAGGAAATGGCGTTCAGGCAGAGATGTGCTCAAAGGTTTTGGTATCTCTGAATGACACAGGCCTCATAAAAGAAACGTTTGGTCAAAAATTGTATATATATATATTTTAAACATCCCATGGAGTATGTAACTAGTTCATTAATAAACATGTATGCTGTCTCTGCAGGTGCCTGCTACTTTAATAATAACGAATGAAATAATAAATCAAAGGTACAAAAAAATTCTGTTTTCCCCCTCTCCCCATACTGCTGTTTGTGTAACCTGCTGTAACACAATAACTTCCCTCAAGGGATCCGTCCATCTATCCATCTATGTAAACCTCTGTGACTCTCTGAAGGAGGAAAACAAATGCTGCTTGAGCTGTATTGAGTTTGTAACCTCAGACTTCATACAGTATTTAACAATTTGTGTATTAACAGTTCTCAAAATTGTTTCACATGCTTTAATATTTTGACTATTCCTTACAGCGCTTTCCAAGGGCTTGACTGCTAATACAAACAATAGAGGTGATGAGTCTTGTCAAGTGACCCTTCCTTAATCGGCTAAATGATTTGGACAACATATTATATATCACAGCTATTATGATCACAGCTGCTACTGAGTTGTTATAAAATACTTAATCCAACTAGAAAACTGCCATAGCTAAAGGGAGTAGCTTCATAGTAAATTCAGAAGTAAGTACTTCAAATTTGTGTTTGACCCTGTGATGTTTTTTTTTTTTTTTTATGTCCAGAGATACTGCTGAACTGCCTGGTCAAAAAAAAAAAAGTTGTCATTTCAAAAGGGCCTGTGTCAAGCTAAGGAGATGAAATTACTGAAATTGGGTTAAGAACTGCCCAACACATTTTTAAAACAATTTTATTATAACAATATTATTAAATAATAATAGAAACGGATTGTATTGTCCAGTTCATGGAAGAAGTGGGGATAAAGGAATATGTTATATGTTTTTTCTTATAACAGTTATTCACCAGAATGAAAGCTTTTTACAAACATTGTTTTATATATATACTGTAGATACCAGTTAATTTAGAATTAACGAATACTAAAATATCAGTTGATAACCTATTTGTTAAACCTGTGCAAATCAATTATGCAAAAGAGGAATTTCCATTGTGGCAGCCCATAACTGAAATAAGAAGAATAGGGAGCTCATCTGGCCCAGTTGTTTTATTGGTTGCATCACAAATTTCAGAGATTGTAATTCCATTGACCTTTGGAGTTTATCATTGATCTTCGGAGTCTGGAGAAGGTTAATAAATCTTTAGTTGATCAAAGGTGCTTGATGTGCATTCAAATAAATATGTCAGTAATATGAAGATTGGTGTCACAGTGGCTTAGCGCTGTCATCTTGCACCTCCAGTATTGGTTCAATGTGTGTGTGTGTATGTTGACCCGAGGTGATGAAACTAATAGGAATAAATACAATGATAATCACCATTGGCCTTCACAGTCCCTAGCTGGACTACAGAGGTTCCTAGATACAGTAGATGGATGAAATATGATGATTAATTGTATGGTGCTCTGATATTTTATCTCCATTCATGGCCTTAGTTTCATTCATAGGGCTCTTAGTTTGCAATTTTTTTATCCTCCTTCTCTCTGTGATCATGTCTGCTTCAGTTCCAGTTAGGGGTGACTTGGTTGAATGCCCCTTCAAGTTTCACCTTTTGCATAAGCTTTTATTGTGGGAGAATTCTAGTTGGATATTTGATTACTCCTCTTTACTCTTCCAAATTTACCTCTGTTGAAATTTTTTCTCTAAAGAAATCATTAAAGCCCAATGTTGCCATGGCATTGATGTTCTTGATTAATGTATGTAAATGTCTGACTTCAACTGTACTGTATATCATGAGTTTACCACTGTGTAAGGTACTGCCACTGCATTATCAGTGCAGCATATTTCTTTATGGCAAGGAGTTGGGGCAGTTCCTTCCTGGATAATGAGGTAATGTTGCCTTCAGCTTTGCTAGTATGAGTTTGAGTTGGGGTGATCCTCTCAGAAGATCCAATAACCAATCCAATAGCAGACACCTACATTGTAAACCCGACTAAGTTGGCAAAACTCAAAACATTTGAGGTAATCAGTTACATAATTTTTTTTAAGTAATAATATTTCCAGTTTTAACTAAAACGGAACTATGAGCTTTTGAGTTTGTTGTACTCATTCATATTAATCATTCTTTACTTTTCATTCATTTCATCTAATCATTCTTTGCATTATTGAGTAACTCATACTATTTAATAGCAATTAATTTTTTTTTCAGTTGTTGCAAATCAAATCAAATGTTGGTCTTTCGGCTGCTCCCGGCAATGGGTTGCTACAGCAGACAATCCGGTCCGCACACAAGCTTGGCACAGGTTTTACGCCAGATGCCCTTCCTGACACAACCCTCCCATTTTATCTGGGCTTGGGACAGGCAGTTCATCCAGTTGGTGGGAATCAAACCCAGGCCTTTCACATGGCAGGCGAAACACCTATCACTGAGCCACCAGTGCCCTATTGCCCTGATGACGTCAGACAAAAAATCGCTAGTCTGAAAGATTTTAAGTTGGTGGAACTTTATGGTGACAGTTACTGTTACTTAAGTATTTACAGATACTTAAAATATCAAATTTGTTCAGCTAACTTGAAAAGTGTAATTTCTACAAACTCATAAATACCAAAAGGATCTAAATACTCATCAAGGTCTATTAATTTGAATTAATTGTAATTATTTAAGTTAACCGTACTCAATATGTTTAATTACTTTTAGCATTACGGTTTACAGTGTACCTATCCTTTTCCTTACCCTTCGTTTAATAGTTGCTAACCCTGTCTTCCTCACATAATGAGCCAAGGTTTTTTTTTCTTCTCCTGCTTTCATTGTCATGTTGGAACATCCAAGAGAACGTCCCATGCACATCTTTCGTGCTGCAGAATGCAAATTGTCTGCCAGTACTGTATTTCCTAATAACATTCTGTATTCACTTTTCCATCAATTTTGACTAACTTCCTTGTGCCACTGGAGATCACACAGCCCCAAAACATAAGAGATCCACTACCATACATTACAGTGGGGATGGTTTACTTTTCACTGTAGGCCTTGTTGATCCTCTCCAATCATAAAGCTCAATTTTCCTCTCATCACTTCGAATGACTCTGCTCCAGAAGCTGTGAGGCTTGTCTAGGTGCTATCTGGCGTACTGGCCTTTTTGTGGCATGGGCGCAGTAACAATGTTCTCCTGGCAACCTCCATCCAAGTCATTTGTGTTCTAGAAATACCTTTTTGTGCTCCTTGAAACACCACAACCATTCCCCCCCCCAGGGCAGCCTGTATTTCTCTTGAAGTTGTTTTGGTTTTTTTTTTTGAGTCCCAAACTATTCTTCTGGCAGTATTTGCCTGAAATTAAATCTGCACCACAAATGAAATCAAAATGTTGAGTAGAAGGGATGTTATAAGCAGTTATTCCAGATATATATGTGAGCAGATCAATGTTGGTTTATTCTTCCTGCACAAAGTTTAGAACCAGTTTGTTTGTCCTGAAACAGTTTGTATAAAAAGCAGTAAAGTGAAGCGCCACTATGAGATAAAACATGGGTCGTTAGAACAAACATATCTGGAACAGTCCGGGGTGAGGGTGCATGAAATACCCAACCTAAGAGCACAGTGGTAAAAATTTTCAATGAAAGTGATCGTATAAACTGTTATGTGCTGAATTTAATAATCGACTTCAATGTAAACAAACACATGCACCAATAGATGCTAAATAGATATTAAATAGAAAAGCTAAAGTGAATACTTTTTACTGGGATTAGTTAATATTTTCACTGCTGAAATAACAGTGCTGAAGTGGTATAAGTGAATTTTAACTAGCTGGAATCATTTTAAGACAAAACCTAATCTTTATCCAATCTACTTTTTCAATTTCTCATCTGTGATTCACTCTCTGATTACCGAACAGGGAGAGTATTTGGCTGACAACAAAAGAAGTAAAACTTAATGTTAAAACTTAACTCAACAAAATTTTATTTCTTGGTATTACTATATTAGGCAGAGTTTCTGCCATACAGAAAGACAGGCAGACATGTATGTGGACTCCAACCTGAAATATTAATATCACTGATTACATTAAAGCTGATCAGCTTATTTTTAGATTTAACCTTTTAACTATTTCTACAAATTCATTTCACAAAAATGTAATGAACTGCATTGTAACCAAAAGTTTTGGTTATTACAACACAATTGCTGAAGACAAGAGCCTGATATACAGTGTAAAACATCTGTTTTATTTCAAATCAAAATGACAAACACATTTTTTTCCTCTTAATAAACTAACTGTATCAGAAACTACACAAGAACTCTAGCTGAAAAACAGTGAGTAAAAGTCTTTATACAACATGGAATGTTAAAACAAGCTCAGTCTAAGAACAAAAATGGAACAAATGAACTTGGCCTACTCTAAATGAGTGTCATGATGGTAACAGTGTAACATAAACGCATATAGTACGTCACTCACAAATACCCTTTTTATATACTTTCCAAATTTGTTCCGAAACCCAAATAACTACAGCATCTTTAGTCAAACAGCACGTCAGCTGGAAAACGAGCCGAAATTCTGCTGTTAGCCTGGATGCTAACATCTGTCAGTTCGGTTTTCCATAAAAAAAGATGGCCTACACAGAACTCAACAGATTAAACAGACTAGCATCCAAGCTATGCAAGCTACCAACAAAAGGACCCACTGCGCAATCATCACTTGACATCCATCTTGGTCATTTCCTGGAGATAAATCCCAATGCTCTCACTGTCAAACATCACAAAGTAAATGTTCTTCAGTGAGGATGTGGTTGCTGAAACAAAATGATTTGAAATGGCCTTCAGTATCAGCTGGGCGGCAGTTTGCTTTGGGAAACCATTTCTGAAAAGATTGAAAGAGAACTTTACTAACAAAAAGAGACAAACTGCGTCATTTGGCGGTAAATATCATATGTTGATTTAAACAGAGTTGGCCACATTAAACATTTAAACCTGTTTGTTCAGATGCTAAATGCAAGAAAATTAAGCATGCTTATTTATTCACAGGAATGTAAAAACCATGTTCTAATAAGCAACATGCTATAACAAAGCATGGACTGAATATCTGGTATCTTCCACCAAAAGGTTATCAGCAGATCCTTGATGTCCTGCAAGTTGGATTGGACACCTTGAACACTGTGTCATGTTCATCAAGCCATTGAAGAGGCCACTGCCATGTGTGGTGTATATGGTGTGAAACATTGTTAAGGTAGATTATATAGTTCAAAGTAACATCTAGATGAAAACCAGGACCCACAGTTTATCAGCAAAACCTTGCCCAGAATGTCACACTGAGCCCAGCAGTTTGACCTCTTCTCATAGTGCATCCTGGTGCCATCTCTTCCCAAGGCACTTAGCCATCTGCATGTTGTAAAAGAAAACTTGATTCATCAGGTTCACAGGCCACCCTCTTCCATTAGTTCATGGTCCAGTACTGAGGCTCACGTGTACCTACAGTACATTATATGTAGTAGGATGTGATGCACTGTGTTCTGACAACTTTATATCATATCCAGCATTAACTTATTCAGACATTTTTCCTATAGTAGCTCCTTCTTGAGCTTGGACCACCCAGGCTAGCTTTGGCTTTCCACATACATCTTATTCACTTCCCCTGTCTGTGGTTTTAGTGTGACAGATGATCAATGTACATTTTTTCTTTTTTTGCACATCAGCTTAAAAAAACTTACATTGTTACATTATATTTTAATACTGTATACATTACAGGGATAGGCTCTTTTGATACGATACCTAGATGCCGATTCAATTTGTATTGAGATTCTGTTGTATCACAAGTAAAAAAAAAATCTTATTCAATATTAGTCTTTTTTTTTTTTCATATTAACAATTCTAAACAAATTTAGCAAATAATATGCTCCTTCCATACAGGATGCTGTGTCTGGTGAATCATTTAGAACGCACCACCTACAGCATTATAGAGGAACGGCAACATTTTACCACCTGAAATGAAAACACATGTAAAATAAATATTCATATTTTGGAATCAGTGTGGTGATAAATGAATTTTCACATAAAAGAATCACAATAAAGGACTGAATGAATTTTCCCCCCATCTCTAATACATAATTTTGTTGCATGATGCCCTGCCTTCTGTTGCAATGTTTGTTTCTTTTTAATCTTAATCCCTCTTAGGTTTACAGCACTTTGGTCTTCAGCTGCATTAAATGTAAATTATATATTATTATTTAAGAAATGAAACTAAGATGTGCATCTGTTAATAACAATCAGTGACTGGGTGGTTTTATCATGCTTTGCAATACATTAAATGTTGTGCTATTTAAAGTCCCTGTGAATAATTACAAAAATAGAAATGTTAACGTTTTAAAATGAGCACATTAATAAAAACCTTTAATTTAAACTTTGAATCACAGCTTGCACTGCTGATAGAACTGCCGTTATAAAAAAAATGTGAAATTCGACTGTGCTATAGTTTACGCAATATGAAACATTGAAACATTAACATTATGATATAAATATTAAATATAATGTATATGTTTATATTATATTTAATATCTATATCATAATGTTAATGTTTCATAGAATAATTCATATTTATACCATAATACTTTGTTTAATTTGTGTTGTAGAGAGATTTACCTTCCAGTAGGTAGAGAAGGGAAGGCCACAGATTTGAGCTTCTTCTCCTCCGCAGCAGACAGGCAGTTCTTCACCGTCTTCTCCAGCTGATCCTCACACTTCTCAGAGCCCCACTGAGGGACATTGCAGTGGATGATGAAACGCGCCGCCATTCCACTGGCTTGGCTAACTGCAACTGGGTGGAGAACGCAAAAGGTCAGAGCTCAAACAACTTTTGGAACGAGGAAACAATAGATGGGATATAAAAACAGACAGTCCACTTCCACTCCCTCTGTGTACAGTATGTGTGTGCAAATTGTACCTGATGCAACCTCCAAGGGGCCTTGTGTTTTCCGCAGTTCTTTTACAGCTTCCAGGAAATCTTTCCCTCCAGCCTTTTCTAGTGCATTACCTATGCCATAAAGTAAAGAAATATGAGTAATGCTGGTGCTTACAAACATGCAACAAAGTTCCATACATCAATTAAGCATGAATCACTCATTCAATAGAAATGATGTTTTACTGTGAGCTACACCGTTTCTAGTGTATGACAGACAACAAGATGGCAAACATTATAATTACTTTCCCCCAGTATGTGCCAAGTAGCAGTCCAGTGTGATCTCTTCTTAATAATCAACAGCTCATCCAGTGAGAGTATAGTCTCTGCGCATTTCTATTATCTCGCAAGACTCATGAATTCATGGGTTGAAAGTTCGCCTAAATAGTTGCTGCAAAACTATAGTAACTAGAAACATATGTGTGTCTTTCTCCTTTAGTGAAATGCTTTTTCTTTGTTGGATTTCAACTGAAGAGGCAGACGACCATTGTGTGCTGTAGGTAGTTCCCATTTCACCATAACAAGAGATCAGAAATGAGCAACAGCTAAGCCTTAGATGTTCTCACCTCTGCATCATGTTGTTGTCTACTTACCAATTCCATCCTTTAGATCAATCTCTGCATTTGTGGGATTAATGATTCCTTCAACTTTGATAGTTCCAATTTTGCTGATGTCACTCTCTGCAAGAGAGATCTGAAAAGGATGACAGTAGCTTAATAAACCTATTATAATACCTTATGAATACCCATCTACACAGTGGCTTTAAAATTTGTCTGGGTTACAAATGACAAAGATTTTTCTAGCATTTTTTATTGCAAAACAAATTCTTTTTTTTTTTTATGTACTATCATGTTTTTTTCCCAAAAACTTTCATGTATTTACTATTATAGCCCATTTTGCTGCAGTAATCATTTTAACAGTCTTGGTGTATGTTACCAGCCTTGCACACTCTCTGGGACAGTTTTTCACCCAGTCTTCCTGTCAGATTTGCTCCAGGATGGATGTTCTTTTTCGACTGCAATTTCAACCAGTGGCACAGATTCTTAATAGGTCTGGACTTTATCTTGGCCACTTGAACTTTGATTTGGTTGTTTTTTTAACCACTTTGTTTTGCCATTGTGTGTGGAACTTCTGTCCAGCTCAATTTTCTCCAAAAGTTTTTGATCTGAAGCAGACCCTTGTAATCTCCACTATATTTTGTATCATCCATTCTCCCTTCAATTTGAAAAAAAACCCAAGTACGGTGGACAGAAAGCAGCCATATTCACAGGGGTGATGTTTACATTTCTCGATCTTGATCTCATCAAAAATGTACCAACAAACAAAAAATTTAGTTCTGCTTTTTTGAGCACCGGTTTATTTCTAGCCACCCTCAATTTGCAATTATACACTCACTCACTCATTCTCGGTGTCACTTGTACAGGGTCGTGGGAGGCCTGGAGTATATCCCAGGGGACTCGGGGCACTATGCGGGGTACACCCTGGACAAGATGCCAATCCATTCCAGAGCACACAAGGACACACATTCACTTACACACTATAGGGAATTTGGAAAAGCCAATTAGCCTAGTCTGAGTGTCTTAGGACTGTGGGAGGAAACCAGGGTACCCAGAGGAAAAGCACCAAGCACAGGGAGACATGCAATCAAACCCTTAATCATGGAGGTACAAAGCCACAATGCTAACTACTACAACAACGTGCCATGCTGCAAATGTACAGCACTCTTGAAGTAGTTGGCTGATGCACCTCAACTCTACTCTCGTCTATCGTACATTGTGACTCTGTGAGTTATTGTTGGCCTGAAGTTCTGAGTGATGCTCTTGTCTGCGTAGTGCTTAGGTGGTGTGATTTGGCTTCCACTTTCTCACTATTGATCCGACAGTACATGGGGATGTCCAACCTCTTAGACATATTTTTACACCCTGTTCCTATGTTATTATTATTATATTACCTTTTATTACTTTCTCTTCAATATCCTTAGAATACTTCTTAAATCTACATTTTCAGTTTTGCTTCACTTTAGTGTCTCTTTCTCTTTCATGACAGAGGTGGTTATAATACCTCACAAGTAAAGGCCAAATGTAAGTGGTTTGCATTTTCTTTAAGACTCCAGGAGCTTCTGGAGCTTGCAGGGTTGCATATGCATGCAGCATTCTGATGAATTTTGGGTCTCTTTTAAATACTTGATGACCAATAATTCATTTTGACTTCAAGAGCACATCAGCAGGCAATACTTTGAAACATGGACACTAACACTGCTGCTAACACACACACATCATTCTATTTCATACTTCATGCTTCTATCATACTGCTGCTGCCATACCCATGCACCATATTTTATACCTCTCAGTTTAACTTTTCATATTACAGTGGAACCTTGGATTACAAGCATAATTTGTTCCGGAAGTGGGCTCATATTTCAAAACACTCATAAACCAAAGGGAATTTTCCCATAAGAAATAACAGAAACTCAAATTATTCATTCCACAGCCCAAAAAATATATACATAAAAAGAATTAATACAAAATATAAAATAAAAATAAAACAAATTAACCTGCACTTTACTTTAAAAAAAAAAGTCAAAATAAATCCCGACAGATAAGTGTTTCCGTTTATGCGTGCAGGCACTGTGTGTGTGTGTGTGTGTGTGTGTGTGTGTTTGTGTATGTGTGTGTGTGTGTGTGTGAAGCTATAATAAAATG
>JAQMYJ010000039.1:18488639-18506484 GCA_030014305.1 Clarias laeviceps | reverse complement strand
ACACACACACACACACACACACACACACACACACACATTAACGGAAAGACTGTTTTATCGGAAAAATTAACAAGGAACATCGCTGACGACACTCGCGTGAGCACATACTAACGGAATCACTGCTGTAAAGTAAAAATAAAACAAATTAACCTGCACTTTATCTTAAAAAAAAAAAAGACAGAGCAGTGTTTCCAGAGAGAGAGAGAGAGAGAGTGTGTGTGTGTGTGTGTGTGTGTGTGTGTGTGTGTAAAGGGGCACGGTGTCCAATGACGTGTGCAGACAACGTGCACCGCTCTAAAAAGACTTTCTTTTGCTTTACACGTGCACACGTGTTATAATAAACATTACATGTGCGCTGTACACACACGCAGACAAACACAAAATAAAATATGTTTTACGCGCACACACGTGGTCACAGTGTTATAGTAAACAGTACACGCGCGCACGGATGTTGATTATACAAGTGGAGAAGCGCACTAAGACCCAGTAGGGGAGACAATTACTCACAATTCAACAGCACAAGAGAGAGAAAAAGCGTTGGCTCAGTTGTGATCACGTGATGCTCGGCATCAAAACAAGAAGCGCATACATGATACATGATACTCGGGACTCGTAAACCAAGACTTGCTCGTTTTCCAAGTTTATTTTTATTAAAAATCTTTGCTCGTCTTGCGGAACACTCGCAAACAGAGTTACTCGCAATCCGTGGTTCCACTGTATATAAATTTTGTGTAATTTGTATATATTGTGTGGTTAGGTGACAAATAAAATTTTAATTTGAATAAGAATTCTAACAGAAAGACTGTATTTAACATTTGTTATTCAGACAAAGCTGATACATTCCAGGTAGATTTAATACTTTTGAATAGAAACTGTAAAAACATCACTGTTAATGACTGAGTAACTGACAGTTATGTGCACTGTCAAATCAATACCTTTTGTCCAAGGAACAAACTCTTTGCTGCAAGAACAGTAAATCCTTCTCCTGGTCCATCCTCCATTGTGCTGTTGGTTCCGTCTTTGTCATTCTCTGCAATCTTCTGCAAACAGATAAAGTAAACATAATAAATGTCTTCTTTACAAAATACAATAGGTTCAAATGTTTAGACTTTATATGAAAGTGTTTCCTGAAATCACAAAATCGCCAGTGTGACTATGTACAGATGGTCATGCTGAACGGAGGTAGCAGTGGACTGACCCTTGGTTTACGGCCTGGTTTTCCTCTGCCCTTTTTGGAGGACCTCTTGTTGGCTTTGCCCTCTTTGACTGTCTTCTCTGGCGCTGTCATCTGTGAGTCCACCTTTACTCTGCTTCCCCTCTTCTTGGAGAGCAGCTCAGGGTGAATACGGGGCAGAACGCCACCATTTGATATGGTAACCCCTCTGAGTAGCTATAGTATATACAGGTTACAGCATAATCATCGTGTTATAATAAACAGCAGACAAATCGATCTCTACTACACACAAAGTGTGAACTGTGTGAAGTATATTTAACTGTTCCCTGCTACAGAATTTCTTTTGATGCATGGGTTGTTCTGACTTTTTGATAAATTGGTAACAAGAATGTTATCTTCCAAAAATAACTTGTAAATTATGTCAAAGTTAATTCAATTATTTGCAAACCACCTTCAAATCCTTTGATCACACAACTCTTCATAATGTACCTCTATGCTAAGAATAATTAGTTTTGGGTTTATTTCTTACTCTAAACAGATAAAGAAATAGCTTTTGTGGGATAAAAAATAAATCAACCTTAAATAGATCTGTGATTATGGATCATGTACATGTAAATAAAATGTGCTTTTAATTTTTAACCCTTTTGTTGGGATATCATCAGCAATCAGATGTATATTAATGGTTACTGTACAAAACTAAATTAAATTCAGTGAAAAGCTTCTGACAAATGCCACTGACACCTGTGGAATAAAACAAATGAACTGGCACAGCAATAAACAAACAGTGCTTTTATCTACGCAAAACCTAAGACCATTTCATTTAAGGTGTACTGTACCTGGTTAAGCTCTTCATCATTAGCCACTGCTAACTTGATGTGCCGTGGAGTAATTCGTCCTTTCTTGTTGTCTCTGGCCGCATTACCGGCTAATTCCAAAATTTCAGCTAAACATTATGAAAAAAATTAAAGCATGTACGTTCATCTCTACATATACCCAGCGAATAAAATCAGTGGATATACAGTGGATAGAAAATGTATACACAGTCCTATTAAAATTGCAGGTTTTTGGGGATGTAATAAATTAAACCAAGATAAATCAAGTCAATTTTCTTTCCATCTTTAGCATTTTGATGATGCAATCAACAATATTCAAGTAAAAACAACAGAATAGAAAAACTCTTTTGGAACAAAATGAAAAGAAAAAAACATAACTGGCTGCCCAAGTTTATACACTCCTAGATTAGTACTTTGTTAAATCCCCTTCTCCTTATACTACTGCACTTAGTCTTTTGGTAAAGAAGCTAACACATTAGCACATGTTGATTGACAATTTGGTTTCATGCCTCCTTGCAAAAATTGCTCAAAATCTACCAGTTTTTAGAGGCCGTCCTCAAGCTAGTGCACAGATTTGTTAGGATTTAGATCAGGCTATGACAGGATCATTCCAAAACCACTGCTATTCTTCTTTTAAAGCCATTCCTTTGTCGACTTCGGGTTTTGCTTTGGTTTATAATCATGCTGGAAGGTGAGAATCTTTCTTCATCTTCAGCTGGATATCAGAAGCCTTCAGGTATTGTACCAAAATAGATTGGATTTTGTAGTGATTAATGATTCCCTCTATCCAATCCATGCTGAAGAGAAACAGCCCCACAGTTCACAGAGGGCATGGAGTTGTTTGGGTGATGAGCTGTCTTGTTTTATGACAAAGACATTTTTTACAATTATGCCCAGAAAGTTCTACCTTGGTCTCATCGAACCATAAACACTTTGGCACATAGGTTTAATGTGATTTTGGTGGGCTTGGATGGGCAGTTGCATGGAACCAAGATCAAAATCACTTCATTGATGACAGGTTTACGGGAATTGAAGATTAATTATTAATTCATTCACACACCCCTTTAGCAACCAAGTACTGCATTTTCTTTTAAATATTTTTCTCCCTTAATTTTTTTTAATCTGCTATATCTATAACATTAAATGGAGAAAAAATATCTTATTATTATTATTATTATTATTATATTATATGGACCTGCAATTTTTAACAGTAATGTGTAGACATCTGTATCTGTGGTGTGTGCCTGCTTTCACCTGCTAAGTACTCAATGACAGCTGCCATGTAGACAGGAGCACCCATACCGATGCGGTACTTATGAGTCCCTGTGCGCAAGTACCTCATCATCCTCCCTACAGGAAAGATAACACCAGCTCGGGCTGAGCGTGACAGCTTGGTGGTCTTCTTTTTTCCTCCTCTGGCCGACATGCTGGTTTAGATGCAATAAGGGGGAAAAAAATAAAAAACATAATGACAAGGCATTTTATTTAAGGGAGCCTTTTTTATTGAAGGTAGCCTTATACAAACAGTATATTTAGAAATTTGAAGACAAATAAGTAGCAAGCTCACCTTTTTGTTTTTGGTTCACAGTGTCACTGGATGATCACCTTACTTACTGAAATACAGTTACATGCAATAAGGCAATAAATTACCCATATATCAATATTTATATTTATATTGCAATAAAGCAATATTTAGTTACACAGCACAGGTTATGATTTTCCTATTATATGGAATAAGAAAAAAATTATAATGACAGAAGGGATGGTCATAGATTCACAAGGGAATTGTAAAAAAAAAAATAATTCCCTTAAAACATTAAGAGGTGTATATTTGTAAAAAAGAAATAAATGAATGAGAAATGAGATGGTGTGTGTAGCAGGAGCTCAGCAGCAGTATATCACCTGTCTGCTCGCATTACAGCCAATACATAATTCATTGATGATCCTGACAATGTGTGCAAGCGGGATTTATTTTCAAGTGCTGCATGAAATGAAATCATACTGTCTAACCTGATTTATAAATTCGAGATATATAAATTGCCAACTGTGATAAATACCGGTAATGAACGAGCGAATAACAGACATTGATCATCTCTATCGCTGCTGCGGCTTCACACACACACACACACACTTAAAGGAAAATTGCCTCTTTAAAAAACAGTACGTTTTTTTCTCCAGAATTTGTAATTCCGACTTTAATATAAAAAAAAAAAATTTAAATAACGTTAGTAAATAAAATCCGAGCGACAGACCCGCGGTGCTGCAGGAAAAGACGCCTCCTTGCTAACTCGAGCTGCAGTCGCTACGTGGGCGCCATGGAGAAGCACGGCTCGAATATGCGCACATAACCCGCGGACCGAACAAAAAGGCCTCGCTTATTAACTTCACCGCTTTACACGCCGAACGACACCATGCATCTGATTTATCAAAAACTCCGGCTGTTTACAGGCCAAAGAAAGCGTGTCGTTTTTTAAAGCCGCTCCGCCCACGAAATAACCCCCATTTTGTTTCACCGCCGCCGTGTACAGTAACGGTGAGCCGAGGCTAATCTGCACACACACGCACACACGGACAGTGGAACTAGTCCCTCCGTCGCAACCCTATTAACCAACCCGGCGTTACTGTTTACTGGAATTTACCTGCTCTCTGTCTCCTACTTAACGCCACATATAAAATACGCTTTTGTCTTTTGATGCTCCCACAAGCAATTCTTGCTCTTATCCGTGTTATGCGCCCTTATGCTGAGCTCCTCTTCTTCTCAAAAAAAAAAAAAAAAAGGGGGATAGCAAACTGGAGCCAGTAGCAGCGTACCGGCGATGGAGGCAGGCTCATGCTCCTGATGCTGCTGAGGGGCAAAATAGAGCCCCTGTTCGTGCATTCGAGGGGAAGAAATCCTAAAAAAAAAAAAAAGAAGAAGATGTGATAAAAAACTTCTACATGAAATCCGTTATTTATTTGTTTATTTATTCATTAAAAAAAGATATGACCGCCATGTCCATAATTAGGTATATAGAAATACTCTGTATTCCCTAGATCAGAACTGTTTTTTGACTCCAGAATGAAATCCGCAGTTTTGATTCAGCTCTGATTTCGTTAAAAGAAAAACACCTGACTGTATAAATATCCGCGCTGCTCTCACTGAGGGCTGTCTCTACTAGCCTGCTGTATGCATTGTGTCTTGCTCAGACTAGATGGTTTATTAATAATGGAGTGTAGATCTAGTGTAATCTCCAGTGTTGTCCACTGTCTTGCTTACATGTATTGCTTACATGAATTTTAACAGGGTATTACATTTCTTTGGTGCACATCGAAACATCACCATCAGAGGGCAGAGGAAGACCAGTACAGATCACTATAAAAACTCTGAACGTGTGTGTGTGTGTGGTTTTCTTCTCAACTACTGAAGTTTTCCCATCTGCTAGTTTCTGTGCCCAGTGCTAGTAGCAAAGCCATCCACAGATGGACTGTGACCATAACCTTAGGTGTGTAGCCTATAAAAAGCCCACGTCTTTCCCATTCTTGCTTTGTTGAGGAAGTGTTTAAGTTGAACTTTTTTAGCGTTCAGCTCCATCCTACTCTGTATTTCAGGCTAGTATGCTGTATCCGTCATGATCAGTGCTCGAATTGAGCCCCATTTATTAATCATTTATTAACATTGTCTGTAAAGGTTTTCTGTATAGTTCAGTGCTTTGCCAAAGTATTCACACACCTCAAACTTTCCCACATTTTGTCACGTTACAACCACAAATGTAAATGTATTTTATTGGGATTTTATGTGACGAACACAAAGTGGCACACAACTGGAAGTGGAAGTAAAATGATAAATGATTTTCAGAATTTTTTACAAATAAATCTGAAAAATGTGCTGTGTATTTGTATTTAGTCCCCGATGTTAATACTTTCAAGACCAACCTTTCGCTGCAATTACAGCTGCAAGTCTTTTGGGGTATGTTTCTAGCAGCTTTGCACATCTAGAGAGGGAAATTTTTGCCCATTCTTCTTTGCAAAAGTTCAAACTAAGATTGGATGGAGATCGTCTGTGAACAGCAATTTTCAAGCCTTGCCACAGATTCTCAATTGGCTTTCGGTCTGGACTTCGACTGGGCCATTCTAACACATGAATATGCTTTGATCTAAACCATTCTATTGTAGCTCTGACTGTATGTTTAAGGTTGCTGTCTTATTTTAGGTGAACCTCCGTCCTGGTTTCAAGTTTTTTGCAGACTCTAATAGGTTTTCTTTCCATCCATCTTCCCATCAACTCTGACCAGCTTTCCTGTGCATGCTGAAGAAATGCATTCTCACAACATGATGTTACCACCATCATACATAATGTTAATTTTCCAGCACACATAGAATTTAGCATTTAGGCCAAAAAGTTTATTTTTGGTCACATGTTTGCTGTGTCCCTCACATGGCTTTCCACAAACTACGAACGGTACTTCTTATGGCTTTCTTTAAACTCTTTCATTTGATACTCTTTCATAAAGGCAAGATTTGTGGAGTGCATGACTAATAGTTGTCCTGTGGACAGATTCTCCCACCTGAGCTGTGGATCTCTGCAGCTCCTCCAGAGTTACCATGGGCCTCTTGTCAGTTTAGATGAACAGCCATGTCTTGGTAGGTTTGCAATAGTGCCATACTTTTTCCATTTTCGGGTTGGACTCTAGTTACTAATTAGATGATTTCTGAAGGTAATTGGTTCCACTATATTTTATTTAGGGGTATCAGAGTAAAGATGGCTGAATACAAAAGCATGCCACACTGTTTAGATTTTTATTTGACAAAATGTGGAAAAGCTCAGGGGGTTTAAATACTTTTACAAGAAACTGTAAATGGTCTTCTTATGCATAAACTGACACAAACTCTGGAGCATAAGTAGGATTTCTTTGAAAATAAATAGTGAAATTATTGTAGCCTACTGCTGCCTCACATTAAAAGACAAATCCTGAGAAAATTCAGGCTCTTTGTCCCAGTCTTTGAGCTTGGGACACAGAGCCCTTTGGTTGATAATACTGATTGCTTGCCACCAGAGTATCTGATGAGGCAGGAGTGGAACTCAATAACAGTGGTCAGTGCTGGCTACATCTTAGAAAAATTAAAGGTGGATCATTCAATCAAGATAGCTGATTGAATGCCTAAGCCAACTCCTGGTATTGTCACTAAAGATTATCAATTAGGCACTGACTAGTAGCGATAAGTTTTAAGCTTGATTGGTCATGAGCGGCCAATTTTGTACAGGTTCCTGAGTGGCTTGAAAGAAAAGTGTTAACCCTATAATTTGTAGATTCAGAGTTCAAATGCTGAGTCTTGACAGCAGATAGGGATAGCATGCTTCTACTCTCACATCAATTATAGCAACACTAACCAATCATAGGAATAGAGGCTACCTGCTGCGGCTGGTTGGTGTCTGGTGTCCTGGAGGAAGCATATGATAGCCATCACTCTGCCTGATTGGTAGCTGTTGCCTCGTTTTAGTTTAATTTTAGTTATAAAAAAACAAAAGCTCTGCACAGTAACATGGATCACGTTTTTATTTTGAGATGCATTTAAATGAAAGAAAGTCCATTATTCATTATGACTATATAACTGTTCATTTAACTTTGTTTAAGCTTTGACCTGAGAAAAAGGCATGTATTCCGGCTCCACTGGCAGATGCAATGCACTAAGATTGCGATCAATGCCTCTTTTATAGACACTGATGGTTGTGCTACATGCTGTTGAAAGCTTCGATGTGCTTTGCAAGACTATGATGAATGTGGGTTATACCCCAAAAATAGGACACAGTTGCTCATAGCTCTTAATGAGATAATACCCATAAATGCAGGTACAGTGGGGACAGAAATACTACAGGCGTCACCAACTAAGCAATGATAAATGCTATAGTAAAGTGCAGAAGATCAGTGTACTTGTTGAAACAGCTGAGAAAGCAAGTTGCCCGTCATGGCTGGAAGCATGGCACAAACTCAATTGTCAGGTAGGTGGCATACATAGTGAGGGCACTAGATCTTTCTTATCAAACAGTTCAACAAGTTCAACGTGTATGTCATATGAACCTTTTTGATGTTGCGTAGAGCTGTTTCAATTAAGGATGGTATATCACTGAATAGAGTCTTGATGTCAGTTTTGATTGCTCAGTGCATGTTAGGCTTTATCATGCTGTCATGCTCCATATGGGTTTGCACAGATCCTGAGGTGTTAGGTTAGCTCTGGAAGTTGAAAGGTAAACACCTGTTTTACCTTCTTCAGCTTAAGCTAAGGTTTAAGCATCAAAGAATTGAAGCTTATCAAAAAACTATTAATTTGCTGTCCAATGTGGTTCACAAAGTAGAGAAAAGATGTGCTCAAAATGCAAACATTGTTTGCATTAGTTACATACTAAATACAGTAATTAATGCGGATGGGGTGGCTGGTGACACTATTTATGTCAAAAAATTATAGTGGTAAAGTGCTTGCCCTATCATCCAGAGCTCGCTGGTTCGATTCCCGGGGGATGCTGTAACCTCTCGCAGCCGGAGGTCTAGAGAGAGCTGATTGGCTGGGCGCTCTTAGAGGGGAGGGATGAGAGGTACTTAGTGCTCCCACATTAATCACAGATCTACAGCCAATCAGGGGCGTCTGTGAGCTCACGCAAGCAGAAGGAGCGGATGGTGCTGTCCTCAAAAAGTTCGAAAAGATGCGGTCGGCTGGCGTCACGTGGTTCGGAGGAAACACGTGATAGTCTTCGGCCCTCCCGACTGAGTGGTATTAGTATCCTTAATGTGGGAGTCCCCTAGTGACGGGGAGGAATTGTACACGACTAAATTAGATCAGGAAAAAATAAAAAAATATCAATAAACCTATCGATCCTTCTATTATTATAAATTAAAACAAGAGTGAAAACAGTCCATTAGTATCTGGCAGTGTTTGTGTATGTTTGCTATCTGAGACAGTCCAATGCTTTGATGCAGATAATAGTGCAGATTTTCAAAATGTTTTTGCCAGTAAAAGGAAATTAAGACAATGGAGATCTGGCTGTCTGCTTATTTAAAAAAGTAATAACGAATAAGTGAGCAGTAACAATGAAAATGAATACAACACAAAAACTATGCCCAAAGACTGTCATTTAACTAACAATAACATGCTTAAAAACAACTCCAAAATGTTTATCACAGTGACAGTGTCTTAGTACCAGCACCAAGGTTCCCCTAATAAACAACACAGAAAATTAAGCACAGCATCTTCTGCTGGGTACATTGTTGTTATGGCTTTGTTTGTCGCAATGCCTCACTTTGCTTTAATTACTGAGGCATTAAAAAAATTATACTTTAATATTAATATGGTCAAACAGGGCTGCCTCATACGCCCACGATCGAGGATTTGAGTTCTGCTTTATGGTCTGTCTGTGTGGATTTTTCATGTTCTCCCCATGCTTGTGGGTTTCCTCCGGCTGGGTGCCTCAAGTCCAAAGACTTGCAGATTAGGCTAACTGGTTCTTTCACATTGTACGGAGTGTGTGAGTGTGTGCATACTTGTGCCATGTAATGGACTGGAACTCCATCCAGGGTGTGTCTGGCATTGTGCCCAGAGTATCCAGGGATAGGCTCCAGCCCTCCTGTGCCTCTGTGCAGGATAAGCAGTATAGAGAATGAGGAAGTGAGTATAGTGAATAGTTTTTATAAAGAAATTGTGCTTCCAGTAGTTTAATTTACATGTATGATCCAGTAATCTCAAGAAGCATAATGGAATATGAATGACATACCAGCAATTAAGGATTGGGATGTATTGTATTGTATGGTGTACTCTAATGCATTCCATTCCATTCCATTCCATCAATTTCCAAACTCTACCAGAATTAACTCATCAGACAGAAGGAGATGAAGAGACTTCCGTGTCAGTCCAGATGGCTTTTATAGGCTCCAAAGAGAAAGGAAGCAGACAGGCCTAAAATTAGGGTAGATATAGAAGAAGACTCTGAATCCTGTTTAGTAATTGAATGGTATACTACATCGATATATAGTTAAATCTGCAATACTCGTTGTGTAGATTCTAACTCAGAGGATGTCTGACAATGACTTCCCCAGCCGTGCACTGCTCTTCTGGGGACATTTTTTGGGGGTAAGCATGAGTCTTGCTTTAGAAAGGGATGTGTCGGGAATGGGGGCATGCACTCTTAGTCAGCAGCTACAGACCGAATTGTCTAAACACCTGGTTTAAGTAGTCTAAACAAAAAAGCCTGCTGATGATTGTACTTGGTCCACTGGGGGCCCAGAGGCACCAGCAACAACCACTGTGCATTTACTGGAGATGACAGGGAGCAGCAAGGAGCTTGTCACCATGCTATAATTTAGCAACATTAAAATTTTTTTGTGTGTTCTTCAATACTTGCAATAATAATAAAAAAATAACCAAGTAAATAAAAAAATATATATTTATTTATCTTGGTTTTTTTTTTTATAAATTCTTCAAAAAACAACATAAACTTGAAAAACTAATTTTAATAAATTAATACACAAATATGGAATGAAAAAATAACAGCATTTCCAGTAGGCACAAATATCATCCTATGGCTCAGGATCAAACTACTGTATTTAGATTGCAAACTGTGTTAAATGTGTTGTAGAGGATATCTTGAGGCAGGCTTCTTCTCCTGTTCTCTTGCTGGGATTTTCCTCCCTGCAAGAGTATCTGAAAGGAAGCACTGTGTTTCGTCTATGTGTGTGTTTACACACATCTATCATATTAAACTGGGTACATGTCCTGTTCATACCCGTACATACTGTTTGCTATGGCTGAAAAAGGTGCAGCAAAATTTGGTCCAGGGTTAAAAAATGGGAATAAAAGTATGAAACAGGAAACAAGGGCATGCAAAACACATAGGAGTAGTATTTTTTAAAGACACTTCAGTACCAACAAATTTTGATAATCAACTGTGCATAAATGTCAAATTGAATCCAGCCAGTGTATTTTAGCAATTTAATTTGTATGGTTATAGTAATGTAATTGAGAACATCCCTTGTTATTCTCTATGATCCTATTTTACATTTTACTTTTTCTGTCTGACAATTTCCCCCTGCGGCCATGGATGGGATTCAAGTTGTTTCCCAGAAGCACTTAAAAAAACCCTCAAAACCACAATTAGGTAACTTTGTGGAAGGTTTTGTACATTGCATAAGTGAATATTTGCTTTTTACCTCCATTATAGTCTGCCAGACAAAAAAAAAAAACACAGGAGAATGCTTTTATTTGTTTGCAGTCACAGTATCATACTATGCAAAAAAAAGCTCACACAGATTCACACACTCATTTATACGAAGGACATTTTAATTAAGCCATTCCATCTACTGGTATGTTTTTTGGCAGGTGAAGGAGAACCAGAGAACCTTGAGGAAACCCATGGAGCCACAGGGAGAACATGCAGAACTCTCTACAGACAATAAGCCAAGCTCATGGTCAAAGCAAGGCCAACCATATCCATGATGCTCATGCTCATGGACCACTGTGCTGCATTTGCAAATTTTTTTTCTTCATTTTTCTTTAAATATGTTGTACCAGAGCTATAAGAGATTTAAATTTTAAAAACGTTTATGTTTGAAACCAAAACATTTTATACCCCCTAATCATATTTTAAACACACTGTAAATATTCAAGCTTGTGCCAATGTTCTTCTTTGGGTGCATAATGTTGTAATTTCTAATGAACCCCTACTTATAAAAAGTCCTCATCACACACTCAGTATGGTCAGCTTGGCCAAATATTTATAGGTTTCATAAAGCAAATAGCAAGCTGATGGATCTTTCAGTCTCCTGAACTAAACTTTAAGCAGACCATTTCAAGCACCACAGTTCACCACCTTTGTTCTAAATCTCCTTCATATGTCTTGGCTGAGCACAAAGAAACTGAAGAGAGTTAAAAAGCAGCAGGTGATTATAGAGAAGAAGTGACAGGGGCTGAGAGAGAGAGAAAGGGTTGGATTACAGTTAGACAAGGCTGTCGTGTCGAAATAGGCCCTCAAAGTGGCGACAAGCCCCAGGCCAGTGACCTTGCCCCTTTTGCCAAGCCCTAAATTCCTGGTGGGTATTTTTAGAGATGGCATTTAAAGTTGGCAGTGCATCAACTTCTAGGCTTCTGTAGTATTTCCTGTTCCTGTTAAATATGGAGCTCTGGTACATAGACTTCCAAAGAGACAGGGACAAAACCAGAGCACATCTAAAAATAAAGATACTGTAGTATTCAATATATTTTTTCTAATTCATCACACCCTTTAACCCCCTAAAAGTGGACTAATAATAATAATAATAATAATAATAATAATAATAATTATTATTATTATTCTTATTATTATTATTATTATTATTATAGCTTCAGTGTTTTTCTGACAAATGATCACTTGCTTAGAGAATGTATGTAAAATCTAATAGAAAAGAACCTACAAAAATACATTTATTTGGATTTTTTTAATTATTAGATGTAAGATGAATTTCACTGAATAACATTTAGTGAATAGTAGTGAATAATAAATAAATTTATTAGAAATATTTATATGGTTGCATGTTCCCTCTGAATTTTCACACAATGGTTCAACTGTAGGAGTACTTTCAATAACACCAGACTTATTTTTACAAATTATTATAATTAATGAATTATTTATACTATATTGCTTTATATTTAACACCTCTGTAGCATAATATTGTACAGTACAAGGGTTTCTGCTATGCTGGTGCTGTGCACCTGTATATTGCTCTACAGCAAAGCTGGATCTGATCTATTTCCATTAAATATATATAAACTACTATGATCTCTCAAATATCATTATTTTTGTAACTAAACCCAGCTACATTTTTGTGTTTTTTAATACTATTAGAGTGGAAATCTTTTGAAATGTGGTGCTATTAAAACAACCCATACTGTTGAACTAATGACTAAATTGTATTCACTAATTTATTGATCTTGGGACAAAGTAATGGGATGTTTTATCCATCTTCAATAAAAACAACTTTAAACCTTTACTACTTAATCATAAACATGGCTTTAATATTCATATTTGTTATTAAGCTTTTTCTATTCCCATTATTTAGTTTCAGCACAATTTCAGACAGTTTCATATTAAATTCTTCATAAATCAGGATGTCATACCATCAAGTTTAACCACTGATGTTTATTGTCGAAATATATAAGGCACTTGTTTATTTAATAAATACGAATAAAAAGTACATCTGGTCTCTGATCAGCAGTCACTAGTTTTATACTGAAGGTCTCACAGGTCTACCACCGTTCATTAATAGGTTCTTCAATCTATGTATATGTTTTTAGACACATTTGCCTTTGAGAAGACAATACATGCTAACACTCATAATCCATCTAAATACCTATCACAGAGCTCTACAAACTACTGTATATGTCGGTGCCCTTAATAGCAGGACAGGAAAATGAGTCCTCTACCTAGTCTTTGCTCCATGCCTGGAGAAATGTGTGTGTCACTCACATGCATCAGACAAAGGATTGGGACACAGATTGGGTCAGCTTCCTACTGCAGTCCCTAAGACATCTGGAAAAGGAGTCAAGCCCATAAATTGTTGGATAAGAAACGGGGGTCTATTGTAAGAAAAAAGAGAGAGATATAGAATAGTCTTCACAAATGCAGATGTTTCCATAAGTGAAGCGTCTTTTTCAGAGATGGGTTCTGCTTAAATGCTTACATTTTCAATGTATGCAGCCTTATGATATCGTGTTTTACTAGAATGAAACACATGATTAATGAAGCCGATCTATGTCATTTTAAGGAGTCTCTAAAAAACCAAGAGCTCACAAGTACCAAGACGTGCAAAGAAGCACTATCTCTACCTTTTCTATTATTAATTCAATTTTTCACCTATAAGAAAAGTAAAAAATAATTAAGTAAACAAACAATAAATGCAAAATCTGTCATATACAGTTGCACTCCTTGTTCTAGACGTTTTGGACATCTTGTAATGCCAACTTATTAAAAGATAAAAATACATCTGGCCTGTGATTAGAAAAGCTGAATTTAATGCCTGTGAGAGGCAGTAATTACTGTTTACGTAACATGTAATGAGCACATCTCTGTTTGTCACCAGCTGCTATTTCATTTTGAAAATCGTTGTTTTGTTGAGTAAGACTTGGAAAAAAATGTCCTGTGTATTAAGAATGTCTGGATGAGCCTGTATGTCAGTATTTATGCTTTTTGTTTATTGGCTGAACATTTTGATAGGCAGTCACCCCAACAACATCACATAACAGTGTTAGATTTCAAAGCCATGTGGTACTCTAGCTTCACATGTGTGCATCCCTTTGAAGCTCATAGCTAGTATCTGATTCATATGAATACAGGAGCTTTGCCATCAGGTATTACACAGAAACTCAGAGCAGGGTTTTAGTCTCACCACATTAAAGACAGGACACAGATGAATCGTCACACAGTCAAAGGTTATGATTATAACTGTGTCAATGACTTCAAATCTTGTGTCATAATAGTGAGTCTGTTGTGCCTAGATTCTCTCTCTCTCTCTTTCCTATGCATATATTTTGAGTTGATTATCATCATAAACATTGACATCATTGTTCTTGGCCCAACAGGAGACATTCTTATATAAGTGTGCTAGCATGCGCATCTGCTTACACATACAGAGAAGAGGACGTAAGCTCCACTGACTCTTTAGCCTCCTTTTTTTTAAGCCATAACCACCCCCATGCTGCTTTTAAATCAGTATCGGATCATGAGAGACACAGAGAGAATGAAGGGGTGACGCACTGACTGTGAAATCCAAGAGAAGTCCTTGACCACAGGGGGAGAGTGTTTATATATGCACTGACCTGTGATGGTGGAAGATGGTCATAGCAGAACCCACTTAACAGGCTGTAAACAAGTGCGAAGCAGGCCTGCAGTGGCATTTATTTTAGACTGAAAAAAAGCTGGTAATGATGCACCTGTTACTCAGATACCACAAAGGCTTTGTTGCATAAAAAAAATTCTCAAATAGAGACTGCAGTATATCCTCTGATTTGACACTATTGAACACATTTATAGAAATTGCTTAATCTATACATTTATTTTACACTTTATTCCAGTTTCTTAATCTGTTGTACAGTGTTTTATTACTACCAAATATTCAAATATTAATAATTAATAAACATAGATGAACAACACTTACATTTTTTCAACAGAACTTAGAGTCTCTTTAAACAGGTGGCATTAAGTCTTTATGCATTAATTTGGTGCTGAAAGGTTCTATGTAATATTTATAGCATAAGGAAAATGAAACATAACTGAAACAACTATGAAACATAACCTACTGCAATAATTTATGTCACAGGAAGACCAAAAAAGGTTTGTTTTGCATATCATTGCATAAAAACAAATGACATAAGATAATCCTTATGACTGAACTTCCTTTTCCATCTGATGGCAAAGCTTCTGGGCACAGTAAAGCCCTGCAGGCATTGATTTATGAATACAGCTGTGGATTAGTGGTGGAGACACCTGTCCTGTCCTCCATCAGCAGTAATTCCCACACTGCAGCACCCCATGCTAACCTGGACAAGAATGTCACCCCACTGGCCTTTCTAAGGGCAAAAGGTGGATATTTTGTTTATGGCCCCCACTGTGACAGTGTAGAGCAGTGTAGAAATGAACAAAAAAGTAAGAAAATCTAAATTTGAAACAGTATCATGCAATGTTTAAAGTCAGAGTTCATAAGCAGAAAGCACTAATGAACAGAAATAGCAAATGAAAAATAATAATGCAAGAACAGTGCAACAGTTATGTCTTAATGCTTTACCACTGATGAATAGTTCATGAGTGAAACACAACAATTTGTCTCATAGTGGCGTTTCACAGTACTGTATCACAAATCACCTTTCTAAATGTAGTAATAATAACTAATCACAGTAAGCTTTGGCCAATGTACCCCATCTTAGCTACAGGGAAGTTACAATGTTTTTTTTCCTCTGAGATGTGTGATAGCCACACTATAAAATAAAACAACTATGATACATGAGATATATACATGATATTGCATTTAGCAACAACAACAATAAAACAATATTTTGTGGGATTCTTTTAAAACTTAATTTTTGTAACCCTGATAAAAAAAAAAGGAAAAAAGAAAAGAAATAAAAAGAAAAGATAGACAGAGAAGCTTTTTCTATTAAACAGTGAGGTCAACGAAATCATAATATAAAAGGAAATAAAAAATTAGCAATTGGTACAGTATAATACACATGTAGCATTATGGTATCTACAATGTGGAACTCAATAAAATTTTGATTCTGGTTACTGCCTTGCAATCCATTCATTATTATTGTATAGGAGTAGTGATGTGCATACTTCTTGACAAATTCTGAAATAAAATAACTTAAATGTAAGGTCTGACACCCAGGTCCTATATTATACAGCAGCAGTGTTTGACTGACTTGTGACTTGTGTATGATCTGCATACACATTTATAGCTTCTTCAGCATGTGTGACCTTTCTTTATATTATAATCCTCTGAATTGGTGAACGTTATCTGGTTTATTCACAGATCAAAGAGTAATATAAGTCCTGAGCCAAACACCTTGATAATGTACATTTGCAATTACATTAAAGAGCACAAGCCATGTGTATGATCTATTGAAGTCGGAAAGAAAGTTATATAGATGTCTGAAAACAAACCTCAGGAAGCATTGTCATATAAGGAATGAGGAAGAACTCAAAGAATGAGGGAAGCATGCGGAAAGTTAACACAGTCTGGTGAGAATATCAGAAAACACTAACATGTATAGTTACCTAATTCCAAAAAAAATTGGGATAGTATGGGAAATTGGCAATAAAAACAAAAAGCAGTCATTATTTCAAATCTGGTGGCTGCAAACCCTTTAAAAAAAATTTGGGACGGGGCTAATTTAAAACAAAAATAAATTACAATGTGGTGAAAAACAGATTATCTTAAATAGGTGAAGCAGTTGTGTTATAGTGTACAAGGAGTTTCGGAGAAAGGCCTAATGCTTTTAGATCAAGGATGGGGCGAGGCTGACTGATTTAATAACACATGCACCAGCAAATTATACAATATTTACAGGATAACATTCACCCTATTAGTACCCAAGATCATCAAGAAATTCAAGGAAACCAGTCAAGTTTCACTGCATAAAGGAACTCAATTCTGAGTACACATGCTCTCCAAACCCTCGTACATCACTGCCTTAATCACACTTCTTTATTTACACTTTATTCATTATTTATTACTTTATTATTTTTATTTGCTGCTGCATTTACAAAGGCCACTAAAGGCTTAAGGATGCCATACATCAAAACTGTCCAAAGGTGACACACACTTCTCTTGTCTTGGTCTCATCTCAGATGGACGAGTCAATATATAAATGGTGCATTGTGTTTTGCTTAATGTCTGGTTATGAAGTCATTAATGAAACTAACTGATATATCTGTAGACTCCAAACTGTTTAATGTTTCCCACACCAGTCAGAACTTCAAAAAGGATAATAAAAGCTATGTGTATGATCATTTGTCTGATGTCAGATGATAATCATTGCTGTCTAATGGTAGATTTATTGTTACAATCATGAAAAGAATCCTAACAGATGAAAATGTATAAGCAAATAAAAATTCAAAGTCATTCAAGGTAAATGGCAAGGTGTTTTTTGATTATGATCATTGAGAAAGAGATAATTACATGTAAATGTGTAAGAATGATTTATCTTAACTATGTCATCTAAAGGTAAAAGCATAATATCCTGTGTAAAGTTGAACTCGTATTTCCATGCTTCTTTGTATATATATATATATATATATATATATATATATATATATATATATATATATACACACAAACACACACAA
>JAQMYJ010000039.1:18445218-18488539 GCA_030014305.1 Clarias laeviceps | reverse complement strand
ATATATATATATATATATATATATATACACACACACACACACAAGGCAAGCCTTTTTAATATATTATACTAAATGTATTGCTTGACATTATATATAGATATAGATATAAATAATAATATTATTATTATATTAATATAATATACATCATACAATTTTTTTTCTAAAGTGTGTATAGATAGATTTTTTGTCTGACTCTGTATATCATTAACCAATTTTTTTTTGCCTTACAAAGCTAGATTAATTTAAACCAACCAATTTATAACCAATTAATAACATATACAACGAATATTTA
The DNA here is from genome assembly GCA_030014305.1 of Clarias laeviceps. NCBI lineage: Eukaryota > Metazoa > Chordata > Actinopteri > Siluriformes > Clariidae > Clarias > Clarias laeviceps. The sequence continues at coordinate 18,488,247 of JAQMYJ010000039.1, read as the reverse complement.
AACTCTGGAAACCTGAATCAAAGGCAAACACTTTACCACTACAATAATCAGTGGTTATTACTAACATGTTTAGGTTTCAGTCAACTATTTGACAATGTTTCCTTAAACTATAGGTATAAAAAATCATATTTTTGAAATATTTGAAATTGTCCAAAAAGAATAAAAGACACTTTTGTCCTTGTTCCAAATTGCTGTGAGTATGGACTCACTACAAACACAATGAAGATATGAGTTTGCTATTAAAAATTGCTCTTAATAAAAACTCATCTCACAGATTATTGATGCATGCTTAAATTGCCACAAACACAATTACAGTAGTTAATTTATTGACTATGACATAACTGTAGGAGGTGGATTCATGAAAAATTATACTGATATGACAACAGTTTTGACATGAAAGCACTACTGATGCATGTGGGAAACAAAGGTTAGCCTTCTGGTCTGATCCCTCAGAAGATGCAGCTGTGTAGTCGCAGATTGGCCAGAGTGCCCATGCACTCTGTGCACCTGTTCATCCACTATAGTGAGCATGTGACCATCAGAAATGGGCCATGGAGTATCAAAAGTTGCGCCAGGATAATATGCTCTGTCACATTGCAAAAAACTTTTCAAGAATGGATTGAGGAACAGGACAAAGAGTTCAAGGTGTTTATTTGACTTCCAAATCCCCAGGTATCAATACAATTGAGCATCTTTGTCATGTTCTGGAACCATGAGTCAGATTCATGAAGACCCACTTCACAGGTTACAGGGCTTAAATAATTTGGTCCTTTTCCCAGAGGTCTGGTGGAGTCCATGCCTCAAAGGGTCAGAAATTTTTTGGAGATACAAAAGATACATACAAATTATTAGGCAGTGTGTTTTTAATGTTATGGAAAATTGTGGAAATATATGCATATCCATCTATCTACAGTAGGAACCAAGTAGGGATTGTGGAGGCCATTGGTGATTACCATTGTATTTATTTATATTTTACAACCATGGTAGGACCACTGGTCAACATTCACATGTGCATTCACACACTGTGGGAAATTTCGGAATGCCAATTAGCCTAATCTGTATGTCTTTGGACTGTGGGAGGAAACTGGAGTACCTGGAGGAAACCCACCAAGCACAGGGAGAACATGCAAACTCTATGCACACAAGTCAGGAATTGAAGTTAGACCCTGGAGCTGCAAAGCCACCATGCTGCAATATATTCCATAATCATTCAGTGTTTGTCAATCAGGTTACTGAAATGTAAAACGCCACACAGACAGTGACTTCAAAAGTTCTAACTCATAGAGTAGAGGATTCAGAACAGATGCCAACAGAGTAGAGTCTTTTACTGAAACATATGCATACAGTTTGGCTTTTAATCATCTTGTGCCTTTCGTGTCATATTTGTACCTCCAAGCCCAAACCATATCCACAGTAGAGCATGTATATATTTAGGTCAGTTTACAGCAGAAGGTTATGATTCCGATCTCACCATAATTTTAAAATGATTTTGAAGATATATCTGAGTCTGACATCTCCCCCATCTGGATTTGTTTGGGAGCTTGAAATAATGATAAAAAAAAGTTTGACATTGTCCAGTAATGGCCAATATCATTCAGAAAATAGAAATGAAGACAACACTGGGTTAATAGTTATAGGGCTAGGATGTGACCTGCTCACCCTAACTCAGTCTGTCTGTCTGCTTTTCATCAAGTTTATTTGTTTCACTTTGTGTGTTCCTCATCTTCGAAAATGACTAAGGCAGACATGTGGAATCTGGAAGAGGTATATCCTCTGAAAAACAGTATAGTGGCCACACACAGATGTTAAAGCAGTTTTAGGATGTTATGCATCACTAGTTTAATCTGCTGCTCATAGACAGTGCTAGAATTCCCTAAAAGAAACTTTGATCACACTTAAGAATTTAGAGCAACAAATGCTGAACAGGCTTATGATTCTGTTATAAAATATTGTTAAGAGATATTACCAAATCGAAACTCCTCATCATGGATTTTGGTCCTGTAGTCTGAAAGATATCAAGTAGGTTTTGAGTGCTCATTAAATTTATAGTATAAAGCCCTTTACTTCAAGGAAGAGTTCTCTGTTCATCACATGCTCTGTTTGCAGCATCAGAGTCATCCATAATCCTTATGTTCCACCCTGCTTTTCTACATCTTTTCAGTCTTCTTGCCCAGAGCTTGATCCTCATGCTGCCAGCTACCACAGTCCTCTGCAGCAAAGCTCAAGGCCTCTCCACTCTTTCCTGTGCTATAATTACGGTCTGGGTAACATTTCAATAGATGTGCTTACTTAAAAGCTTTTCTGTTTCATTTTGAAATGATATACTGCCTGTCCTGTGCCCCTTAGAACTAAGAAGGAGATGAAAGGTCTGCGCCAAGAATGGCTCTCTGTTGGAGATGCACTCTGACCACAGAGAACATTTAACTTCACTAGAGCTTCACCAACATGCAATGTTTAGAAACTCTAGCTACATCCATCTGATAGCATTGAGGACACACATGAAGTTTTCCATTTGCACATATGCAAGAGATGGAAACATTTACACAATTGAAGTGAGCAAGACACTGCCAGAGTGTTTATTTCTGAGTTACTGTATACATCACTATCAGTATTATATCAGTAATACTTTTGACCCTCAAGATAATGTCTACAGAAGTTTAAAGACATGCTTACTACTACTGCACTAAAAATTGCACTGATTCATAAGGTTAATTAAAATATTTATTTTACTTATTAAAATAAAAACCCTTGAAGTATTAACAAACATAACAAGCATAGCCCTTCAGCTATGAGATTAATATGTATTGTGGAGGAGGAGCACAGGACAAACCATCTTATGAAATATTCTTCCACAAGTAGCTGCAATAGTACTATATTGTGTTCCCAGATGGCACAATTCCAAAATAAAATCAGATGTACATAGAGGTAGGAAAACAAAGAAGATGATCTATATGGATATTAAAGAATAATCAGAAATTGGAAAATGTAGACTGACTGCACGTCACTGTTACTGGATGACTAATAGTTTGATAGTGGACATGCAAGGAATTATGCTCTTGCCTTAAAATGTTCAAACTCTTCATACTGTATATGGAAGGTGTAAAAACTGTGGGTGTAGCTCAAATGTACTTTGTCCTTGGTTTTCAATAGTCCATTTCCTGTACATGAAACCATTTTGCAGTCTTTATGCACGATATGTTTGATATTGATCTAGCAGACCAACATCCGGTTGTTTAATCTGGTTGCTTAATCTGTTTTTTTAATCTATGCACAAAAGGGAGTAAATACAAAATTCAGAATTCAGATAATTAAAATTTGTGGAAAAATGTATGGGTGGTAGTGGCGTAGGGTGTTAAGGCTGACTGGAAGGTTGGTCGGTTCAAGCTTAGCTCCGCCAGGTTGCCGCTGTTGGGCCCTTGGGAAAGGCCCTCAACTCTGTTTGCTCCAGGGGGCCATATACTGTAATGGCTGACTCTTTGCTCTGACTCCAGCCTCCTAACAAGTAGCTGGGATATGCAAAGAATAAAGAATTTCACTGTGCAATAATGTATATGTGATGAATAAAGGCAAACATAGCAAAATAAATCTTATACTGTTTATTTTAAACATTGCTATGATTTTAGAAAATATGAAAGGTTGTTTAAATGGTTTCCATTGTTATTATTAACTCGGAATAGCTCACTCACTCACTCATTCACTCATTGTTTATAGCGCTTTATCCTGTGTTCAGGGTCGCGGGGGGCCTGGAGCCTATCCCAGGAGACTTAGGGCACGAGGTGGGGTACACCCTGGACAGGGTGCCAATCCATCACAGGGCACACACACACACACTATGGGCAATTTGGGAACATCAGTTAACCTAACCTACATGTCTTTGGAATGTGGGAGGAAACCAGATTACCCGGAGGAAACCCACCAAGCACGGGGAGAACATGCAAACTCCATGCACACAGAGACGGGAATCGAACCCGGACCCTGGAGGTGCAAGGCGACAGTGCTAACCACTACACTCTGGACTAACTAATTAATTTAAATTTTAATAACTACTGTACTTCCTCAGATGAATAGGGAACAGCATGACATTTGGAGATCAGTGACAGTTGGTTGTCTTATTCATGGAGGGACAAAAAAAGTCTACCAATTGCCATTACAGTTGAGCCTTAAAGCACAGAGTCTCATCATAAAGCTATTCCTCCTGCACATAGGAATACACCCATTCCATTCTTAAGACAGAGTAGTGATAACATTTTATGCTTACAAAAAAAAAATATATATATATATGCCATTTACATCTAGAGATGTTTTAAAAATGAGGTATTATAAAAATAATACACATCTTTCATTATTATAACAAACACTAGCTAATGACTCCAGATTCTAATTTAAATTTTACCAAATCTTGCATACATTCATGTACTGCAGTTCTGAGCCAGTTATTAATTTGAATTATTTCTATTTTTAAAAGCTTTTTCATTTATTATTGTGATTTTTGCCCGGTCCTTTGGGTCAAACTGACAGATCCGGCGTTTTGTTTTTTACGTTTGCACATTGTATTAAGATAATGCAAGCTAGGTGAATTATTGTGATTGCTCAGTGGTTAAGGCTTTGAGGCACAAACCAGGAGGTCTTATGTTCATGAAATTTTTGCCCTCAGCTCATTTGCATCCTGCATCAATTTAATGAAAAATATCAGCCAAATAAGCAAATGTATTGGATTATGTGTTGTTTTATACTGTATAAGATATTAAAGTGCTTTACTCTAAATATTTTCTTTTAAGTTGTTCCCTGGAAAAACTTCCTATACTGTACTTTGTGGGCAATCCTGCTGCTATTTTTAAGTGTGTTCTATTTAATTAAATGAAATTTTTTTTTAATTTAATAACAATAATCATTAAACAAACAAACAAATTAATTAATAATAATAATAATAATAATAATAATGATCTGCATTAAGATAATAATGTTTAAAATGTTAGGGACATACAGTAAGAGATAGGAAATGCCATAATGAGCCCAAGGCATTAAAAAAGAGGTTATCAAGTTCATTCAGGGGTTTTTCAATCCATGATTCTAATAATAAATCACAATAGAGCTAGGCATAAAACATTTTGTAACTATCACAGTGAGTAATGAGTTCACCAGAAGGATTTTTTTTCCTGGCATTCTGAATGCATGTAAACGTGAATGGCATTAAAAGTAGGCCCATGTCTATCTTTAGAGCGTGGTTCACCTGTAGTCATAATACTCAAAGATGCTTGGGAACTATCAATTACCCAGCTTTAGCACTTCACAATGCTAGTTCTTAACTCCCCTTAAAAACGGATGTTTGTGTTATGTGTACACTTTCTGGACAAGTGTTTCCTCATTTGTGCTGAGAACCCTTTGTAAGGAAAATGGCTTTGATTCTTCATTGAGTGGCTCATTGTAAGCTTAGTAAACATTAAGGTATAGAGGCACAAAAGGTTTCTAAACATTTTAATTTGTAGGGAAGCTTCTCTGTTTTGTAAATTACCGAGAATCATTTAAGAACATGATGTATGTTGGCAATTAACTAAAAGTGAAAGTTATTGATGTAGGGACATGAACCTTTGTTCAAAAGTCATAATGTCTTTTTTTTTAACCATCGAACTGTCGAAAATGAATTAGTCATGATGAGAAACTTTTGCCCGTGGACACTTCTGCATTGCCCTCAGTCACCTCCGGTGTCCCACCCAGTCTCCATCTCTGATCCGAATCCTTTTGATCTCTTCCCACACTAGGCCACCTCGCGGCACAGGGTGGCTGCTAAAACTATCAGCCCATTCTGTTCAGAGAAGAATAAATCATATTGTAATAATATACGTCAGCGAGCAAGAGGGGTGGGTGGGTTTTAAACTATCTGCCATAAATAACCTGATCGGCAAGTTGCTGTGTTGGTGTGGAAGGAAACGTGTAATCCATGCGACCACAGGATCTGCCTGAGCACTGTGTGATTTAGAGCTGTGAGAAATTTGAGGGCCTTTGTCCTTCTTGGCCTTGCCTCTTCAACAAAGCTGTTACTGAACTATATTGTCTAAGAACACAGATGATTAATAGCTAAGGACTAAAGCAGGAAAACTCTATTCTGTTTGCGACAGTGACACAAATTATCAGTGTAATCAGAGGATGACATGACATGACATGACATGACATCTAAAGGAACTCAAAACTCTAGACCTTTACGCTTGATGTCAACATAGTCGCATTGAAAAAACAATATCTAAACAGTGCAAGCTCTACAGTTTTTTCACAAGTAACATTTGGAGTTGAGCTGTAAAACTACTACAGCATATAAAATTAAAATCAAATGTGAAACTCTCATATATTCTAAATGTATTACACACCAAATAAAATATTATTAAAACATAATATCGGGCCTCCGAGTGGTGCAGTGGTAAAGCGCTCGCCCTATCATCCGGAGATCGCGAGTTTGATTCCTGGGTGATGCTGTAACCTCTCGCAGCCGAAGGTCTAGAGAGAGCTGATTGGCCGAGCTCTCTGAGAGGGGAGGGATAAGAAGTACTTAGTGCTCCCACATTAAGCGGATAGCGCTGTCCTCCGAGTGTGTTACGCCGCCCCCAACGGTATGTGAGCGAGCAGTTCGAAAAGATGCGGTCAGCTGGCGTCACGTGGTTTGGAGGAAACACGTGATGGTCTTCGGCCCTCCCGACTGAGTGGTAGTAGTAGTCTTAATGTGGGAGCCCCCTAGTGACGGGGAGGAATTGTACATGACTAAATTAGGGAGAAAAAAATCGGGGAAAAATCCCCCCAAAAAAGTTAGCACTGTCGCCTTGCACCCCCAGGGTCCGGGTTCTATTTCCGGCCAAGTTTGATTCCTGTCTCTGTGTGCATGGAGTTTGCATGTTCTCCTCGTGCTTGGAGGATTTCCTCCGAGTACTCTGGTTTCCTCCCACAGTCCAAAGACATGCAGATTGGGCTAATGGGTGTTTCCAAATTGCCATAGTGTGTGAGCGTGTGTATTTGTGTGGGCACTGCAATGGATTGGCACCTCATCCAGAGTCACACCGTAAATTTCCTGAGATAGGCTCCAGGCTGTGTATACAGGAATAAATGGTATGGACGATGAGTGAGAGAGTGCTTTCCTTGCTTAGGGCAGCCCATTTTGAATGGTAGGGCTGCTGCTGCTGCTGCAAAAATTTAATTATATAGAAAAAGCAAGATTTTTCCTTGCTCTGCTATTGGACCACTGTGCTTACATGACAAACCAATCTTTGGAAAAAAGTGAATATATATCAGGTATATCTCTCATCTTCTATACCGCTTTATCCTGTATTCAGGGTTGCGTGGACCTGGAGCCTATCCCAGGAGGCTTAGGGCACAAGGCAGGGTACACCCTGGACAGGGTGCCAATCCATCGCAGTGCATATATGGTATATACTACTAATAATATTAATTACCTTGTATCAGCACTAAAGTACTTCAGCCCACCAGGAAAATGTTCGGTGTGCCAGATTACTAATCTAGCCCTGATTAGAATGAATATAATTTTATTATGAAAAGACGGTTGACCCTTAAAACTGTCACAAAACTGTCTTTTGCTTATTTGCAGTCCATATGTGACTAAACTTTGCTTACTTCAACATGAGCCGCAGATTTTTTTAGAAAGACTATAATTCCATTGTTCTCAGCTGTCACGCTGGAGGCTGAAGATCCTTTCACTCTTCACACACTATGTAGGTACACAGAGAAATTTAGTTGCCATGACTGCTAAAGGCGCTGCCTATGTTGCTTGACTTTCAAGTCTAGGTTTGTTTGAATGCTGAAAGGTTGGCTCACTGAGGTTGGTCTGAGCTTTAACTACTGCACTAGTGGTGATTGGGCCAGGTTCTACTCTCCAAGATTTAATAATAATAAAAAAAACTTTCAAGTCAGATCTTGGTTACAGCTTCCATGTGTGAAATCTACTTTACTGGCTCTTTGGCTGCTGATTTCAAGTCAAGTTAATTCTGCTGATTCTGAGGCTTCTCAACACATCTTGCATCTTCTTTACCTCTGCCATTAATGAGGCTACCCTCAATATTAAGTTAATACTCCCATGCTAAAGGGATTTGCACATCAATGAATTCCACTATCATTATACACCAATCAGCAACAGCAATGACACCACCACCAAGTGGACCCAATAACATAGATTATCAATTAAATACCAGTAAACTGGTGACAGGATCATGGGCACCCAAGGCCTATGTTTGTGAGAACCAAAGGCTAGCTTGTCCAATCCCACAGAAAAGCCAAATGTTTCAGAACTTGCTGAAAAAAGTAATTTTAATGTCCCTCTAATGTCCCAGTGCCAGACACCATACAGTAGTACACCTCCAGAGGTCTCGTGGAGTCATGCTCCGAGCAGCCAGAGCTGCCATGGGGGCACAATATTTGGCTTCATGTTATGTGTTTTAATGTTTTGGCTGATCAATATATTTTGGATTCAGTAGCATTTCAACCAAGTATAACGTCTCAGATTCCATGCCACTGAAATGTCTGTTCACAGGTGCCATTTTTTAAATTCCTATGTTGGCCTTGTTTTCTCATGTGAGAACATGTTTAAGGGCACAAAAAAATAGGAATGGCATCAGATGAATAACAAGATAAAGAGTTTATCTACCCTGTCAACTCCTCAAAAGTTGCTAGAGCTGTAACAGTCTATTCCAGTACTTTCCACTAGATTGTAGTTAGTGTGGCTGGCAGGTCGTACTCCACCATACAGTACATGCACACTGGGCATGCGATGAGGTTCTCGATCATGTAATACTGTATGTACTGCTCCACATCCTTACTACATTTTGCATATCTTTGGCCAGTATATACAGTATAGCTCCATTTGAATGTCCTCCAAGTGTGAATATACAAGTGGTAAGTGCTTGAAGGAACCCATAATATTTCTGTCAATAGTCAATGTATCATGTATCACTAAGCTGTGAAAGCAGTCCCTCGTTCACAATAAGTTGCAGAGGATGCGCAAAGCATCACAAGTTTGCAACTCAAAGGTAATCTATTGCTTGTATTACTGGTAGTGCTTCTTATGACATAGACTTTCCTCTTCTCAGATTTTCCACCCATTTAACATCTCCCATATTACCGTAGCGATGGATTCTTCTGTGTGTCTGAGCCATGGATCTGCTTAGCTTGCAGCACTGCTTTTTGCAAGGTAAAAGTCTACCCACTGTGCTGTCAGTCTTTCTAATGGCATTGGACACACGTCTGAGCTCCAGATGTCAGAAACTAACCATGGCAACAATTTCCACGCATTTTGAAATGGATTCACACACTTGCTTGTACTTTTTTTAGATTGTGATTTTGGAGGTGAAATGCTGATATGGCAATGTGTGGTAAGGCTCAAAGTTTTAGGATTAAGTGTTGAAAACCCAAATTTTCAACAACAGAAGGGCGATGGACATCTAGCACATTGTATTCAATAATTTCCTCTGCTATCAGCATTGCTTTGTTGTGTATTCAGGTTTGTTGTGTTGAAGTTTCTATTGCTGCTGAGACCCCTCGTATAACTTGCTGGCATAAATTGCACAGGGCTGTATTGTATTTTTTTTCATTAAGCTTTAAATAACTCCACACAGCTGACATGATGACAGCAAGACTAACAGTCTTACTCACATTATAGCTACTGTTCACATGACACATACTGTACTGCTCTTCCGTGTTACTCGTGGAAGGAAAGCATTTACATGATAGTTTAGACTCATGTACAATATCACAATATACTTTTTCTTGATAGCTGATACAATGATTTTGGTCAGTATTGGACCAATATCAATACTGATTATCTAATCGGTGCACCCCATATATTGTCCTATATGTCTGAGGGTTGGAACCTGATCTTGTGCTGTTGTAGCCTATCTGCCTTTTCAGCTACTTCTTGGAGATGCTTATCTGCTTACCAGAGCTTTATCTGATCTTCATCTTATGTTAAGAGTGGTTGTTGAGAATTACCATAGCCTTTCCATCAGCTTCTTTGACCTCTCTCACCAACAAAACTTCTTTGGCCACAGAACTGTCATTCAAGAAGTGTTTTATGTTTTCAGCACCATACTGTATAAATGAAACACCAACTATTTTAATGGTTTCTGCAATATCTAAACCAGCCTGTTTGGCACAAACAACCATGCCATGGACAAAAATCATTGAGATCAAACTTTCCCCTCTATTTTGTATAATACACTTTCTTCATGTATTGCACTGACTGGATGATTACATAAATCTTCAGCTGTATTGGTGTTCCTAATTCAATGGAAAGAAAGAGTATATACTCTACGGACAATCAAAAAACACTTAAATACTGTAAACAAAAAACAACAACAGGTGATATTTTATTTATGGAAGTATAAAGATGCTTTTTGATTATGTGAATTGGACTATCCAAAAAGGTATATTATTTCCTTTTAAAGAAATCATAAATTATCAGAATCTTTATGTTATGTCTATCTTATGAACTGACTAGCTGTGGGATAAGACTTGTTTTTGGAGATTCGTTTTTTTCTTGTAACATTCTTGTAAGCATTCATTTTCTATGTACTTCTATTTTTCACAGAGGGACGACATTTGAAATGTTACAGTCATTGCATTTACCATACATCACAATTATATTTTATATCCCAAAGTACAATAATCTACAGCTGTAGAAGAAGGACAGTGGTAGTAAGCCACTGTATAGGCGATTAGAAGAGCTCAGCAGCATCAAGTAGTGGCTGCTCAGACCTTATCCCTTAACTGCTGTAAATAACGGGGTGTGCCACAATGCCATAAATTACGATGGAAAGAAGCAGCAGTGATAAAGAAGAGAAACATTTTGGGTCTATTTTAGCATTATTTGACAAATGTCTGGTACTAGCTGGTGCTGATATTGCACAGGCATATTAGGAAAATACAATGTCCAGAAACTATGAACACAAATGAACTAAAATTTACAAGCAATTTCAAAATGAAACATTTGAAAATATTAAACAAGTAGAATATGATATATAAATAAATAATGCTTGCTTATTACCGACCAGCAAAAAAGCAATGAAAAGCTTAGGAACACTACTACAAAATCTTTTATCCAAACCACTGCTGCCCCTACTGTGGAATATTTGCATGCCTCAAGAATTTAAATGACTTTATTGTTTTTAAATTCACATGTTTTAAACATTCACATAGATGGAGAATGAACTCTCTGGAGTGTTGTAATGACTACTGGCCCCAAGCTTGCAAGTTGCTTGCAGTTATGCTTTGAACTTAGATTTTACTTGCACTTCCTTCTTTCACAGGTGCCCAGGAGAGCAGAAAACAGGTGAAACATTGGAAGAGGTAGTGACTCAAAGCCCTCTCTCATAAAAACCCAGCTTTAATACAAACACTCTGTATCTGTGTAAAAGCAATAGTTCTTTCCCATCTGCTGTGCATGTGAGACAGACTGCTGAGTTCTGAGGAAGGCAGATGTGTTTGTGCATAAATGTTGTAACATTAGAGCTTAATGCAGGTGCTAGACTAGAGGTGTACAAGGCACAAGGTCATAGATGTCAGGTATTTTTTATAAGGTGCTTGACCTATTACTGTGAATAACTGCAACAGCTGATTTCCACATGCAAATAGAAGGGACATTGAATAAAAGATGATGATGTGGAATAACATAATGATTCATCAACTGCTGGAAGTATACAAAAGCTACATTTGCCACTCTTTGCCCTCTTTCATTATATGTATTAAAATAAATGAATTTGTAACTGGGTGGAAACTGGAAAAATAAAATCTAAAGACAAGAGCAGAACTCCTCTGAAGAGCCACATGAAAAGTACACACCATTGTTTTAATATTTATTTTGAACTGAATGGGAATATCAGCTAAAATTTAAACTTTTATGGATTACGTTAAACTGAAGATCGGAATGATGGATATGTGCAGAGCTGGCAAGTAGCACACTCACTACTCAGTTACTGTATTTTTTTCATGGATCTGTGCTTTACTTGAGTTTTGTTCATATTTGATACTTTTTACTCTACTCACTAAATTTTTTGAAGAAAAACCTGAAATTTTATTCATTATGAAAGCGCAGATTGATTAGGGAACCAAATTGATTGACCTTTACCTGGCCAACAGATCCCACCCACTTCGTCTCTGGGACACAGATTCTTTTGGCTCCTTTTTCAAGCCTCTCAAACGTTTGTTATTGTCAAGATAAGATAAGAATCAACCTAGCAAACTAACTCTATTAGTAGTGTGCAGTAGTGATAGGAAGTTTGACTCATTTTACTGCCTCGTTTCTTTGAATCTCGTTCATCAAAATGAACTAACCTCTTTTTGAGTCATTTAGTTCATTTCGTTCTTTTGATCAGAAATAAAATAAAACGTTACATTTTCAATAAACAGACCCCCAACACATCTACATACACACATTGGCTATAGTTCCAGTTATGAAAATATTACAATGCAGCTAAGGACATATTATGATAAACAGAATGATCAGCTCACCATCATATCTTCTAGTCTGAGTCGTTCGTTCTTTTGAATATATTGCACCGCATAGCGTCTAATGGGAGTCACATGACAAGGAACGAATGACTAGGACTAGAAGACTCAATGAGAAGAGCCGTTCAGTTCAGTTTCCTGTTTCACTCTCCGAGACTATTCATTTTTCTGAGTCATGTTAAAGACTCGCTCAAAAAGAATAAATCGTTCTTGAATGACTCATCACAAGTGTGCAAAAGATTGAGAACTCTTATGCATTTGGTCTGTGTTTCACACCAATATCCATTTTGGTTTTATAACAAGCCTATAAAAATGTTTTGGCACATCCATATTTTGCAGTTTGCTCATTATTAATTGTGTAGACAGCTTGCATTATACAGGGTAGCAACTAGCTAGCTAAGCTACCAAAATAATGAAAGAGGCTAACAATACTTCCCTACATTCATTTAGTTAATGTCAAATTGCCAATATAAACCTGTTTATCAGTGACTCAGTAAGATAGATATCCAGAAAAATCTGTTTCTTTGTGGAGTACATACAGTACTTGTACTTTTTAGAACATGCTCTTAGTACTTCAACTTGTGTAAAATTTTAAGTGGTACTACTTTTTATAGTGGAGTACATTTACTTGTCTTTTACTTGAGTAATGAGTTTGTGTACCACTGAATATGTGTATGCATGAAGTTATCTGGCAAATGGATTACTCTATTTGGAAATAATTAAGAAAGCTTTTATTTCCTATAAAGTGACATTATGATCTCTTACAACTATAAAGAAAGCTTTAAACCCTACATAAAAAGGTAAAGCCTTAAGCAGATCTTTCATCAACAGTACCAGCTATGTTAACATTTACACTACACAGCTGTTTTCACTTTCCGTTTAAAGTTCCACTATTTATTGCTTTAGCATGCTGTTTTATGCTGTGATCTCTCACATAAATGATGGATCGCATCCAGGTCCTCATGAGGTCCTCCTGAATAACAGCAGTATTTAGAGGAAGCCAGAGTCTGTGTACCAGCTGACACCAATCACAGCAACATACACATTCGGTATTTACTTCAGAGTGTGAGTAAAGTGCTGATTTTGTCTCTGTAGGCAAAGTCACCGAATGACTTCATGCTTTGGGCAATGACACACTTATCCAAAAGGTATTGCTCTCATAAAGAATGCATTTATATAGCTCAGCTTAGTTTAGCTTTTAAAACAGGTGCATGATTTAATCCTTGATTCTTTGTGTCCTTGTGTATTAAATTTCTGTATGTAAGCACTAGTGGTTTTGTTATGTTAAAGTGCCTGTAGCAGTAGGATTTATTGCAACACATGTCTTAGCTTGTGATAAACTGGTTTATACAATAAATATTAAAAAATTTCTGTTTGTGCTTGTGCCATGCAGCTGTGTGTGTCAAGTAAGCACAGTAGCAGCCTTCTGATTATTTCTGTATTGCCTCTACGTTATGGTTTGGTTAAGATTGGAGAGGATTATAACAATCAAAGTCTATATATTGACACCTTTTCATTTAGTCTTTGGGCAACATACCAATAGCTTTTATAAACAGCCATTAACCACACAAAAAAATTATCAGAAAATATACCTATATAAAAAATTATTAATTATAATGTTTAAAAACTTGTCCACAAATCTACATAATGCCTTCAAAAGCACTGAATCTCTTCCTGAAATGTTTAACAAGAGTGCACAGCGCTCTTTAGATAGGTACTCAAAGATCACTATTTTAAAACACCAAACCAATTTTACAACAGAAAATAAAAATGTACTATGTTGCTCATATGGCAGTATGGCGCATGTGTACTACTGGCATCTGTAAGTTATAATGTGAACTGTAAAATGCAAAACCCTGAGCGAATGCAAAAAGCAATGCTCTTGAGCATATTTTTTGTTAACCTGCACTCTACTTGTCAGCTATCGAGTAACAGTAAAGTGTCTGGAGTATGATTTCTTTAGTGGTGTTACAAATTTTAACTTTTGGTCTGAATTAAAAAAAAAAGTGTATATATATATATATATATATATATATATATATATATATATATATATATATACTTTGTGTATGTACTATTACTTCACATGTTTTCACAACATGTGAAGTTAGGCAGTAACCCAGTGGAGAGGGAAAGGTTAAGAGGTGTCAGAGGGCTTATACATCACTGGGTCATACTTAATTTTTAGAATAGCTGCCTAGTTTAACCCTGAGTGTTTAAGCACCTGGAATGATTGATTTCTCCACTTAGCAAATATGGACTCTTCGCTTTATATTTTTCATCTGAGGCGCAGATTAGCATCTTCTGCACCATGCTGAACTCTAGTTCCAAAACAGAACATATGCAACATACGTTTGTAAAACTTCTATATTCTTGTAACTTAATAGTTGTCAATTAAGAATGTATCGTACTGTTCATTAACACTGACAGTGATACAAATAAATCTTTACATAAAACATTGCTTTCGGGAAGGTTTAGGATCCACATGCGAGAAATGTTGACAAGGCCAATACACAGTGAAACAACAGAGCTAGAGCATAATCTTGTGAGCATTGAATAGTGATCTTTAGCTGGCAGGGAAAACATCCTGACAGCTCCAAAAGCTGAACCACCCATATGATGGGGCCTAGCCCTGAGCCATAAATTTGTCTGAAAATTGTAAAAACACTAGCGAGTCCTCTTAACTTTCTTGACATGAGTTTCAGATTTAGATGCTTGGCTTGAGTGATACTTGATGATGTTACTTTTTCTTGTCCACCTGGATGTTCTGTCTTTGTATAGTTCTTTGTAACTGAATGTGGGTAATTTACCTTAATCCCCCTCAACCATTTGTTCTAACAGCTTTCCCAACCAAGGAAAGAGTGGAGAATGACAGCTCAAGACATTGAAGGTCAGGGTACTACAGCATCTCACTGGGCTATTGTTCAAAAGATTGATGGTTTAAATCCAAGCACCACTTACCCTTAGTTGCTCATGGCTATCCTGTCTCTACTGTAGGTTGCTATGGATAATAGTGCCAATCACAAAAAGGCTATAACAAAATGATAAAGAATGATAATTTACATAAACTTCCATGGCCTGGGTCTTATTTACTGATACACTCCTGTTAAAGGACGATTGCACAGTCCCAAAGTCAATGATAGGGTAATTCAGAGCTTTGCTGAACACCTATATAAGGACAGCATAGAGGATGGGGATTTGCAATTCTTTATTTGGCTGTCTATTTGTGCTTCATGACACGGAAGGAAATGGCTTACATGGTGACATTGTCGGCTCCAATTTGTGAGTTCTTCAAATTTCAGTGTGTGAGAATGCCCAGGATAATGGGGATATGAAAATACTTAGTAATAAAGAGGGATATGGTCTCGGTAGAGAGACTAATAATAGTAACAATACTACTACTACTACTACTGCTTATAATAATAATAATAATTAAAAAATATATATTGTTTGTCACATACAGTGAAATTTCTTTCTTGACATATTACATCTTAGGACCCCCAGTTAGAAAACCGGGGTCAGAGTACAGGGTTAGTAATGATACGGCACTCCTGGTGCAGATCGAGTTAAGGACCTTGCTCATTGACCCAACGGTTGCAGCTTGGTGCTGATAGGGCTTGAACTGCTGACCTTCTGACCAGTAACCCAGAACCTTAACCCTTGAGCCATCGCTGCCTTAGTTTATTAAACCACAGTGTAAATACCAGTTTAGTTATATTATATATATGTATACATTTTTTTACTTTGGCAAATTCTGCATTGCTAAAAAGCCAGTCATACAGCACACAAAGCAGATGAGACTGCCTGCGAAATTCACATGGTTTCCTCTAAAGTCAATGTCTGAAAAAGGCATCAGCAGCAGAGCTTAAAGGCAGTATTCCGTGAGAGGGCCATAACCCTCTTAGAATAGTGGGCTTTATGCATGATGCCCATTCTCACATATCCCACCGTGAGACAGGCTAGCATTTTTGCGATGTTTTCACAACAAAGTGAAAAACCAGATCACTGGAGAGCTGCCGGGAAAATAGCACCTTGACAGTCTTTGACAGTGTGTATTTGTTGGGTTACATCAGCAAGAAGCAAATTAGGTTGCAAGTTTAACTTATTGGAACCTCAAACTAATTACAAACATTCTCAATATAAAATCTCAATGTCTGGTAGTTTGGCAGAAATAAGAAGGATAATAAAAAAATCACAACACACAATAAACATCCTTATAATACAGAACAGAGAAATGCTGGTGACACTGAGTGAAGCCCCAGGCAAAGATAGACAGACAGAATACAAGACATCGAGGATGGGAAAGTGATCAAGAAAATGATTTGTGTTTTTTACGACTGCTTTATTACAAAAATAAGACTACTTATTTCCTAATTAGCTGTTAGGTTTAAGATTTGACACACAGAAAGAAATTAGTTTAACAAGTACTTGCCAGTAATCCCTGAAATTGACATTCTCATCACCAAACAATCTTCTACCAGGAAGCAGGGAGTTTTGGACACAGAATTTGGAATGTTCTCACTCCTCTCGCTATGATGGACTTTGCAGATTCGGGGATGAGTAGAGATAGAGGTTGATGGGTGACACTGAGTGAAATTTAGGCCAGAGATTAAGCCTTGGGACTGGAAAAGCCCTCAAGGAATTTGATAGGGCTTGTAATTGAAGTGTCCTCCTTTTGTAATACATTGCATTCTCTGTCTTTATCTATCTCTCTTTCAAGTCTTTTTCATGGCAATTAATTTTTTTAATGTATGTTAGTACATGATTTATTTAAATACAGATCTCTTCTTGAATAATCAGAGAGTTTCTGTCTATATCAACCTACTCTATACCTACCCCCGATATTAATCTTCTGCTCTTCCTTCTTTCTGGTTCTGTTAAAGTGTCTGGTTTCACAGAGGATGTGGATGTGTAGTCATCTGTGTGTGTGTGTGTGTGTGTGTGTGTGTGTGTGTGTGTGTGTGTGTGCTAGTGATGGACGCTTCTGTTTACTGCAGGAAGGGGATCACTATAGTTGATCCCAAAGCATGTAAAACTGTCCCCCACTTGATAAGGGTGATGAAGAGCCACTGCTAATGAAGGTATTATGATTGGAACCGAGATACTCCTTATAATTTGGACTGAGTGCATAAACCATGCCTTTAAGGTTCTCTAGTTTTTTTTTAATTGTCCTTTCTAAAGATTTGATACTTTTTCATTAAATGACACTTTGCGAAGCAACAGTATCATTGTGAGATACATAAATCTACTGCGTAAATACAGTATGACTTAAAACAGCACTATTTAAAAATGTAATAATTATAAAATAATTATACTAAGGGGTCGGGGTTGGTGGTTGCAGGTTGTATTCATGAAATTTTGTGTAAGATAATCTAACAAGATCCTGTTTTAAATAGCCTAATTTTAGTTACTTATACAGTTTTGTTTCACCAGTGTCATATGTCCAGAGCACTATTTCAGAGCAATTTAAAAAATGAGAACAAATCCAAACAGGAACCAGAAATTGGGGTTGTAGTAATTATCCACCAAACAACTTGACAGAGAATTGGAGTGGACTGAAGTAGCTGTAGACAAACGAGTACAAAAATTATGCCAGTATATGGTAACATTACATGGCATGCTATGTGTAATCAATCACAATTGAACATTTTTTTTCTTTTACAAACTTTACCTTTTGTTTAAAAAAACAACAACATACATCTGGATCCTGGTTGCCAGATTTAATGCATAAAATTATATCAGAAGAAGACTTTATTAACAATAAGACATTAAGTGCTTTTTGTTCTTTGCGCACTCCTTCTAAATCTTCCAACCAAACATTTTTGTCCCTTATGTATAAAGCAGTGGGAAAATACTACACCTGAGAGCCTGAATCCCTTTAAGTTCTGTTATATCTTCCCGAACTCTACTATTTTGGGAGCGTGTTTGTCCATGGACCACAGTTGCTATGGACATGTGTTCTTTTAATTTGCTTGATAACTGCCAGATGATGCAGAGGGAGGCCAAACAACAAGTAGGGACCGCTCCTCACAGTTGTTAAAGGACAGGATAAGCTCAGTCTGGAGATTGTGACAGTGGGGAATCTAGAGATATGTTCCTGGGATTAAAGCCTGCTTCCATTTCCTGTATCATGGAAACTGTTCCACTCACCTGTTTCTCTGTGAACCTGCATCTGGTAAGAGACTGTTTCCAGATAACAAGGAAGAAAATTTACACGACCAGTCAACACATGCTGGAATACAGTTTTTAATCTGATTTCAAAGCTAGTGATCATTAATGAATTGCATGTAAACTGTAAAGCAAACAAAAGAATGGAAAAGAAGTCTTCTCAACATCTATTCTTTCTCTCTCTCTCTCTCTCTCTCTCTCTCTCTCTCTCTCTTTCTCTCTATAGATAGATAGATAGATAGAATATATATATATATATATATATATATATAGAATATATATATATTATTTTTATTTTTTTTCATGGGAAAAAATAATAATAATATATTTGTTTTCTGGGTGTGTGTGGGTGTGTGCCTTAATAATTGAATTGACTTCAGGTTTCTTCTTATAGACCCAGCTGTGGTGTGTAACAGGTTCACTCCTGTCAACACCTGTCGGCCTGGGTCTTCTATCTGGTCATGACAGGAGGATTTTAATGACTGAGCTTCCATGTCATCCGGTTCTTTGCTGTATTTAGTTTGTTCCCAAATGATTGTTGCTTCTTGATGGATTTGTGTCTTTACTTCCTCATCAAGCAGCTTTGGTTGAGTGTGACATCATGACATCATGTCAAACCCTTGTTCTCCAGAGGTCCTCAGCACTGATCATTCCAAGAAAGTGTTCTGCTGTACTGCACACAACCACCTATCCTCCCTATCTGCCTCAATCATACACTGCCTGGCCAAAAAAACAAGTTGCACCCGCTAAGATTTAGTTAGACTACCTTCAGTTTTGGTTACGGTGTGCAGTTTGGTGCCCAGTTCCTGTGTGAAAATGATTCCTCATGCTCCTAAAACTGCGATAAATACAAAAACATGCCAAAGGTCTGTTAACCTGGTCATTTAGATTTTTTTTATATAAATTTAATTGAACTATAAAACTTTTCTATTAGTTAAATCAAAATATCTGACTAAGTTTGCTAAATATATGCATCATATAAAATACAGTGAAATACAGTTTAATTATGTCTGAAAAGCTTTAGAAACAGCTATGTCTCCATGATAGATTCTCTTAAGGGCTTCCAGGAGAATGACCTTGCCGAGGCATCTCCTGTGCTTGTGATTATCTGAAAGCATGACGAGGAAGCAATTTGTTAAGGTTAGGAAGTCTGGACTTCAGGTCACCTCAGCAGATATTTCCATTTAAGTCTGTCTCATGGGTGTTGAGTAGTGGGGTTCGTGCTCATATGTTTCCTCTGGGTGGAGAGAAAAACAAAAGATATACATACTGTATATCATCTACACACACATACACACTGAATGTGATATGTTTTACAGTCACTATACGTTTTATTGTGTTTGTGGCTTTAAGGTTGTTAGATAGAAGATGGCCAGAACCAGTTCACACAAAGTGTTCTGATTTACAAGACATTTTTGGGTGTAATTATTTGCACTTCTAGAGAGACACATTGTTGCCTTTGTAATTACACAACAAAGTAAAGCCTTGATCATTTACCGGAGTGAACAGATTTGTCAACACAATGATGAAAAAAAACCTTTCCCTTCTGATCTGTCCTAAAGCCTAAGGCGTTGTCTGAACCTGAGCAGACTTGGAGCAAAGAAATACACAGACAAGCCATTAAATGCACCATGAAAAATGCTTTACTGCTCGTTTTTCAATAAAACCATTTCAATGCTAATAAAAATATTAAATGGTGCAATGCACCAATGGGAGAATACATTCAATTTTTTTGGTCATATGAACACTATTTACCACCATTTCGAAATCTGACTTGAGAATTGGTGGATGATCTGTTATTTGTCAATTGTAATCTGACAGCCTTAATTCAGTATCTGTTTTCTTGTTGCATAACCATTTCACTTTCATGTACATGGGATTAATTGACAGTTATTTACTTTTTACATGTTTGATTTTTGTCAATCTGGTAATGAATCTATATTCAATCTGCATCAGATTTAATGTTATTATTCTTGTTGAGACAAAAAAGCAAGTATCAAGCAATTTTAGGAAAAGTAATGAAATTGTCTCAGGTGTAGCAATAGGGGAAATATTCTCAAATATACTCCGTGTTCCTTAGTTGTAAAAATAGTTGTTTTTTTTCAATTACTTAATTTTTCTATAACAATAATATATTATGACCACCACTTACTATCTAATACAATGCATTACTGTTACATGTTACTGTTGCTATACTTATCCACAATATAGTTTTTCAGTTCCCATATTGAGATCTACTCAAACAAGTAAGCAAATAAAAATGAGATCTCAAGATGCTTCTTTAATTTGATGTACTGTTTGCAGACATTCTGTAGGGCTTACATTCATAGCTTACATTTCATATCAACATTTTTACATACAGTATTTGTAAATAGTTCAAAGAATTCAATGTACACAGATCATTTGAATGAACTTTGACTTTCCATTTGTAAAAGAAAATACTAAAGACTAGCATGAGAAAGTGGAATAATAAACACTGGAGCCTTGATGTCACATCTATGCACTTCAATAGATGACTTGCTAATATAATAATAAATTAATATTAATACATTTATACAGTACATTAATAAATGAATTAATAATAAGTCTGTGAAAGGGTCATTTTGGTCATACAATATGTAAAATTGAAGCAGTTTGCTTTCAAACAACTTGTGTCAAAATTGTTACTTTTGTAAAGTGTTATTCCCATCACTGTATATACAGTATCAGTGTTTCCTACCGTCAAGTTATTTCATATACTATATCTGTTTTTTTTATTTTATTTTGTCTACTGTATATTTAGATTGAGCTGTTTTATCATGCAATAAACACCTATGAGTATTTACAAAAATATACTGTACTGAAACAGAAATGAGAAATGATGTGAGGGTTATGGAGTACTCTATAAAGCACTGGGTTGCTGTTCAGTCTCTGTAGACAATATCTGTATGTCCTTGCTTTGAAGTCTCTCCCTACCACCTCAATACACTGATGATTTCACAGGAAGGCAGGAAAAGTCGGACTCACCATGCAGGAGAAGCACTAAAGCAAGAACACAGACATGGGCTGTCATTAAAGACTGCATTAAAGCTAATGTTTTTGCCATGTGCTCAGGGTTTTAACCGCAGGATAAATGGAAAATAATTAAAACTCAGCCCATTTAGCCATATGAAAGGTATCTCTGCATTAAACATATAATGACAGATTAAAGGTCAGTTTGGTCCAGTGACTCAGACAAGATGCTTCCCATTAAGGTCATGATTAACAACATACACACGATTAACAACATACTGTACACATGATTAACAACATGCATAAGCTGCTGTTTGATGCAACAAAGTCTGTAAGCACTCTTTGTAGAGATTTATCATTAGATGAATGCTTTCTGATTCTTTCTTGGCTGAGTTACTATGTTATAATTCACTCAGAGAGAAAGATCTGCTTAGATCACTCTAACAATTAACAAACAGCCTGAGAATAGTCCTTGGTTGTAATATAATCTTTTAATAAACGTTTATTAAGCACCATAATAAAAATCTTGCAGATAATTTTGCACAACTGGTCCCAGAAACCACAAAAAGAAATTACTCAACTTTGAGCCAAAGTACCAGTTTGAAAATAAAGAAGAAACCTCAGGAGCCAACTAGTTTATACACAGATTCTGCATAAAAGGAGACAGTACATTTGACTCTGAAGAGACCAGCTTAAACAGGTTACACAATTAATAAAGAAAACTGTTGCTGTATCATCTTTGACATATCGGTTCTTTGGCTGAACATCGGAAATGATAAGGACTAGAAGAGGACAATCTAATGTCAGACTGATATTACAGTGTCAAGGTAGATCATCATTTTATTCTTTGCATGAAGCTTGGGGCTTCTGGTATCTACAGGATATCCCTAACATCAACACTAGTGGTAAGGAAAAACTATTGTTTATGCTTCACTTGTGCAAACATGAAGATTATATTGTTTTAACCTGCGTCATGTCCACTGTTGCAGATGACTTATTAACCCTATGTCCTTTAGAACTGGCGCCCAGCACACTGACACTCTATAATCAATTTCATGTTTGATTACATAGCTCTCTATATCTGTGGGTCACCTAAATGTTCTTAGTGTATGCTATTTTAAAAACAGCCTTGGATGAACAATTTATAGGCATGATGGAATTGTTTCCTCCCAGTAACTCCCTGGTTGCTTTAAGCATTATTCTATTGTTTTCCTTTATATTTTCCCACTCGAATGACAGGCTCCTTTGTATACTGCATGCATTCTGCAATGAATTAAATAAAACTAAACTAAGTACACAAAAATAACTAACTAACTAACTAAGTAACTAACTAAATTTTTTATAAAAATAGTCTGAAGTTTTTGGGTAACTATAGCATTCTTTAGGTGTGTGTGTGTGTGTGTGTGTGTGTGTGTGTGTGTGTGTGTGTGTGTGTGTGTGTGTGTGTGTATGTGTGTATAATGCTAAAAATAACCATGACCTGGACTCTACAATGCAACCACTCTATTTCTCCCAGGCCTTAGTTCTTTGAAGAAAAAAGAGAAAACTTTGAACCTAACCCATTGGACTTGATAGCTGCTCATTAGATGTTTCCTTTTATCTTCATATCCAAAGCATGCTATTGAGTTAGATATTTTAAAACTGCTGGTAATTAGAAATCAGCAGGAGTTTCTCTTTTTACTACACCATTGTAAGCTTTTTTTTTTTTTAATATTGCGGCCGCTTATCTTTTATGTCAAATCCTTTGGGTCATATAGATAATTGTTCTTATTATTTATTTATGATTAATTTTCATTAACTATTTCGGGCTTGTCCCAGGAACACTGGACACAAGGAGAGAATACACAATGACTGTGCTGCTAGTCCTTCACCAGGCATTCACATTTAAGGGTAATTGCAGATGTACCCATTGGTGCTGATATTCTTCCCTCTTGTATTTTTATTCTTATTCTTATGACGTTGTGTCTTACAGATGCATGTCAGTCTCTCTGGGGTATCTGGAATACCTTGATAACATTAAGCCCTAGGCTCAAGGCTATAATGGCAGTTGGAAGATTTTATCAGTTGCAATCAGGCTCATGCTCTCTTGGGTCATATCCAAGTTTTCTGTCCTCTCTGAGTAATTCCACATGCTTGCTCCCTGATGCTTAAAGTAAAATTAAAGAGCTGGTTTATTCATAATTATAATCATTCTATATAGATTTTAGGTTTTTCTTTTTACAGTAAATGTCCCAGTGTTACACTGCTTTCTAGTTAGACATGACAGCTGGTGCTAGTTATATCATTTATTGGTCACAAGAGGGGCCACAGTTTTGTGTCTGAGTGATCATACTGGGTTGACAATAAAATGAAACATAGGTGATGTGCCTGAAGCAAGTGTGTGAAAGGAATGGTTTGCTTCACAACCACCTTAATCCACCTCCTACACAATTTACTTAGATCACACACTCATCACTTTAGCAGAGACATGTCCAGTCAGCAGGGTGTAACAAGATTAACAAGAAAAGCATAGCTTTGAACGCAATTACCCCCCACAATATAATGCATTAGTCCTTAATGATAAGTTTAGCACCTGTGTCAACAGCATCTGTTTCTGCACCTAATGAACATAACAGGCAGTTCAGTCTGTCCTGACAAGTGTAGCATGACTGCAATTATCACAGCTTTCTGAGTGCTCAGGAAAGTGCCTGCTTTCTGTACACATAAAAACTGTTTGTTTTTATTATTATTTTTATTTTTAGCATTTGCTAATGATGTACAGGGCCAGAAGAAATGCTAATGTGGCTTAACGTGGATTGTGAAAGTGGTGAACTGTTTGAAATGTTTTTGCAGATATAATTATAATTTGCTATATTAATAGCTATGTCATATCAGTGTTGTAAAATGTCTCAGGGGAAAAGTAAAAATGACACAGTATTATCCTGGACATTATCCATTATCCTTGTCTTTGAATGAGGATCCAATCAAAACATTGCCCTAACATAAGATCATATGATGTGGCTTCGCTCCAACAAAGATCATCCCCTGAGATAAAAAATAAATAAATAATCAAAAATTCATTATTTCATAAGCCCTGATCAAAAGCCAAGTTATGTAGAATACTTAAGCGATTAAGTGATTTTCTTTATAAGCTCTTAACATTATTACAGAACCTTAATGCATTAGTGAAAGGACTGTTATTCTTGGCCCATCTTTTAAACTTGAACAGGCTGCTGCTTATCATATTATTCTTATCCTATGATTTTGGGACTTTGCTATCTAATCTTCCCGAAATTCTAAAAAGCCCGTAATTCCCTTCTCAGTGTGATTTTCTTTTGCATTTTGTATTCTTTTGTATGGTTTTAGAATTGTAGAAATTCTAGAAATGGCAAAATCCTTTTTACAGACACTGTATAGTGTCGGTTTGCATATATTTCTTTATACCTGATAGAAATTTGTCTCTTTAAGGTTGAAAGGTAAGCAGGCAACCCCAGGTGTTTTAGCAGTTATACAGTACTATATGTTCTTTGCAGAATATAGCAAGAAGGTTATATAGAATATAATGCATAGCTTGTTAATGATATCCCTACCGATCGTACGGGGAAATGCTGGCTCAGTGATTAGTGATCTATACTCCTGATCAGAAGGTTATGATAACTGTTAGTGTTGTGCCCTCAACCATCATGTGATCATTTGTTAAGGGAAATCAAACTCCATACTAAAACTTTGTAAACTACTGACCAGAATAAATCACAACCCCCTTGTGTAATTCCCCCTTTTTTTGCTTGTAAAATATATGTGTATGTAATTTCCTCATTTACAAACTATGACAATATGTGTTGGTCATTATTTCGGATAAGGATGTGGTGTTCAATGTTTTTACGCTGCAAATCTTAAATTTGATATTCGGTAACGTGTCAGGAACTTTTTCATGAGAAAAAGTTGTATACCGGAAGTTTCATTTTTATAGCGCAATCATCCTATATTTGTTACAATAGTATATGTTATGGTATGTTAATAGCATATAGTATGCGTTATATCTGAGCGCATTTTAAAGTCAAAAATGCTTTTTATAAGCACAAGATAAAATATTGATAATAAAAATATATATGAGCTTTACAAAATAACAAATAAAATCCATTTATGTAACGGAAATAATATATCAGTTGCCTTGAATAGTACAATGGATGAACATAAATAGTTATCCTAAAGGAAATGACGGAAGGGAGGCCTTACTTTGATTAGATGTTCACAGAAAATGTCTTGTGAGGAAGTTTAATTTTTCATAACCTACATTTCACACATAACGCATTATTACCATGCAATGTGTTAACAAGATATAATAAGTTAGCATTAGAGTACTAGACTAAACAAAAAGTTTTGTGTACGACCCAAATTCTGAGAGGAGCATCTTAAAAAGCACTTACACCTTATGGATCTTTTAAAACACTATGGCATAGACAGCAAGGTGGGTTTCTGAAGTTATACAATTTATGGCATTGCTCATGTTCCCCCTTAACACTAAATATAAATATAGACAGCTGAGGTGGGACCTGTTCTTTTCTGTAGAATTAATGTGACAGAAATTGATTTATTCCAGTAGAAGACCCACAAAGGTTTTAATTGAGCTTGCTGACAGCAAGGAAAATTTATAAAGCAGCTGCTTTTTATACATTAATCTAACAGTTTATTTTTTTAAGAAGTGAAGAGGTCAAAAAGGCAGACAGGTTAGTCTATAGATTTGAACTTCTTCATGCTCCCCATTTCCTTTTGTGCTGATTTAGTCCACTATTTAAATTCTAGTTCCAGTCTGTAATATAATTGCAGTGCTTGCAAAAAAAACCAAAAACCTTTCCTCATTAAGCAAAGGGGCTGTGCTGCACATTGCACATTAATTGTTCATTTCTGCTGATAGAAAGAACGTGTTCAGAATGAGCTACTTTGGAAAGGCATTGCTATGATCCCTGCTATTCTAATTTGTTTCTTGTGGCATTTGATTACCCCTTTGACTGCTGCGATCGCGAGACAAGCCCTCATGTTTTCTCAGCTGACATTCAGTGGAATCTAGCTGCAGGCCAGCAATTAACCATCCTCTCCCCTCTAATAGCAAAAACATGGCCCAGCATCCATAAATTGCCCTGTACTGGATTTGTTCCTCAGCAACAGGGCATGTTCTCTTTCTAGTTGGTGAAGGTTACAAATATGAATGTGTATTTTTCATTTAGTTTTCCTTTCAGTGAAGAAAAAGTTATGTTTGTAAAATAAAATTGTAACGTGTGTGTGTCTTTCACTGTCCCATCCCCCCCCCCCCCACCCCACCTCTTGAGAACAAAGGTCAGGGTTCAGGAACAAATGTCCCTTTGGTGTCTCATGCTACAAAAGGAAGGTGAAAGTGGCCATGACAGTTGTTTATTTTCACATCACTAAAAAAATCACCCTCTTCCCGCACACACAAGCAAAGCTGCTCTCTCTTCATTATGGGATCAGACAAGTAAGGATTTTTTTCTTTGCTTTTAATAACACTTCTAGAATGGAATTCCTACACGGACCCTAAATACAAATGCTTTTCAAACATTTTGACAGTTCAAAAAAAGTAACTAGACATGGCATGATATCGTTATTTCTTTTCCAATCCTGATATCGAAGCCTATGAAGAATCTTTTAGTTATTTTTTTTCTTAAAGCACTCAAAAGTCTCTTTCCCACAAAAAAAAAACACTTACATTGGGCATACTGTATACTAAATATAATGGTATCACACTTGTGTCCAAAAGAATTATTGTTATACTTAAGTTAAGATATGCAAAAGGGATCGGCGGCATTGCTGCCAATTTGAAAACGATATAAAGCCCTATCACGCTATAATGTAAGTGTAAGAAGATTCTCTCAATAATGCTGCGTTTCCATACTGTTTTCTAATTCATACAGAGAACACAAATTCACCTTCTTTTATGGTAAATGCAGCATTCTTCAATCAGAGGAGGTGTGATATTTAACACACCAGTGATAGCATCTAGTGCGATGTGTAACACATGCATCAGGAATACCACTCATATCATTGCTTTCAAAACAAGGAAGGCAGCTGAATTGAGTGTTGAGGTGCTTTTACTAGTCATGCACATTTACATCTCTCACCACAAGTGCTCTGCTCGGAGCTCACTGTCTCTCCAGTCACTGCTATTTTTCTCTGAGGTGCTTAACTGCGACTTATAAAACATATAGCACTTATAACTATAGAAGGTGAAAGTGTTTAAATCCCCCTAGTGTGTCACACACAGCACACACAGTTCCACAATGCAGGGCTTTCTCTTTCACACAAAACTTGTAACACCCCCTCTTACTACCAATGATATCTCTTCCACCTCCATTGCTTTCATACAGAATGTTGAGGTACAAAGATGGCACAATATTTCCACCCTGAATAGGCTGTGTTAAAGGAGCTTATGCATCTCACTGGATCTGATACAATAACTGATACCACTACTGTATGAGATCAGTGTCATCTGTTATAGTAATTTAATTCACAGTGCATTTTCAAAAGAGATTTAGATGATAATAAAAAATAAATAAATAAATAAAAATAAAATAAAAGCTTTGACAGATGTAAATTCAAAGTTATCAGTTTGCACAATTTTTACATGTACTTGTGGAACGCAGGTACAAAACAATCTTTTCTAGAGTTTCTGAGTTTGTTTTATGCTTATTGTCCTTCTGCTGTCTTATTCCTACAACAAAATATAATTTACACCTAAGGTCACAAAATAATTGCAGTCTTTTCTAACTAAAAAAAAAACGTGCTGGTGTACAGGCAGAAAGAAAAGGTTCTTTTAACACAGTGTGGAGGTAGTGCAGAAATGAGGAATGATGGAGAGAAAGCAGAATCTCCCTATGTCATGGATGATGGAAACTAATATCGGAGGTACCAAAAACATCCTATTCTCTGTCCTCCCCCTCTTTACACCTGTCAGTCTGCCTCTTCTCCACCTCTATATGGGATTTTAGCAGCAACAGGTTGATGAAAAGCAGAGAGTGTGCACACTATAGAGAGAGGGAGAGAGAGCATTTTATACACTACCCATACTTGTGCAGTACATGGTAACTGGACAAGGAGGTGGATATGTAGACGAGCAGACCTTTCTCTTATCGTCTTCATTCTAAAGCTACATTTTGCATTTACCAAACATTTTATTGATTAATATTTCTAAAGAACATGTACAGTTACATAAGTCCAAAAATAAAAGCTTTGTACAGTGAATGCTTAAATATATTTAGATTTTATAGAACAGATATATAGGAACGTATGTAATGCACATGTCAATTTAAAGGAAAGCAAAAGCAAAGCCTTACACGAGTGCCTTGCACGCACTGCTAAAAGCATGAGCAAACAGCAAGCAGTTTATACAGGACCAGGACCATGCCAAACGCTGATGCTGAAGCAGCTCATTTCACTTCACCAGGCCATTCAAAACAAACCTCGCCCAGTGACCTCACCCACCATCAGCCCAATGTAATTAAACTGCGGTGCAGTAATGCAGAAGCCCAACTTTTAATTTGGTAAGTACAGAAATATCACCAAAGATCGTATTAATGATACATGGTAATGATATATGATAAGTAAGCGGTTTTCACCTCATGAAGTCTAATTACCATTGCTGATTAGTACCGATGGTAAATTAGAAAATGGCCACCCAGCAGAATAATTTAAATTAGATTTTTTTTTTAAGTTTTAAATGAAGCACAGGATAAAGTAAAGCTTTATTTTTTTTCTTATTTAGAAGTAAATTAATTAATTACTATTTAATTAATTAAGGAATTTATACTTAGATATTAATTTAACACACATTTTGCTTCACTCCTTTATTTCATACCTCAAATAAAACTAAAATATACCTACATTGTGAACTGGGTAATTTAAAGGGAGTTAGCTAGTCCCAGGGGATAAGAGCTTTAGCTTTAACTATTCGGTAAACCACTAAAGGAAGGAACCCTGCTGAAAAGAAAACCCAAATACATAATACTGTATGTCAGATGTTAGACAAATAAAGACAGTTATAATAGACACAGTTTGACACAGAAGATCCATACAGAATGTTATTTAAACAGCTTTAACCTAATGCAATGATCATGTCCCAAGGCTTTCCAATGTGCTGAGTGATGGTTTTTCTGCCTTGCAGGCCTTCCATCTGTCTCCACAGGATACCTGTTTCCAATTTGTCCTTCCTTACACTTTATTAAAGACAGCAAGCCCTCAAACTGACTGAGTGATGAAGTAATGAGTATTTTTAAACTTGTTGCTTTACAGTGCATCACACACTAAAAACTGTTATGTGAGACAATCCATATGTTTACCAACTACAATAATTACAATATATGATCAAATATGGCTGTTGAAATAGTAATTTTGTATAGTAATGTCAGTTAGTATATTCTTCTTTGTCAGAAATTGTTTATTTATTTGGCTGTAATATGTCCTGAATTATTAAGAATGCACTAGATTGAATGATGATGTGAAAGTGAAGGAGTTCAAGAATGAATGTTTTGCAACTTGCACTTGTGAGATCAGTGACTATAATATTAGTGTAATAACTGTGTTAATTCAATTATATTTATAAGATGAAGTTTTTGTTGTTGTTGTGCAGTAAATTGAAATGCATATGTTTCCCCATATTTTTCAATGCTTTGGTGGAGTGTTTGATAATTTCTACCTCCCATTCTCTTCTTTGTTACTTGTTTGTCTTAAAACTCAAATTTGAAGGTAAAATTTACAATGTTAAGTGTAATAAAAGTTGAAGATGGAGCATTGGATACATTATAGTGAGAGAACCAAATATGTCACATGGGGTCTGACGCTGCATCAGAAACCACTGAAACCCCAGAGCAGTGCATATACACTGTCACTTAAAAAAGATGCAAATGTGCATTTTGAACACATACAGTATCAGTGACACAAGGATGGGAATAAAACAAATGTTGAATAGGGATGTTTTTTTGTTTTTGTTTATATAGGGATGAGATCAAGTATTATTTTAATACTTGAAAAACAACCTGTTGAAAAACAAAGCTGTTCATTGTCTTTGCAAACCCTGGAACTAAAATGTAAACCTTGAAAACTTTGAAGTATTTATATAAGATGATATTTACTCAGAATTAAGTAAATCAGTGTGAATGATTTAGTTTTTAGTCTAGTTATTTACATTTACTTTAATTTATGAGTGTGCTCAGTTTCACACAATGCTGAATTTACCTGTGAATGATTTGAAGAATTTAGGCTCAGTGTATCTGATTAGGCTCTAAGGTTATGTATGCTACTTAAATCTTTTTTCAGCATTATGGGAATGATGATGTATATCTTTATTTATCCTGATAACAAACAAAATAAATCATATCTTTTAGTACTGTCTCTGCATCCTTCAAATAAAGATTAAAAAAATGCATAAAATG
The DNA here is from genome assembly GCA_030014305.1 of Clarias laeviceps. Classification (NCBI taxonomy): domain Eukaryota; kingdom Metazoa; phylum Chordata; class Actinopteri; order Siluriformes; family Clariidae; genus Clarias; species Clarias laeviceps. Next base: position 18,457,174 of record JAQMYJ010000039.1, on the reverse strand, counting down.
AGTAAATTAATTAAACTTTCCAAAGAAAATTACTACTCACAGGCAACTGCTTCACTGGGCCACATATGAATTAAATGTCAGTTCTCATATTGTTCATCATTATGCACTTTATTGGAACCCTTTAATGGCTAGTGAGACTTAAAGAGTTTAAAAGATGGAAAACGACCACAGGAATCTGTCATATTCCTCATTTCTCAGTTGCTTGGGGACACACTAAGGACAGGAATTTGTTTAACAGACAATGTGTGTGTAGAGACCTGAATAAGCCTTCAAACACCAAGCATTGTCTAGAGATTCAAGGCGGGAAAAAATTAAGAAATATTCCTCTGCTTCTCTCTGTGCTCTGGAAATGCAATGTTGTAACAAATTACTGAAAAGAGAAAAATGGTATCTTGGGGATATCTGGGAAATGCCTCACTTCCATTTCCATTCGCACGTGAGTCTTACTGCCCCTACAGGACCATGTGGTCTTGCAGAGACTACAGGCTTTCTTTTATGTTTAAATAAAGGTTTTCTCTCCTTCATTTCCTGTGCTAATTCTGTTTTTTTTTTTTTTTAGAAAAGAACAAATTAAACCTTGTAATTTTGCACTGTAATTTTGTGAAGGCCAGCCTCAGATCATCCACTATTAATGGTCCTTAGAAGCTGTTGGGTTTATTACATGATTACTGAGTAGCTGCCCAGGAAATTGTTATGTTCAGATCATGTCCAGATGTCTTAAAATTATAATTATGTTTTTATGTCTAGGTAAACATGGCAATATGTTGCATTTATTCATTTGGTTTACATATTTATCCAAAAACAAGTTAAAACTGAGAAAGAATGGTATATAAGATAATACAACTAATAATGATGCTATACTTCAGAGCAGTGTTATTAATGATTAATAGAACCCAATAATTGTAATAGTTATATAGTAATTTAGCAGCAACAATAATAGTGTGCATAACCCTATTATTAGGGTTTAAAAAAGAAACATACATACTTAGGTAGAAAAATAGACTTCTAGTGTCTGCATCAGTGTTTACAGACATGGAAGAGGTAAACTGATGGACATGGTTTTGTTTGTTACATTTTTGAGTAGGTAAGATTTAGCTATTAATACATTATTGATACTTTGTTGACTTTAACAAGAGGGTTGCTTTGAATAGACTATCAAACATAATTAAGATGTCTTTGAGAAGGCCTAGGCTGCCTAAGTTGCGACTCCATTGATGTTTGACATTTTTCCTTAAATTGCTCATTCGCTTGGGTACAGTCCACACTCAAATCGATCAACAATATGGCCACTTTGAAAATCAGAAATATACACACACTGCATGGTCAAAGAATAATTCACCACCTGGATTTAACTAAGCAAATAGGTAAGATCCTTCTACTGTATAATTTATGGAGTGATTAATATGTTTCAGCTGATTTATCCCTAGCTGATGCAGTGAACTCGTTCCTTATACAACCATTTCGTAAGACATATGCTGTAGTTGTGGCAGCGATGTTACTTTGTGTTCACATTACTGACCTGTATAAAACAAAGAAAACAATTAGGGAGAGTGACGCAACAACTAAAATTGGGTTGAGAACTGTCCAATGCGTAATAAAAACCTAGTAAGGTAGTGGTGAAGATAATTCTGAATTATTCTGATCAGAGAACACAAAATGTTTAAGTTGTTTAGAATCAAATAATAAAAGCTATGCTTATTTGTGAAAGTAAGAGCATTTCCACAAGCACATTGTGAAGAGAACTCAAGGGATTGGGACTAAACAGTTGTATATCCTTAAGAAAAGACTAATCTGGGAAAAAGTCAGGCTAATCTGGGAAAAAAGCTAAAATCTGATAGGAATAATAAAGAATGGACTGTGGAGCATTGAAAAAATGTTCCAGAGCGATGGGTGCATCAGAATAAGAAGAGAGGTGGATGCACCCATCTTGCATAGTACAAGCCTGTGGAGGCAGTGTTATGATTTGGGGTTGCTTCTGTTGGTCAGGTTTAGCAATATTATGTGTCCAAAATGAGGTCAGATGACTACAGTACTTGAATATACTAAAGGACTAATCAGGCTCAAATTGTAACAGAGTGGTTCAAGGAGCACGAGACATCATTTTCACACATGGATTGACCACCACAGAGTCCAGACCTTAACCCCATTGAGAATCTTTGGCATACTTTGGAGAAGGCTTTACATAATGGTCTGACTCAACCGTCTACAATACAAGATCTTCTAGAGAAATGCCACTTTGGACAGAAATAAATGTTGTGACATTGTATAAACCTATTGACAGTATATCCTAACATTGTGTGTGGAAATACTCGTACTCTCACAGATTTCACTGTGTTTAAGTGATCTCCCATCACACTCATTGAGGATATTTTTCCCTTGAAGATGGTGGTTCTTTTTCAGCCATTTTTTCAGTCCTTAAGCTAATTTTAGTAGTTTCAGCAATCTCCTTATTTGCTTGATGCAGGACAATTAATTGTATTTGCATGATGCAGGACATCAGGAAAATCTTGTCCTGCTTGATTTGCAGAGTAACATCTTCGCCATGACCGGAAGACAGGATATGTCTTCTGAAATGGTTGTTTAAGAAATCAGAAGCTTTTTACTGCATCAGCTAGAGTTAAATTACTTGTTGCCAGCTGAACCATATTAATCACTGCAGCAATTGTCCAATGGAAGGTTCTTACCTGTTTTGCTTAGTTAAATCCAGGTGGTGACTTTTATTGGCCGGGCAGTGTATAAAGCCTTGCATTTTAAAATGCTGTGCTATTTAACTGAGCCTGTTCTCCCTTGCTCTCCTGTCTGTACTCTGTGTTCTTCTGGCACTGGGCATCTAGCTTTAAATTCAGATGGGTAACAGGTGGGGTTAGCTACTGTCATGCTTTCTAAAGGGTGTAATTCTGTAACTCAGTTTCATTTTCAGTCTTTGCATTTATATCTTAAATCCCATGGTTTTCTCTTTACTTTTATTCTCCTTGCTCTTGTTGATTTTTTTCAATGTTGTTTCATTTTTTTTGCACAGTTATTATTGTTGTCGTAGACTGCAACATGCACTCAGTAATTATGTTTGGAACTGGAACACTGTTTACATTACATTATGTACACTGTTTCAAGGCATTAATCTGCACTTCAATTTGTTATACTGGAAAGCAACTTCTTTCTATTATTATGCCTTAAAAAATCATCTATAGTCATGGCATATTCATCATCAGCCTCATTTGCTTCACTCCTGAGACAGTTGTTTATGTTATAATTGCAGTGGTTTTCAACACTTGCTTCATTAAATGCACTGAAGAGTGACTAAACCATGTGAAAAAAAATGTTTTAGATGTGGCCAAAAGTACATCTCTTGGTTTGAATAAATCAAAGCTGGAGACTCATGTCAGGAAATTCACTATTAACTTTTAAAACCTTTTTAGGAAATATGGTCCAATTTGCTTGTGTGGTTTTGTAAATGCAGGTTGAGGAACCACTCCTTAAGGTTGCCATCTTGGTTCTGGTGAGTCAGTGCTCATCTGCTCTCTTACTGTAGCGCTAGTTGCCTTAGTTGCTACAGAAACAGTAACCTTGTTATTTTTATTGCTACTGACTTGACCTTTAATCAAAGGATTAATGGAAATTTGACAAAACAAGAATTAAAAGAGTAGGGCATGTGTAATTGAGAGTGTGTCTTCAGGGGCCAAACAAACGGTTAACAGGAAGGTATTGGTTATTACAACATCTGCTAGAAGACTTTGAAGTTCTTTTTGTATGAGGGAAATATCATAATTATGATATAATACCCCAATGATCACAATGAAATGGTTATGGATAACCATTTATGAGCAGTTGGTCCCCTTAATAAAAACATTGTGGTTGTTGGTTCATTCAGTCATTTTTTTCTGTCTTTACAAAGTGACATTTACAAATGTAATAAATGTCTTGAAAAGATTTTCTTTCACTGTACATTGTGCTCATTGTGATGGTCTTTTTGTACATTATAGTAAATTATCCATTCCAGTCGGGCTACTGGCCACATTTTGAAAAATAATTAAAGTTATTGCTAATTTACCAATAAAATAAAATACCCAGGCTGCCAGCTGTCCATTTGGCAAATAATACACACATACATTCACATGCATCTTACTTTGGGGGCCAAAATTAAGATGTCATGTCATTTAGTCTGCTCAGTCAGTACTTTTCAGGTTATTACCTGCCACCTACTTAAATATATGACAGTTCAAATATATGGTGCAAGAGTCAACTGTTCTTTTGTCTTACAAAAAAGGAAACATTTTTGTATACTTTTCAAATAGTGAAAAGGTCCACTTTTCAAGGTGGAAAAGTTGGCAGGTGTCTTTAGTATGACATTCAGGTTCATTTTAGAAAAATAAAATAGAGCTTTAAGTGTACTTTCCTTGTGGGCATGTAGACTACACTTCGGGTTGTCATGACCTGATATTTCATTACCTGTAGAAAGTCATTTAAACTCATGACTCTTAGAGATGTCTATAGGTTCATTCATCCATCTTCTATACTGCCTATGCTGTGTACAGGGTCATGGAGCCCTAGAGCCTATTCCAGGAGACCAGGCAGGGTGGAACCTGGACAGGGTGCCAATCCATCACAGGGCACATGGGCAATTTGGGAATGCCAATTAACCTAATCTGAATATTTTTGCACTATGGGAGGAAACCAGAGTACTCAGTGGAAAACCTCCAATCATGCTGAGAACATACAAACTCACATGCCACCATGTCACCTATGTCTATAGGTTGTCCAAAAGATATTGCTAATTACTTTGTGAAGATGCTCTATCTACTATGATGATGATGATATACGACTTTAGTATGAGGAAATTGGCCTTAAAGTCGTTCACACAGGGTCTCTATTTAGGATGGTCCTGAAGATATATATACTGTAAGGTATCTGTGTCTGGATTATTTCTAAATAGGTGAATACAGACAGTAAGATGACTATCAAAAATGACATTCACTTTATAATTAGGGTAGGTTTATATGTTGGATAATACAATAACTGTGTCACTACTACTACTACCATTTATTATTATTATTATTATTATTATCATTTAAAAAATATATTATAGCATTGAAATGTATTAGAATAAATGTAAAAAAAAAAAAAAAAAGTGCCGCACAGATCAAAGGGTCATTTTATACACATGGGCTCCGGGCACCTAAATATATCCTGTCGGCGGGGTTGTGGAGAAACGCGCGGCTCCACTGAAGCTTCAGTTCCGCCCAGAGCTGATGGGCAGCGATCACACGCACGCACACACACGCGCGCGCGCGCGCACACACACGGGGAGGAGCCTGGCGTTCAGGAGAGGCGCAGGGCGCATGAGAGCGCAGTTGAGCGGAGCGCGCAGGGAAGAGGCGCAGTGAGTGTGAGTGTGGAGTGAACAGACTGTAGCTGAAGCGGAGTGCAGGGAAGAGGCTCGAGTTACAGATCACTGCAACGCTGACACTGGAGCTCATGAGGACACTCAGATGGCACGGCACAACACTAGAGCCTTCCGATCCACCTGCACACACTATTAGAAATTAGAAACCATGCGTTTAACTCCTTAAACAAAACTCCTTTTCCATATTGACTAACCTGCTCTCTGAGTAAGCCTTGGACTAAAGTTTTTATTTTTTATTTTTTAAGAATTATTATTATATTTCCAACTTGTTTTCAACTGATGATTAGATTATAAGCTTGGTGAAAGCGATTTGGAAGAAGTCAGGTTAGCCGGATCTCACTACAATGGAAGAGGACAGTAAAGTTCCTCGCGATGCTCCTGGAGAAAGGACTTGTGCCGAGCATCCGTGTAAAAGCGGCGCGGTGGCGGTGTGTGTCGCGCTCTGCCTCTTCTCTCTCGGAGTGTGTGTGCTGGTGTATCTGCGCACCTCGGAGCTACAGGCAAGGGTCAACAGCATGGAGAAGCACAGAGAGCCTCAGTACACAGCCTGGATGTTTCTCGAGCAGGTGGAACCAGTGCTTCTAAACCGCCTGGATCAGATGCTGGAAGAGGTGAGTAGTGCAGTGCGCTTATGAGGCAGACAAACCCGGGGAAGTGCGAGCCCACCTTCAAGTCAGAGTGCTGTACATATGTTTTGCAGGTTTTCCTTGGTCTGGTGTTAATGTTTTAGGCCTAAATCATATTTAACATATATATATATATATATATAGAAGCAACTTGCAAAAACTTTGAACAGTTATTTAACAAGACACATGAAGGGCTCTAGAGGTCCACTGGCCAGCTCTTCTCCCTGTCCAGATGTCCTTTCTCTTTGTTATTTTACTAAGACTTTCACTGAGCACTTGGTCCACACTGTTTGCAACTCAATCTCACAGCACTGCCAATGCAAAACCATGTGGAGGATAATTAATGAACATTTCAAGTATTTTCATGTGAAAGCAGGGGGAAAATTGAGAAAAAGTTAGAATAATGTTTTACAATGAGGAAATTTCATATCATCACCTGTCAAGCTCACCAGTGTTTTTATTTATTTATTATTATTATTTTGCAAACTATATTTGCACTTATAAGGTGTGGTTTATGGTTATTTATGATGCAAAAAACATTTAAATGTTTTTAATGAGCTGCCCTGCACATTTTTCTATTTCATAATGTGCAGTTTATTTCTATTAAGAGGATTTTCAGTTTTATTCCTGCAATTACCTATCATGTGAGTTACCCACATTCCATATTTGTATTTTACCATGTGGAATTGAATGCAATCCTAATGATTTAACAGTTTACAAGCGTTTCCACATAACAGAATGCAATCACACTGGTTTTGTTACATTTATATTTCTGTTTTTTTTTTTTTTTTTACCTTTTTCACAATTTTGACCTATAGGTTTTAAGAAAAGCATCAGTTAAAAACTTTTTAATTCTTGTCTCACAGACCACCAGTTAACCTTTAAGCATCCCATTTTAGATTTTTATGAACCTATAAGAGCTTTCAGCACTAGACTTGCACACAAAACTTTGTGCAGATTTGAGTCTGAAACAGTGAGGTGTAGAAAAGTGGGATATACAGTCTCTCACAGCTATCCTTTCCTCACACAGGCCTCTAATGGTCACTCACCCAACTGTGTGTAAAGTATGTGCTGTGCCGTTGTGTTTTGGGAAGACAGAACCCTGCTTTTGGAATCCAAGTCTATTGCTAGTAAAGCTGTCAGGACTGCAGAGGACAGTCAGGTCCTTAATGAAGCAAAACAGACTGCAAGAGAGACAGCCGGAACGTCTCAGGGCTAAAGTAAAGTGAGGTGGGACTCTTTCCAGGTCTGGGACAGTGCTGAAAAATCTTAGTCGTTTGCTGTACAGTGGCTTGCAGGTGTCCAATGATTGAACCTATAGTGTTTATCTGGTGTGGTCAGGTTAATGTCACAATGAACTTATTCTGTTTTAGCCACTGATGTTTAATGTCTGCATTTCAGTTTACATTACTCAACATATAACTACAGAAAGACAAACTAAATCATTTCCAGTCTCGAAACTAATAAAATCAAAAGACTTTTTGGTACTAAAACATAAAAGAGAGAGAGAGATTTTTCTTAGCTGCAAAGCCTGTCAGTCATTAATGTACAGAAATCATGCACAAGAATGTAATTGTACAAAAAAAATTATAACTTCTCCCATAAGTACTCTGACAGCAGCTGCCTCATCATTATGATTATCAAAATGTTTGTTCACACTGCAGCATTACACCAGGTACCATGAGGCACTGAATTCCGATATAAACGTACACTGAGAAAAGTGCAATAATAATAATAATAATAATAATAATAATAACGTATCCATTCAAATGGAAAAACATCTTAAATTACCTTGGGTGTTCAAGCATTTACCCTGTAAAAACAAATGGTCTCAGCAAAGACTGTGAAACTGGAAAATAATTTGTTCCATATTTAATGAACAACAAAGAACTTTTAGAAAAGTCAGTGCACACTATTACTTTGGAAAAATACTTCGAGAAAAGTATTCATGCTTTTCAAATTAGGAATTTTCCAAGCCTCATTGTAAAGAACAGACTTTTGCTTAACCCAGATATTTACAGCTTTCTTTCACAACATTGTTTCTCATCTCTTGTTAATCTTCATTAGCTCAGTTTTTGTTATACAAAACACTCAACCGTACTTCAGTCAGTGTCAGTGTTGTGGAAGAAAAAGCTTGCTTGTAGTGCCTGAGCCTGGTCTGTGTAAGAACTTTTGCAGCTGGGAGGAGAGTGTGCCAGTATCAACCAAATAAACCCCTGGAATGACTTGTGGTTAGCATGCACTGGGGCCAGGGAAATATGTTGGATAAAACTCTAAGGATAATTTAACTATAGTATTTTAATTTTACATTTTTGGGCATCATGTGCAGTGCTCTAATCATCGTTGTAGGATTTTAGCAAAAGGGTCATGGTGTGGCCAGGTAAGAAGTTGGCACATCTCACTTATCGCATAGAAATAATAATACTGTTATAATCAGTAATGGCCTAAGCTTTAAATTATTACCATTAACCATTAACATTCTTCTTCTTCATGTCAGTGGCAACTGATGAATCTTTGCTTTAGTTTGGTCATTATGGTAAATATAATATCTGACTTTGAATCATATAAGCTGTTGTGATAGCGGTTTATTAGAAATATGACTTAAATATCAATGGAAGTAGTGTTAGAATAATAACTGTGTACACCATCTATTTTGCAAATGTAATGCATGCAGTATCCCAGCTCAAGTAAAAGTATTTATAATAGTTTTCTCATGTAAACGTGTTTGATTATGCTGATTAGTAGTATATTAGCAGTAGTAATTCATGGTGTAACTGAAGTCTTCTTTGTTCTTTTGCAGAAGTTAGCGTCTCGTCTGCCGAAGACCAGAGAGACTCGGGATGTCTCCCACGCCTGTCTGTGTCCACCAGGTAGGTCTAACCATTTGTTTCTGAACCCAACCATACTGACTATAACACACCTGGCTTTTGAAGAAAGCTGTGGTTACTGCTGTTTAGGTTTGCTTTATGGTTAAGTCTTTGACAGAGGCTTTTTGAAATGTTAATCTACAAATCCTGCACTTATTCTGGTCCTGCAGGTATATTTGAAAGCAGCTATTATTAGGCATGGTTGTGCTATGAAATCATAGCTAGTCGATCAGATTCCTTGTCCCTCCGTAATTTGAAAGATGTGAAAAGTGTGTGTTCTTTTTGCTTTATTCAAACTAAACGGAGTGCGTTTGTGTCTCTGATTTGGCATCTCTCTAGTGACAGGTGCAGTCATATTTTGGGCTCTGTTGGCAGTCATTGACTTGCACTAGTGTCATGGCGGGTTATGATGCAAAACAGAGTGACAGGGTGGCATCATCTCAGAATTCCAGTGTAGAGCAAACCGTCAAAGTCCAGAGCTGATGGCTAATAAGTCACACTGGCTCAGTGGGTCTCCTGCGATATAACCTGAGTAATACAAGCATGGGGACATAGTGTGGTCTAGTGATATCATATGACAGTGACCACAATAGTATAAGAGGTTGTAATGTGGGAATAAAAGTAAGTAGTTTTGGTTATTGTTAGATTCCTAATGCTGAACTTTGGATCTGTGATTTCTTAAGTTTTTTTGGAAAACAGGGCACTCAATAAATTTGCAGTGTCAGTCATGCAGATATTCGATTTCCTACTCCAGACTCCAGGTGTAAGCCATTAACTTGTGTGTGTGAGAAGAGAAAAGAGAAAAAGGTGAGACAGCAAACACATCTAAGTGTTAATTTGCCCATCAGCAGTAGCCATCAGTGTGTTAACGGAGTGGATGGCCCAGATGGTGTCTGTCTTTGAACATGTTTGTACTTTATGACTTTGCTGTGAGAGACTTCCTGGTCTCACAATGACCAAAGTTATATTTGTTGCTTTGTCAATTCTGTCATTCCTAATTCCTAAAACTTATTCAATGCTTTAAAATAACTTTGCAGGCATATAGTTTTGTTAAAGTAAGAAAGTCCTTTGTTACATATATGCTTATTCATGTGTATATTTACTGTATGTGTGTGAATACAATATGAATATGCATGTATACATATTGCTCTCCTTCGTCCAGCTGGTGCCTGTCAATCGTTCCCTCAGGCCATGCTCGGATTGCTTCCATTCCTTTGTTTATTTTCAGTGCAAAGGGACATGCAGTAGTGGCCCCCGCGGCCCTCAGATGCCTCTCCTGAAATGCTCACATGCTTACATAAAAACACACAAACTTCTGCTTGGTAGACAACTTAACATTATCAAGGGTATCATTTATCATCACATAACCCCTATATAAAAAAAGTTCATTTATTTGCTTAAAATAAATTTGACATAACTTGTTGCACAGTACCTTCAATGCAAGGAAAAATATTTAATATTTGTTCAGGTTATTGCTTGTTAGTGTAGTTGTCTCATTCTGATAAGGTGTTCATACACCACTCTTTTGTAGTCAAACTGTATCCAGAAAAGATTATCCCCTCTTGGCTTTTATGACTATCTAGATACCATCCTTTTATTTTAAGTTCCAATGAAGAAAGTCTCTGTATTTCACATTAATTTGTCAACTCTGTGTTCAACAAGCTCAATTAGTAAAGTGAGCTTGCTGTACATCTGCAATGTTGAGTGTCCTTGACATCCAGTCACAGTGTGTTAATATAGAAAAGATTCAGTGTTCCTGCATCTGTAATGTTAGCTGTCCCTTGTTAAAAGCTCAATGAATCGCATAAATAGGAGCTCAAAGCAAGATTAAGCCTGGTTTATAAGCATGAAACTTTATTACATACTCCCTAAATAACCTTTTTTTCACTAAGGCAAATCTAGAATTGACTACAGTTTTCTAAATGACATTTAAGTCTGGCTTCACATGATAATGGTCCACCATAATGGTCGACCTAACAATAATCAAGCATTGTGTGTCAGTGGTCTCGAAGGTCTGTGCCCTACCTTATGCTGTGGTGTTGGTGTATAGTGGTGTAGTGGAATGGAGTATAGCTGCCTTCCAAGCAGTTGAACTGGCTTTGTTCCTCGCCAATGCATGCCTTTGGGGCATTGGTAGGTCAGTGGTTGAAGGCTCTGGGTTACTGATCAGGAGGTTCACAGTTCAAGCCCCAGCTTCACCATGCTGCTCTAGGGCACTGTACCATGGCTGACCCTGCATTCTGACTTGTTCCCTGCCTCTCCTGGAAAGAATTTCACTGTGCAGTATATGTGACAAATAAAGGCTTGGCTTTTAGGGAGATTGCCAACATAGACTTACCTGTAATTAAAATGCTCTGTACCCTATTTACATTTATATTCACATTTAGGCCTTTGGCAGACGCTTTTACCCAGAATGGCTTACAAAAGTGCTTAAGTTTCCATCATTGGATAGATCCTTACACTGGCTTACTAGGTTACTAACTAAGTACCAGTCAAATACTGTTTTAGGTTGAAAAGAAAGGGAGTGGTTAACCCAAGGACTAAAGAAACATATGTCTTGAGTCGTCTATTTATATTATTTCGATTTTTAAAATATGTTTTAATTCAAAGAAACATTAGCACGAGATACTATATTATAGCTTAGATGTTTTAGCTTGGGCCCACACTTCATTAAAAGCAATATTACCATTCTCTAGCTAAGTGAAAAGAAAAAAAATATTGCCAGTAATGTTTGATTATAACAAGAGGTATGGAGGCAGCTGTAACCTTCTCCAAATAGATTTTTGTCCATTTTGACTTGTGCTATTAGTCAAATCCTGCTTTCCGGAACAGACCCCTCTTCCTTTTTCCACAACCATACTGTGACTTCAGCCAAGCGAGTAGATCTAAACATTATTATTCAGTAATTGCAATTAAATTGATTTTAACTTAGATAATGTTGCTAAGTGTGTCATAGTGACACAGTTGGCGATTGAGATTCAAGATTCAATTCAAGATTCAAAGAACTTTATTAATCCCAGAGGGAAATTGCTTTGTCTTGGTCATACAGTTGCATTGATTAA